>OY776300.1:9643179-10164678 GCA_963675345.1 Trididemnum clinides | reverse complement strand
AGTTGGCATGGATTTGCCCGTTTCACTGTAGGAGGCCCGGTTTACTGCGAAGTGAGATAGAGTGAAAATTCGTTGGCATGGATTTGCTCGACACGTCTATCAAAGGTCGCCCGGCTCCCACCTTGTGAATTGTCAACGCATTCGCCTCGAGCGTGATGGCATTGCAAAGACAAGGCGCTAGGCTAAAAATTTTGTGTAGGTTTTCGACACCTTGATGCATATTTCCAAAACAACAAAATGTTTCCAACCAAAATGCTTTGAATTTTTGATTTTTTCTCATTGACTTTCTGTTCAAACCAAGTTTTAACATTTGAAAGAATAATGAAATACCCTGAATTTAGTAGTAGGTATTGATCAAGGTTTGATTTAATCCATCTCGTAATGGTATCTATATGACTTCAAATTTTTTGGGTCAACCTAAGATAGTATCGGCATGGGACGATGAGGCCATGTCTCCCCCGAAATAACTTGCATCCACTCCCGGAAGGCACATTAACCCACATTCAAGCCAAAGATTATTCTCTTCTTAGAAGCGATTTCACACAATGGTTAAGACAGGGTTACCATTGGCCTAGAAGAAAATAAGCGCGCGGTTGTAAAGTAATGCTTTTGCTGTGAATTCAAGATCCTCACTCCGACTCTACAATGAACGCCTATTTTTTTTTATAGTTCATTAAGAGGCCACTGTGTCGATTGCTCCAACTGAGACATTGGAGGGCCTTAAACGTTTTTTGAAGTAGCAGATAAAAACTCAGAAGTAACCCTTGTAGTCGACTTAAATATTTATTCCTGCCAGTTTTCATGAGCGAGTGGTCACTTCTTCAGGCAAAATAAATGAGAGATCAACAAATAATCTGAAATTATTCATATTTTTGAGGTAATGTTTCTCATCACCAAAATAACACATTGCGAGGTTACTAACCTTTATTCCTTTTTGTTTTTGGAGGTCGCAATTTTGTAATGCTGAAATGATTTAAGAATCTTGACATTGGTTTGATTTTTTGCGGTCCGCTTTTCAACTGCTGTTCTTTTGAAACACCATCCATTTTTGAAACAAAATACCGGTAAGCATGTCTCTTAGAAATAAGCACTTTTTCATTTTCTGAAAGAAGGTGCTTGAAAATAAGCACAAGTTTTAGAAATAAGTACGAAATAATAAAACTGGAACCGGCGCAATGGCGTAGTGGTTAGAGCGTCTGCTTTGCAGTCGGTAGATCTGGAGTTCATCATACCAAAAGACTTCAAAACATGGTATTCACAGCTTCCCTGCCTGGCGCTTAACAAAATAGGGGTAGTGTGGAGAACAAACCGGCAAGCTTGCTTGTTGTGTCCTTGGGCAAGACACTTAATTGGATCCTCCGTCTTTATGTGGCAGACAGATGGTGGAGCCAAGCAGTCTACCCATCGTGGTAGTCCCAGTTTAACTGAAGACTTGCAAACTGAGCATGAGCGCTAACGCAATGTGGCCTATATATACATCTTCCTGCATAATGCTCACAACAAATAGCTCAAACGACGAAGAAGAATAAAACTGGATATAAACCTACAAAATAGGTTTTATATTTCGGTATGCAATTGCATAACAAATAGTTCAATTATGTTTTTCTTTTAGTTTCTACTCAAATCTCGAATTTTATGAACTATGCCTGTAAGACTGACCTCTTTACTCCTAAATTAACACAAGACTTACTATTATAAACAGATAAAGTCGTTCTTTTAACAATTTACTATTAAAACTTTACATTACAATAAATTGTGGAAAGAACGACTCTATTTGTTTATAGTAACAATATACTCGACAAACGAAAAATGCCTGCTATATTTAATTTCTAGAAAAGAAACTAGATTTACTTACAAACAGCCAATAATTTCTCAAAATTTTGTCATTTCGTTTTACTTAGAGCACGGGGCATAAATTCAAAGTTGTGGGAGAGGGCCAAAGTCATGGATCTATTTACAGGAATAAGCTATTAAGTCATCATCATGGCCTGGATTTGCGAATGAAGATGAAGAAGGTTGTTTGATCTTTGCAGCCCGCTGGTGGCTGACAAGGCCAATTTGTCATAGAGAGATGCGACCACAATGGCTGCAAGATAATATTGCGGGGCGGTGGTAAATTTGCAGCACGATTTTTTCTCTTTTGTCGTATCTTCTTAAGAGTGGGTCTGCCGGCAACTTCAAAGAAGAAGACAGATTGTTGTACTGTGCTCTATGTCTCCATGACGGTTGGTAGGCAGCATGGGCTAAGCACTGGCGATGATCAATGTGACAAAAATTTTCTTAAAATGTTTTGGAATCTTTTTTTTGAAGCTCCTCTGTTGCGGTGTTCAAAGGCAAGTTCACCAAAGAGAACGATTTTTGACAGACGGTGATTTTTTATTCAGGGAGCATGTTCAGCTTAGCGCATATGCAATCTCAAAAGCATTGCCTCAATGCTGTGAGTTTCTGTATGATCAAGCGCTTCAGTGTTTGTAATAAACTCACACGCTTCCATAACTGGATCAAGCGCCTGCATTGATTTTTGCGTCGTAAATTTTATGTTTGGATGTTACTTAGTCGATAGATTCAAATACTCTGTTGTCGATGCGCTGTCATCAAAGATGGCAAAAACGTCATCCACATATCCAGTATACTAGCTGATTCTTCCGGCGTCGCCCACAAGGTTTCCCATCAGTAATGCCGACGTAAAGAATATTAGTTCAGCCGGCTCATCCGGCTTCACCAAATGATTAGTTCTGAAAACAGTAACAAAGAGTTGTGTTTTTTGACATAGCCAAATCTCGTTCCTAAACAAAACAATCGTTTTTTAAAACGCAGTCGATTAAAAACAACATTAGGACTATGTGGGGTTACGTATAGCCACTACATGTCTCCCAAGTTTATTGTGTTCCTGGTAAAGTAAAATTTTATTTGCCTTGTTTTACCATAAAGGTGCTAAAATTCAACAAACTTTTATTTGTTAAATTGAGCAAGTACTTAAAAGCATACCAACGTAGTGGGAGGACGCCAAGGTAATTGATATATATTTTCAGGATTAAGCTATTAGATATTAGGCCCACTATTTACGACCTTTTTGTCACTGTAGGCGTATTTGTATAAGCTTGATCTACGCGATGGCCTAGTGGTTAAAGCATCCGCATCGCAGTCGTTACACCTGGGGTTCATTCCTCTTGTTGAGTCATACAAAAAGATTAAAAAAATGGTATTCGCAGCTTCCCTGCTTGGTGTTCGGGATTTAAGGGATGTTGTGGAGGATAAGCCCGTAAGTTTGCTTATTGTGTCCTTGGGCAAGGCACTGAACGGGACTCCCCCACCTTTATGTGGAAAAAAGGTGGCCCAGACACCTCGGAAATGGCAACTCCCAAGCCAGTGAGGTCACTCCATCCAAAAGACAGCGATACAATTTGCTTTCTCGTGAATGGAAGATAAATATGAGTAAATATAAAAAAATAAGCCAACGCCTCTGGCTGAGCGCGTATTGGTTGGTTCTGACACAAACGCAGCCAGGCAAAGAGCAAACTAACCCGAAATGAATCACGCTATTACAGTGGCAGGGCCCTCATTACTAATGTCGAGGTTAGGAATATCAAATCAGATGGCTGAGTTGTCTTTATCCAATTAATATTATTGAGAATAGTAATAAAAAGTTAAAGTGTTGCTGTCATAGCCATTTGTCGTTCTAAAATCAAAAGTATTCTTTTTTAGAAAGAAATTGATGAAGCCCAAAAAATATTGTAGGGGGTTGCACGTAACCGCTATACTTCTACCCGAGTTTCTGGTGTTCCTGGCTACGCCTTGCTTGCGATATTTGATATCTAGAAACTGAACTTGCTCCCAACTGAAATAGCCATAGATTTCAAGAAGTTTTTATGTTTATTTTATGAAGCCCATGGAAGTATAATTTCAAAGATGAAGGGAAGGTGGGAAAGGGGGAGCCAAAGTAATCAATAGGTGTTTTTAAGAATGTCATATTGAATAATAGAACCACTACTTAGGTCTTCTTTGTAATTATATGCCTGTTTTTACGACCTAAAGGCTCTGGCTACTAGCATGTCGGTAAATCCTGAATGAAGCACTCACAGTTAAGTTATCACAATTGCAGAGGTGTCATCAATAATGTCGAGGATAAGAATATCGAATCAGTCGACTGCGTCGGCTTCACCCAGTTGCAAAGAAAACGGCTTCAACATTTAGATGATATGTAGGTGGACACCGATATTTCGTTGCAAAAGACAAAACAGTACCAACTTTCCTCCTTCTCTTTTTATGGGTGGCCATTGATTTTTTCACTTGGAGTGAGCTACTTCTGTTTGATTATCAGGAACTTCATTTTTTGATGAAAGTTTTTTTTAATTTTGATAGATTATGCCAAAGATCCATGCTTTTGAGGAAGAAAAGTCTAAATATATATCAAAAAACTCAGTTTTTCTACAAATTGCCGTATTGTGAAGCGCAGCAACCAGAATTTTGACCGGTAGGGTATATTTTAAACTTTTAGAAACTTCATTTTTTGATGAATTCTTTTAAAAATTTATGTTGATATTGCCAAATAACCATGTTTGTGAGGAAAAGTAATCAAAACGTACCAAAGAATTAACTTTTTCTAAAAAATGCACGTTTCTTGGGTCTAGCAGAAAAATATTCAACAAAAAATGAAACATGATGTATGACAACCAATTATTGATTAGCCATCGTAAACTAATCCTTAGCCCTAACTAATTAAAGCTACATATTGCTGAAAAGCAAATTTCTTTAGCTTTCAAACTACACTAATGGTTAGTACCTCATTACAACCTTTTTGTATCAAACTTATCTGGTTTTATTCAGCTTACAACTTTGTTTTGGATAGGGAGCTAACAAGGTATCCCACAGGTATTATAGTTCAATTTTTGTGGTATAAAATGTAATAGCAAAGATGCAAGTCATATATTGTTAGAATTGCCTTAAAAAAAACTTCAATTTACTAAAAATGTTTGAAAGTTGGTTAGGAAATAAAGTCACAAATCAGTTTTTACGTAAACTGATTTTGTAGAAATGTAGCAATTTTTGAGAAAATCATTGTATGATGATCTTGGAAGCAAAAGTTTTGATCACACCACAAAGCATTACGACATCATAAAGCGAGTTGGAAGCGTGTAGGAGAAGAAGAAAAGAAGCATGCTTAGAATGCTTAAATGTGCTTATAGACATTATCTTTCGTTGCATTGCCAAATTAGCTTTAACTGTTGTAGAGCTGTTTTTATCGAAAGTACTTTGTCAAAATGTCCCAAAAAATGTTTAATCGCGTTTATACAATAAGTATTGAAAAAAGAATGAGAACTAATTCCGCTATCAAGCGTTAGTTGTGACTTTAGATTTTAGACCCCAAAAGGATAAAATATGTTTAAGTTGGGGACTGGCTTTCGTTTTGGGAAAAACGGTTTTCCTCTGTTAACAAATTCAAATTAAAAAAATTATCTTTAATTATTTTGTCATGTTGACGTCACAAACCCCCTCATGACACTCACCTTGGGGAGGTGATTAATCGTGCCAAGCTTGATGTATGTACGCCCATGGAGGAGTCAAAGCGCATGTACATGCACACATACAAACTACTGATATATTGCGCTTTATAGTGTAGACTAGTCGGCTTTGCAGGCGTCGGCAGCAGGGTCCACCATCAGTAACATCCGGATTAACAATATCATCTCAGCTGGCCAAGCTGCTTTAACGATCGGGGAGTCGTGTAAACAGCAATCAAAAATTTATGGGTTTTCTGCACATCTAATTTTCCCGACTTGATACGCTCCTTGTTGTTATCAAATTTGTCATTTCAATGTCCTGGCTACGCCTTGGGTCTCTGTGCTCTATTCATTGCTTACGCGAAACCAAGGAACCATGCGTTTCAGTTAATTTTGAAGTACGCAATACATTTCTGATGTGAGGATATTTTGAAGAAAAATAACAAAAATGTACTCCGTGTGGTTCGATTTCCTACAAAGACTTTTTTTAATTTGCCCGCAAACTTTCTCAAGTCTTTGCTGGCTACGCATCATGCTGCATGTTTTTATTTCTCTGCCTGGGCGTGTCCAAAGGAATTAAAAGAATCTTTGATTTTTCCCAAATCTTTAGGTTTGATCTTGGTGGCTCTATAAAGCTATTATCAACCAAAGTAAAAAAATGTTTCTTATAGGCATGGTGCAATTTTATTTTGGCAGGGCATGCCATCACATGTGCCGAGTTAAAAAGAATCAATTATAGCAGCTGCGCCGGTTTCACGGTACAAATATTTGGAAGAGCAGCAACGAAAAGTCTCAGTAAATATAAGACATAGATTCCGTACACGTAATGATGATCATCTTTGTCCAGAGTTTTTAAACTTTTAAAGTCACGCCTCCCTTGAAACTAATCCTCATAATTCGCGCCTCACCTATTACTGAGCAAATAAAAATTAAGTCTTAAGAAGTTATTTATTTACATATTACTTTGTCAATGAGAAGGATGTAGCTGTTTGTTAGATATCAAAAGCTTTATGCGCAGTTTTGTAGAAGACGGAGCACATCGCATATCGGCTTCGCAATCTAGTTTGCTTCGACATTTTGTTTTCAGATTGACCAGAGTGGAAAATCCACTTTTACACAGATAAGTGGACGAAAAAGGAAGTAGAGTTTGTAGAGCTGCACTGCCAACATTCTTATAAATGTTCAAGTATTTCGCCCAAAACTCGTTGAGAGTCATAACTTCGAAGTCATCTTTGGCAGTGCAGTCGCATCTCAATTCTAAAAATTTTTCTTGCAAGTTATCAGGAAGAATGTCTTCGTTAATTCTAAAAGGATTACTTGTTATCTTCCAAATCGGAAGTTATGTGTCATTCAGATCTGGAAAGTAACACTCAAATTCTTGTTTCAACTGTTGGAGATGAGATTCAATTTTCGACTTAAGCTGACCTTCAAGATTTATACTTTTTTCCTCCGGGGCTGCGTCAAAGTTGGAAAAAGACGCTGCGTTTCCCTTCTGAACTCGGCGCTGCCACAGGCACAGCTTTGTTGTAAAAGCACGTATTGCATCGTAGTTATTCATGAGATTAGTATTCTTGCTTTGGAAAAGCAGATTCTGATGATTGAGAAATCCAAAAATGTCCACAAGGTATGCCAATGTCAGTTAAAATTCTTCTGACGTAAATGACAACAGAAGATCTTGTTTTCCATGAGATTCAAGAAATCGCTTTACTTCCTCTCTCATGTCATAAACACGAGCTAACATATTGTCCTTTGACAGCCAGCGAACAGACGTATGAAACAACAAAGTTTCGTGAGTAGAATCCATTTCTTTGCTCAAGTGGTTGTGTTGGTAGCACTTGCTTTGATGAAATTACAACTCTAATTGCTATTGCAAGTTTATCCTTCGTTGCAGCGGTCAGAGTTTTGAAAGCAAGAGCTTCTCTGTGGATTACTCTGTGAGTTCCAACTGCATTCGGACTTTTCTGCTTTATCCTTGCAACAAATCCGCTTTGAGAACCAAGCATTGTTGAGGCACCATCCGTGCAGATATCAACAAGTTTTTCCCATTGAACCCCTTTGTCATCAAAGAATAAGGTAACAACATGATGCATATCTTCTGTTTTAGTTGTAGTTTCTAATCTAGTTTCTAGTCTGCAGAACAGCATTTCTTCTTCAATGGAAGTAGATCCCACATAACGAACGTAAACAAGCAACTGAGATAACTTTGCGATATCAGTTGTTTCGTCGCACTAAATTGCAAACTGAGGCGATGCTTTCAATTTTTTAAGAACCTGAAATTCTATATAATTTGCAAGCTCATGAATGCGTATTTTTATGGTAGAATCGGATAGCGAAATTTTTGCTAGCTAATTGCTGCTAGCCACTCCCAATACCAGGATAGCTGCTTTTATCATACACGGATTTATTATTGTTTCGCCAATACTGTGAGGTTTCTTGGCTTGGGCAATCATATGCGCAATTTCGAAAGATGCTTCTACTGCTTCAGCCGATGGTGACCGGCAAAATGTTTCCTTACTTGCAATCTTCATTTTTTTAATGAATCTTTCTTGCTTTGAAAAAAAGCCAATGGTTTGTTTTGATGAAAAGAATGTTTTGTTTGAAGATGACATTGCAGGCGGGTCGGTCATAAAGCATCGTTGCTTAAAATTTGAAAACATGCGACGCATTGGGGTACAACTTGATCATTTACCATCGTATCTGTAAAACCATACTGCAGATAGTCTTCGCTATACTTTCTCTTTTTTACACCCAAGTTATGCTAATAGTCCAGATTTAAATATATGGTATATCTATAAATAAAAATGTTGTGCAAACATTAAATTAGTTTTTAAAACCTGTCTAATATTTTTAACATATATAAAAACATGCATACTTTTTAAAAACTCAACAACCTGATTATACTGTCCTTTACGTCGGGTCTAACTTGAACTGAAAAGCAGGAAATTTTAATTTAACTGCATACTTTCATCATTTCATCAAATATAATATGTTTTCCGTTTTACTAACTAGCAAGCAAAAATTAAAAATTGGTAAGGGGTACCAAACCCTCAAATTTATGGTGATCTGGCCATTTTAGGCGATCGAGTTCTAGGCTACACCCAACGTTAATCCAACAAATGAACAAGAAAGGGTGGCAGAAATCAAGCTCCTCAATGATATGCAATCCAATGAAACCGGTAGCCTATATACTATCCCTCCAACAACCAAATCCAACAACTGAAAACTGACCTGGAATAAGGATAAAACAACTGGTCAAACTAAACAACTCAGTCTTTTATTCATTTTGACTACCTGCAAGTTAACAATTTTCTCAGTGACACATTATACGTCACAATAAAAACAAGATTAGCTGTTATTCCGTTGATGAGACGTCATAAGATATTTTGTGGCTTTTATGATATCTTGTCACCCTCATGGTTAAACTGAAAAAAAATAGTAGCAATTACCGGTTGACCACACTGTGACAGAAAGATAAAATTAAACATGCATTGAGAAAGTTTATAAATAATACAAACAGAGAAGGCGACATACAATATCTGTCTGGGTATCTTAATTTTATGTCCTCTCTGTAAACACAATGACAAGATCATTCGCGCTCCCCTTGCAAATCTTTTGCTCCCTCCAGTTTAAGAACCCCTGTCTTAGTCTATTAATCAAGACTGGCAGTACTCACAAGGAAAGAATGATGTCACAAACTAACATTCATACTTTTTAAAAAGAGTAAGAGGGAATGTGAAACACAATCAAAAATTGTGGCGGTGCCCAAATGATGGTCGTTTTGACCATAAAAGAAATGAGCTATTTGGTGGTAGGCTTATTTGACGATTTGATGGGCCCCCTTTCATGTTTATGTTTGTGATATCAAGTTTTTTCGCTGCACTGTTTGCTTTCTACTGCAGCATAAAGAGGGGCCATGCCTTTGCTAAAGTCATATAACCTATTTCAAAAAGCGTCCATTAAACTATTTTCAAACAACAACTTTCCTCTAAATCCGGTTTTATAAATCGATGCTATTATTGTTTTGTTTTGAACTTTTCTTAGACTTGGGATTTTATTATATTTGACACTGCCCCTAATCCCGATCTCTCTACTTTTAATTAAATGCTTGTGTTTCATACTGATACAAAGAGCCTATCAATTACAATTATCAGTAATGGGCTTTGATATTTATGTTTGCTATTAAAATGATAGTGGATCATTTTGCCGCCTTCTGTTGTTCTCACTACAAAGTGGTAAGCATTGTGATGTCATTTAAGATTATGAGGTAACATTGCTTTTTAAATGAACTCAAGACATAAGAAAAAGCATGCTCAAAAACATTCGAATGAATAATCGCTTGAGACATCTAATACACAGTAAGATGTGAAAGAAACAGGTCTAGCAGAAGTATCTTTTAATATATTTCTGAGAATGCTTTCAACTGCGTTTCTTCGGCCAGCACTTTTAGAGAAAAAGAAGAAAACAAATTCTAGAATCAATGTTTAAATGTGACGTGATCTTAATAAAAAAATCATGAAGAACCACACAGAACAATCATCCCATTGCAGTGATCAATCTTGCTCAGTTTGATGTTTGTATGCCGAGCAGTTTTTGATAAGTTAACAAAAACCAAAAAAAATCCTGTCTAATTAATAAAGCTCAATTCTGTCTGTGTGTCTGTCTCAACTCCTCTAAAACTGCCTAGAATGCAAACATCAAACTTGGCACAATTAATCATCTTTTTGGAGTGAGTGTTTTAAAAAGGTTGATTACGTCACAATGACGTCATAATTAAAGCCCCTAATTTTTAAATTGCGTTTTTGGATCAAGGAAAACCGTTTTTGGCTTTAAAGAAAACCAGTACCCCACTTGCCAGACTTCAACAAATTTTATTTCTTTGCAATGTCACATAAAGTCATTATCAATAATTTACATGTTTTGTAAAATTTGTTTTCCTGCTTTACTCAAAAGATAGTTATCTTAAAAAAGCGATTAAGGGAGATCATAGCAAGGTGCTTGCGATATAAGACACTCTAGAGCAATTTAAGCTCAATTGCCAATGCAACAACAGATTCTTTATTTGAGAAATTTTAGCCTTCTAAGCATGCTTCTTGCATTTTTTGCACGCTTTTACTCGCTCTATGATATCATGATGCTGCCTGGTACAACTAATACAGTCTTTCGCTATCAGACATCATCATTTGATAATTTTTCAAAAACTTACAGCATTTTTACAAAATCAGTTTATTTGAAAACTAGTCTTAACCAATTTTCAAACATGTTTTAACAAATTATAGCGTATTTCAAGCCAATAATGCATGACCTGTGTATTTACTATATGTATTTACTATATTCACAATATGGCGACTTGTAGGACAAGTTAGTTCTTTGTTGCATTTTTACTATAATTCCTCAAAAGCATTGCTCTTTGGCATAATCTATCAGGATTTTCAAAACGATTCATCAGAAAATGAAATCTCCAAAAATTTTAAACAGTAGCCTGCTTCAAGTAAACAAATTAATTATTATCGAACAAAAGCATGGAGGTAGAGCTGATGCCATTTTATATTTTGCAACGAATTGTTAATGTCCACTTGCGTATTATCCAAATGTTGAAGCTATTTTCTTTGCAATTGGGTGAAGCCGACGCAGCCGTCTGATTTGATATTTTTAACCTCGACACTACTAATGGGGGCCCTGCTATTGTAATAACTTAACTGTGAGGGCTTCATTTCGGGTAAGTTTGCTCTCTGCATGGTTGCGTTTATGTCAGGACCAAGCAATACGCCAGCAGTCAGAGGCGTTACCTAATGTACATACGCCTACAGTGACGAAAATTCGTAAGTAGTGGTCCCAATATTTAATAGCTTAATTCTGAAAATACATTTCAATTACCTTGGCGCCCTCCCACAACACTGAAATGCTTTCAAGCACTTGCTGCATTAGGCAGATAGAAGTCTGTTTAGTTTGAGAATGTTTTTGGTGAAAACGAGGCAAATAAGACGTTGTCATCGAACACCATAAATTTGGGAGACATATGGTGGCTCTGCAAACCCACCCATAATGTTGGTTTTATTCAATTCCGTTTGAAGAAGCGTTTATTTTTGCTGTTACGTCGTATCTTGTTTTACTGAGCCTCGAACCCGGGCCACTCAAGCTATTGTTCCACACATGCCAAGACTTACTATCATGTAATCACGCACGTCTTTAAACGCCACATTTAGTGTAATCATCGGAACGTTTCTTTGCCTAATTACCTTTTGTGTGACCAATTTCATGTAAAAATATCAGTGCCTTCGTTCATCCGCTTCACATAATTGTATTCGTGAAAAAGACAATAAAATCGTCGTGCTGTTGAGGGTGAACCGGCGCGTTTCGTGACAGTTCTATGTAGGATATTGGGGCTAACCAGGAGCCGCGTAAAGTATCTTACATAAAGTTTCGTATAAATTGTTGTTACTGCTATTTAATAACTGTTCTGGTGCTATCAAAAAAAATGAGTCTTCATAATGAAATGGAGACGAGGACTTCCCTAAATCAGCTCTATCTAAAGGCTGAACGACTAATGTCATTGAGGTCAACAAACTGCGTTGACGCCCTTGAGTCCGTAGCACTACAGATCAACTCAGACTTTCAAACGATTGCCGACGATCTTAAATCGGGCGATCCAGTTGACCACGAGGCAATTGATTCTCTTACTAAAGAAAAAACGGAGTTCGATACTCGTTTAAGTGAATGGTTTAAAGCGAGACAGCCCCTGTCTGAACCAGACAACTTTCAGACTTCTGCACATAACCGTTATACTTCCAGTTTAGTCGGTGCTTCTAAAGCTGGTTCAAGCACCTCGTCTCGATCTTCTTCAAAGCGTCGAGAGGCTATAATCAAACTTAAGTTGGCAGAGTTTGAAGCCCAGCAGATTGCGAAAAGGACAAAAGAAGATTCTTTCCGTGCTCAGCGTGAAGTAGAACGCAAAGTAGAACGAGCTACTTTGGAACTGAAGCTCTGGGACGAGGAGGTGAATCGAACTAGTGATGAAAACATAAGGTACGATGTTACAAAACCTTTAAAATTCCATCATACCAATCAGCAGTCCGGTTCAGGTTTGGTTCAAGGTAGCGAGCAAGCAAAAAATTTGCCCGAAACCTTTACTTCTACTTCAGCACCAATTACTGCTCCTCGGGTTAGATTTGATGAAAATGTTTACTACAACACCCCTTCAAGTAATCGTCCTACTCCATTATACGATGTCAATAACGCTTCTTTGTCTTCTACTTATGTATCATCCTCATCTATATATATAAAACACAATGTGCCTCTGTCTGTCTGTCCGCTATAGAAATAAAACTGGAGACATTTAGATACAAACAAACATATGAATCTTATATAACTTTTTCCAGGGAAGCCAAGTACGGTATTTTGATTTCGATCAGAATCGTCTTTGGGGGGCTACGAGCCTATATTTATTCAACTGTTGCCAAATGCGCTACAAACAGTTGCCACAAAATAAGTTCGTAAATTTTGCCTCGATTGTTATCGCGTTTCAGTAGTATAGTGGTTATCACGCTCGCCTCACACGCGAGAGGTCCACGGTTCTAGCCCGGGCTGAAACATAGATTTTATTTTTGATACAATTACACGTTTTATGGAGTGACCACAAAGAAGTCAAAATGGTATTTTGATTTCGATCAGAATCGTCTATGGGGGGCTACGAGCCTATATTTATTCAACCTATTTTAAAATATAGAGTTGTCTAAAGGTTTTGTCAGGTACCACAAACAGAAAAAAATTTGTGACAAATAAAAATCCAAATTTGATTGTTGTGAGCAAGACTGTATTTTTAGGGATCACTAGCAGATTTACCCGTCGTCAGGGCCGTTGAGAGAACAGTCCGGGCCCGGTACCAACATTAATACCGGGCCCCCCTTTAACAAGTGTCTGGTAAACTGTAGTGGCCGGGTTTTATCCAATTACAAATGGATGAGTGTTTGGTATAATTGCTCAGAAATTGCCTTTCTTTCCGCGTTTTTTTCTTTTTTTAGCTCCACTGTGATACAAATAAGACATTGCTGTCGGACTACTTTACTATTTAAATAATTTAATCTCTATATGTCGGGTAATAAATCAAGCCCAGTTATAATATTATGTCTATGGAATAATTTAAGGCTAAAAGTAAGTCAAAAAACAAAATGTGAATATCATGCAATGTATCATTATCAGTCACCAGTAATCGGTAAGTAAAATGCAATCTTCCTGTTTAACGGACACAACAGAATTGATATGAAATGATTTTGCAAGATTTGACTTTAAACAAATTGATTGATCCATATGGAATATATGAATTTAAAATTTAGGGGTTTGGTTTGGGGCTTAAAATAATGATACGTTTAGGAAGTGATCTACTTTAAGAGTTACAGGAACCCATGTGATATGTTTTTGGCCACAGGGCGAGGAAGTATTTTGGAGGCCTGAATTTTTTTTAAAAAGAGTATTTAACCAAATTTTCTGTGGCCAAGATGAAGAAAACATTAGTCATCATGTCACAAAAAATATTATATTGATTATGCATTTGTTAACAGGAAAAATAGGAAACTTAGGCCTAATATATTGTTAGCATTGCGCACGACGTTTTCAACTATCGGGGTCCGAAACCAAAGGTACCCTGGACCCCCTCATCGACGCTCCTGAAAATTCCATTAGGAAAAGAAGCACAAAAAGTCGTAAAAATCTTGTGTGCAGAAAACACATAAACTTTTGGTCACTCTTCATACAAGAGCCTGATAGGTGAAGCCGGCTGAACCGACGTTCTCTATCCCGATGGGGGCCCTGCGGGTGACGCCGTCGTATATATTAAAAAGCAAGGATTTTTTCTTTTGCTGATATGCTGCCTGTAAAGGTATTTATGACTATACTCTACAGCATTGTAATAAAATCTCAAGTTTAAGAAAAAATCAACATAAAACCATAACCACAACAATTTGTAAAACTGAAGTTACAGAGAACATTTCTTTGAAAATAACTCGGCCTGATGTGCACCTACTGAAATATAGTGAATGATTTTGGGGAAGCCATAACCGCTTTTGTCGCTCTGCCGGAAACAAGACAAATAGCGCAGCCAAAGAACTAAATATCAGAAATATAAATTGGAAAGGGGCAGCACCACATCTCAAAATGAGCTTACCACTAAATAGTTTATTTCTGTAATTGTAAAAGTAACCACCATTTGGTCGCTACCATCAATTTTGATTGTGTTTCAATCCTTTCTCCTCGACAAGCATAACGACAATTTGTGGCAAGATTCTTTGTGAGCATTACCAATCATGATTAAGAGAATATGATAATCACAATTTTGTGTGCATGAATTGTGAAAGTGCATAAAATTCATTAAGTTTTGGCTACTGTTCACACCAGAGCCCGATGCGTGAAGCCGTCGCAGGCTGTTGAAACGAAATACTAAACCTCGACGTCACTGATGGAGGGCCCCTGCCGGGCGACGCCGGCAAAGCCGGCTTGTCACCCAGTAGCCCATGCAGTTAGCGTAATATATTGAGAGCAGTTTGTTGCTAGAGAAGATCAAACTCTCGTACAAAAAATTAAAGTTATTAAAATTTTACTGCACATACGATATCAAAAGACTGAAATTTTTCTTAAATTCACAGAAGCAATGCCGAAACCAAGTGACGTTGCTGAAACCTTTTTTAAAAGAGGGACATGCAAACTGAGTCTAGTCACACTTTAGGGAAGCCTTTTGCCTTCCACAGTCTTTTAATGGAAAGCGCATCGTATTTATTAAGTTGTTGCGCCATTGTTTTTTTCAAATCGATATCATTTTCAAATATTTCAGGAACAGATTAATTTCACAACCACGTAGCCCACTATTTGTATGCACGATTGCTGGGCTATAGTTATTTTTAATAAATAAATATATCAACAAAAAAACAAGCTACAATAATTTGTCAAGACACTTTAAAGTTTTGCGACAAATGCGGTGCAATAGTGAATGGCGATCTCTGCGATTAAATCATGGGATCCGCCATCATAGCCCAGTATCAGATGTTTCTCAGGCTATTTGTCTACATTATGTTCTGTTTCGATGAAACGATCAATGCCATTCTTACACAATCGATTTAAACGGCGCGGCGGTGTAGGGGTTTAAGCGGCCGCTTCGCAGTCCACAGACCTTAATATCATTTCTTTATCCTATTTTCCACATACCAAGTTTCGAGGCACTGCTGTGATTCCTTGATCTTATTTTTTGTTTATCCTACCCTACTATTACCAAATCAAACGGCTACACTCGGATATTGTACTTCTTTCATTTATTGTTTTGTGACAGTGATTCTGAAAACGTTTTCAAGTTTGACATCTGGTTAGACATTAAAACTTGGATTTCCTGTATAAATGCTTTCTTCACAACATTTCTGCGAAATTTATTCATGACAGTGCACATGGAAATTTCTTACCAGCTTCAAAGCAACAATAAAAAATATATGCATTGTTGCCCATTACAATTTTGAACTTTGATTTTCACGGCCCCCCCAGACTCTTACGGGCCCTGGTGCGGCGCACCGGCCGCACCCCCCTCTCGTGGGGCCTGCCCGTCGTTGATCGGGTAAATGTAACTTTTTCCAGGGAAGCTAAGTACAGTATTTTGATTTCGATCAAAATCGTCTATGGGGGGCTACCAGCCTATGGGGCTCTACTAGAGGCCTATTTGTATCTATATATATAAAACTCAATGTGTGTCTGTCTGTCTGTCCGCTATAGAAATAAAACTGGAGACATTTAGATACAAACAAACATATGAATCTTATATAACTTTTTCCAGGGAAGCCAAGTACGGTATTTTGATTTCGATCAGAATCATCTGGGAGGCTACGAACCTATATTTATTCAACCTATATTAAAATATGGTTATTCAATGTAAAAATTTAATCACTCTTTACATTTTACCCGATCAACAACGGGTAATTTAATCTGTCTTTACATTTTACCCGATCAACGACGGGGTAAATCCAAGTACGGTATTTTGATTTCGATCAGAATCGTCTATGGGGGTCTACGAGCCTACATTTATTCAACCTATATTAAAATATGGTTATTAAATGTAAAAATTTAATCAGTCTTTACATTTTACCCGATCAACGACGGGTAAATCTGCGTTATTTTGATTTTGATCAGAATCGTCTATGGGGGGCTACGAGCCTATATTTATTTTCCTTCTCTTTACATTTTACCCGATCAACGACGAGTGGAAATCTGCTAGTAATAAATAACGCTTTAAGCCAAGGTGGGTACAGGCCTCCCGCTTTACTTCAACCGCATGGGATGCCAGGAAATTATTACCCTGCTAATCTTCCTGAGTCTTTTGTTCCCGTTTCTAATCCACAAGTGTGCGCCCCACACCCTCATGTCACACCTTGTGTTTTTCATAAAGACGATTTGTTTTTGCCACGACCCGAGTTTGTAAAGTTTGATGGCAACCCGCTTAATTTTATGACCTTCAAAACTAACTTTGAAAAGCACGTCAAACCTAAAGTAAGGGATAGTGAGATGCTCTTTTATTATCTTCTTCAACATTGCGAATCCAATGTTAAAGAAAAATTGAACCATTTCTCCAATAAAGGAAGCGAAAGCTATGCATTAGCAATGGGTCGACTTGAAAGAGAGTACGGTCGTCCATGTATAATAGTCGATGCCTGTGAACAGCGGCTTAGAACTGCAAAGGCAGTAAAACCTGATGATCCAGAAAGCCTTAAATGTTTTTCTGATCTTTTAGAAAAAACTAAGATTACTTTGGAAGGCATAGGTTACTTTGGAAGCCTGAACACTCTGGATGTCATGACACAGCTCATCAACAAACTTCCCTTTGAATTCCGGCGAATTTGGGTAAAGGAATCTGTTGCTGTAGAAGCTCAATCTGGTCAGATAGCAGATTTTTCTCATTTTGTTTCTTTCGTTGTAAAATTGTCAGAGGAAGCGAATTCACTGTATGGACGGAGAGTGTTTGGTACACTTTCTAGAGCGCGTCCTGAGGCTCATTCTTCTAGTACTTCGCGATCGGGTGATCGTCGGAAGTCTGCACTCTCGTCATACAATGTAAACGTTTCGCGTACTCAAAATCCTCAACAATCTGACCGCTTTGCTTGTTTCTTCCGTAAGAACCCTTCTCACAGACTTCTTGAATGCCCCGAGTTTAAGGCCACTCCCCTAGCCAAACGTTCCAACTTTGTTAAGGGACTTAAGTTATGCTACAAGTGTTTAAGCCCGAATCATCGCGCACCGTCTTGTTCTAAGCAAAATATGTGCTCAGTTACCGGTTGTACTGGAACTTTTCACCACACTTTGCTTCATCCATGGAAGCAAAAATCTAGACCTTCAAGCACTAACACTTCCGACTCTCTTTGCCCTAGCGTTTCTGATTCTGCATCTTCTCATGCAGAAAGCTCTTCTAGCACTGTCTGTTCTCTGAGTGGAGTGTACAAATGCAATGGTAAATCATTACAGAATGTATATTTGTGTGTGGTTCCAGTAAACGTTACCTTTAAAACCAAGAGTGTGATTACTTATGCTTTTCTAGACCAAGGGTCTACCCATTCCTTTTGTGGCAAAGCCCTCGTGAATGCTCTTGACTTGCGTGGAGATGCTGATGAATTCACGCTTCAAACTCTTACTGGTACCAAAGCTCATAGTGGTATCAATGCCTCTCTTTCAGTTTCTTCGCTGAACGGTGATGAAAACTTTGTTCTTCCTGCTGTGTACTCAGTAAGTGAAGTGCCTATTCTTCCTAACCCTGTTGCTTCAAAAATTGATCTTGACAGGTTTAGTCACTTAAAGGATCTTAGTTTCCCACATATTCCTGGTGCGACGGTCACTCTTCTTATTGGTGCAGATAACCCTGAAATTTTCTGCACTCGAGACGTTCGTGTGGGTTGTAAGGGTCAACCCATTGCAGTAGAAACTCCCTTAGGATGGTCACTCCTTGGGCCATCACTCTCCTTGTCTACAACCAACAACTTCTCAACAAACTTTGTTAGAGTAACAAAGGACACTGTGCATCGCCAAATTGAAAGTCTTTGGGAGACCGATTTTGGTAATGCAACGTCGGTATTAGACATGCCTTCTTCTAGAGAAGATAGAATCGTTTTCAAACTTATGAAGCAATCTGTCAAACAAGAAGGCAAACATTACATTCTTCCATTGCCATGGAGACCAAACGTTATTCTGCCTTGCGACAACCGAGGCGTTGCCGAGAGACGTTTAGCAAGTTTGAAAAAACTTTTCTTAAACGATAAAGCATTGCACCAAAAATACACCGACGTTATGCAGCTGTATTTGAAAAAAGGACATGCTCGAAAAATTCCGCTTCATGAAATCAATACTAATGCCACAAAGTGGTACCTGCCGCACCACCCAGTGCTAAACCCCCAAAAGCCATCCAAACTTCGAGTGGTGTTTGACTGCGCAGCTAAATCCAAAGGTGTTTCCCTGAACGATGCTCTTATGCAAGGTCCCGATCTAGTGAACAGTCTCATCGGTGTTCTCATTCGCTTTCGGAAAGAACAAGTGGCAATCACCGCCGACATAGAATTCATGTTTCATCAAGTTCGCGTCGATCCTTTGCATTGCCACGCTCTGCGATTCTTGTGGTGGCCTCAAGGCGATCTTTCAGCACCACCTGAGGTCCACCAGATGATGGTACACTTGTTTGGTACCACATCTTCACCTAGCTGTGCCGCCTTTAGTCTACGACAAACAGCTCACGACTACGGAAGTGAATTTGATCCTGACATATCCAATGTAGTGCACCACAACTTTTATGTAGATGATTGTTCGTGTTCTGTCTCATCTGTGAAAGAAGGCGTAAAAATTGTGACTCAACTCCCGCAACTGCTACAGAAGGGTGGATTTCATTTAACCAAATGGTCATCGAATAATTCATCTGTTTTGCAGGCTGTTCCGGGTCCAGAACGTTCTACTCTATTGCTAAACCTTGATCTTGACAACTCTATTGAACGGGTTATGGGCATAAGATGTAACATTAAAAGGGATGTTTTTGAATTCAGGGTAAACATACCGCCACACTCTTTAACCCGCCGAGGCATTTTGCCGACTCTTAGCTCTTTGTTTGATCCCTTAGGATTTGTGTCCCCTATTATTTTGAACTCCAAGATTTTGCTTCAAAATCTCTGCAAGCAGGGATTGAACTGGGATGATGATATATCAGATACAGAAGCAGTGCAGTGGCAAACATTAACTCAATTGCAAAGATTTACTGTTAGCAGATGCTACAAACCAGCCGACCTTGGTAGAATTATCTCCTACGAACTCTATCATTTTTCTGATGCTTCTCCGAGCGCGTATGGTGCCTGCAGTTATCTTCGTGTCGTGGATGATCACGGTAGGATACAATGTTCATTAGTTATAGCAAAATCCAGACTTGCTCCTATGAAAACAGTGAGCATACCAAGACTTGAACTCACAGCAGCTATTCTCTCGGTGAGATTAGATATACTGCTTCGAAAAGAATTACAGATTACGGCTTGCACTTCAACCTTTTGGAGCGACTCCACTGCTGTGCTTCACATCATTCACAACTCAAGGAAACGTTTTCCAGTATTTGTCGCCAATAGAGTGTCCATTATTGAGCGTCATACTGATGTCTCCGACTGGAAATACATTCCCTCTAAAGTCAATCCTGCCGATATTACCACCAGACCAATCACTATGGAAGCATTCTTGAATTCCGAAACTTGGTTGAATGGTCCAAAGTTTTTGTTGCTTTCTCAGGACAATTGGCCAGAACCCCCTCCATTACTTCTTGACTTACCAGGTGATCTTTCTCCTTTATCCTCTCCTTCTACAGCTAAAGTATTCGCTGCAGTAAGCAAAAGTAAGCCTTGTCCAATTGAAACCCTGATCAACCGTTATTCCTCCCTTGATCGATTAAAAAAAATGTGTAGCTTGGCTAATTCGATGCGAACACTTTTTACATTTAAAGGTTAAAAACAATGATTCTAAATTCGACTGTTCGCCGTTGTCTGTAGACGAATTGCAAAATGCAGAGTTATGTTTGATTAAATATATCCAAAAAAGAGAATTTTCCGCCATAATTAGCACTATGACTAACGACGTTTACTTAGAGGTTCCTCTCCTCGCTACCTACTGAAGCTCAAACCAATTCTTGTTAATGGAGTCCTTCGCGTTGGAGGAAGATTAGACAAAGCACCGGTCGACTTCTCTGTTCGGCATCCCGTAATACTCCCAAGTGACTCGCATTTCACAACGCTTTTGATCTTACACCATCACCAATTGGTAGGCCATTCAGGGATGGGCCACACGTGGGCATCCTTGCGGCAGTCGTACTGGATTGTGAAAGGTAGTGTGACAGTACGACGGGTGATTGGCAGCTGCGTCTTTTGCAAAAAACGAAATGCTTCTGTCGGTCAGCAGTTAATGGCTGATCTCCCTTTAGGCCGTCTTCAAGTTAATGAACCACCCTTTCACACGTCGGAATTGACTACTTCGGGCCTTTTCTTGTGAAGCAAGGCCGAAGCCAAGTAAAACGTTACGGATGCATATTCACATGTTTATCCATGCGCGCTGTTCACTTAGAAGTAGCTCACAATCTAACAACTGATTCCTTTTTACAAGCTCTTTGTAGATTCATATCTCGCAGAGGAAGGCCACAACAAATTTACAGCGACAACTGTATGAACTTCGTGGGGGCGGAGAAAATCCTTCGAGATTCGCTGCAATTGTAGAACCAGTCACAAATTCATGATTATCTTCGTCAACATGAAGTTCGATGGTCATTTAATCCTCCTGCTGCAAGCCACATGAGAGGTGCCTGGGAAAGATTGATTCGCTCGACGCGGCGCATTCTGTGTGCCTTGATGAAAGAACAAGTTGTCACTGACGAAGTTCTGAACACCTTGATGACTGAAGTTGAATCAATTCTCAACTCAAGACCACTCGTTCCCGTCACCTTTGATCCGGACGATGAACCCTTAACACCCAACCATTTGCTATTGTCAAGAGGCAGCGTTAACTTGCCTCCAGGACTGTTTGACAAAAGAGACTCTTACCCGCGGCGACGATGGGCCCAAACTCAATATCTAGCGAACAAATTTTGGCGACGCTGGGTGAGGGAATTTTTGCCAAATATTACCTACCGCCAAAAATGGCAGCAAAGGCGTCGAAATCTTAAATTGGAAGACATTGTGCTCATCGTCGATGATTCCCTGCCCCGTTCCAAGTGGACGATAGGCCGCGTAGTAGAGACCTTTATGGACAAACACGGACTAGTACGAACTGTAAATGTGAAGACGAGTACCACCGTTTTAAAACGACCCATTTCAAAGCTGTGCTTAATACTAAATTCTGATGAAGTGTGATTTGCGTATTGTTATGTGTATAAATTAATGATACGACTGTAGAATCGAAAAATGTAAATTCTATTTAATTTTTGCCCGGGGGTATGTTACGTCGTATCTTGTTTTACTGAGCCTCAAACCCGGGCCACTCAAGCTATTGTTCCACACATGCCAAGACTTACTATTATGTAATCACGCACGTCTTTAAACGCCACATTTAGTGTAATCATCGGAACGTTTCTTTGCCTAATTACCTTTTGTGTGACCAATTTCATGTAAAGATATCAGTTTTTCAATTTAATCAATACTTGTACGGCTAGCAGTAACAACAAGGAATCCTGGTTCAAAAGTAAACGAAACCGCCTTCGTTCATCCGCTTCACATAATTGTATTCGTGAAAAAGACAATAAAATCGTCGTGCTGTTGAGGGTGAACCGGCGCGTTTCGTGACAGTTCTATGTAGGATATTGGGGCTAACCAGGAGCCGCGTAAAGTATCTTACATTTGCTAAAAGTAATTCATTTGAATGTTTTTGAGCATGCTTTTTCTTATGTCTTGAGTTCATTTAAAAAGCAATGTTACCTCATAATCTTAAATGACATCACAATGCTTACCACTTTGTAGTGAGAACAACAGAAGGCGGCAAAATGATCCACTATCATTTTAATAGCAAACATAAATATCAAAGCCCATTACTGATAATTGTAATTGATAGGCTCTTTGTATCAGTATGAAACACAAGCATTTAATTAAAAGTAGAGAGATCGGGATTAGGGGCAGTGTCAAATATAATAAAATCCCAAGTCTAAGAAAAGTTCAAAACAAAACAATAATAGCATCGATTTATAAAACCGGATTTAGAGGAAAGTTGTTGTTTGAAAATAGTTTAATGGACGCTTTTTGAAATAGGTTATATGACTTTAGCAAAGGCATGGCCCCTCTTTATGCTGCAGTAGAAAGCAAACAGTGCAGCGAAAAAACTTGATATCACAAACATAAACATGAAAGGGGGCCCATCAAATCGTCAAATAAGCCTACCACCAAATAGCTCATTTCTTTTATGGTCAAAACGACCATCATTTGGGCACCGCAACAATTTTTGATTGTGTTTCACATTCCCTCTTACTCTTTTTAAAAAGTATGAATGTTAGTTTGTGACATCATTCTTTCCTTGTGAGTACTGCCAGTCTTGATTAATAGACAAAGATAATCACCATTACGTGTACGGCTGTCTTATATTTTTCGTTGCTGCTCTCCCAAATGCTTGTACCGTGAAACCGGCGCAGCTACTATAATTCATTCTTTTTAACTCGGCACATGTGATGGCATGCCCTGCCAAAATAAAATTGCACCATGCTTATAAAAACATTTTTTCTACTTTGGTTGATAATAGCTTTGTAGAGCCACCAAGATCAAACCTAAAGATTTGGGGAAATCAAAGATTCTTTTAATTTCTTTGAGCTCCGGGAAGCAAGGAAAAAATACAACACGATGCGTAGCCAGCAAGGACTTGAGAAAGTTTGCGGGGAAATCCAAAGAAAACAACGTCACTGTGTGAAAACTCATCTCATGAAAAATATTTTTGCTATATTGCTTCAAAATGCGTAAATATCAAAACTGTTTTTCCTATTTCCAAACTAGGGGAAACACAAGGCCTTTTGTGGTTCAGGTAAGCAATGAACAGAGCACATAGACCTACGGCATAGCCAGGAACTTGAAATAAGAAATTCTATTAGGAAGAGAAGAGCACCAAGTCATGAAAGTTGGACGTGCAGAAAAAAACAACTTTTTGTCACTGTTCGATCAAGTGCCCGATGGGTAAAGGAGGTTTGGCTGGCTGAACCAACATTCTCAATCTCGACGTTATTGATGGAGGTCCTGCGAGAGACGCCGACATATACTAGAGAGTAAGGACTTTTTCTTTCGTTGACATGCTGCCTGTTGAGGTATCTATATCTGTACTATAAAGCAACGTAATAAAATACCAAGTTTTAGAAAAAATCAACTTAAAACCACAAACTTAACAATTTGTAAAATTGAATTTAGAGAAAATATTTTGTTTGAAAATAACTTGGTCTGATGGGCGTCAACTAGAATATGATGAATGACTTTGAGGAAGGCATAGCCGCTTTTGTCGCTATGCCGGAAACAGGTAAAATAGTGCAGCCATAGAATTTAAAACCACGATTACAAATACAAACGGGGCCACACAAATTCACAAAATAAACGAACCATTAAGTGATTGTAAAAACACCCAGCATTTGGCCGATACCATCCATTTTGACTGTGCTTCAATCTCCCCTCGCACTTTTTCAAATTTATTGATTATAACTTTTGACAACATTCTTTCTTTGTGAGCATTACCTGTCTTAATTAAGAGAATAAGATGATTGTCGTTACATGTATAGGAATTAAGGAAATAAAAAATATTAGCTTTTTGTTATTGTTCAAACAAGCGGTCAATGAGTGAAACTGGCGCAGCTGGCTTAAACGATATTGTTAACTTCGACATTAGTAATGGGGGCCCTGCCGGGGGACGCTGGCAAAACTGGTTAGTGTTTATATATACATATTTCTATTTGTACAGCTACAGAATAGACATTAAAACGTAAAACCACAACAGTCTGTTTCGCCTAGAGGCTCATCAGGTGGTGCGTCTGCAAAACATATATAAATTTAACAAATTTACCAATAAGTGCAATACATTTGAAAATTCAGCAACTAATGCAACTCAAATCAAAAGCTAGGAAAGATATCAATTCTATATCAATATACTGTATATACGTATATAAATATACTGGGTGATCCATAATGATGGGACACATTTTAAATGCTTTTTTCTACAAATATGAAAACGACACAGATAAGTGAATTTATTTATTACATAGCTGATACTCAGGAGTTTAACATAATTCACACATAACTAACTCATTGCAAAACTGACACACTGATATCTAAGATCTGAATATTACACCGTTTAGATGCTCACCATCACGATTAAAACATTCAAGATATCGATTTATCATATCACGTAAAGTGCGGTTTAACACATCAATCGGAATACCTGTAACCTCTCTATGGATGCTTTGTTTAAGTTCTTCTGTTGTGTGGGGCCTGCCTGTGTACACTCGATTTTTTAGGTAACACCACAGAAAAAAGTCCACTGGGGTTAAATCAGGTGACCTGGATGGCCATTGGATATCACCGAATCTCGAAATATAAGGGTTACTAAATCAATACCCGAAAATAATTAAACTTGATGTAATATTCAAATCTTACACAACACGTTAAACTCCTGAGTATCAGTCATGCAATAAATAAATTTACTTATCTGGGTCGTTTTCATATTTGTAGAAAAAAGCATTTAAAATTTGTCCCATCATTATGTATCACCCTGTATATCTATTTGTACAACTACGGAATAAACACTAAAACCACAAAACTGATCAACGTTGTTGTTGTTTCCCGGTCCCTGCAGAAGGGATGGGGGCCTGGCGGAAGACCACGGAGCCCCAGAAGCCTGGCAACTCTCTAAGGCCTGAACCAGAGGTCGTAGAGATACAGAGAGTCGCCAAAGAGCGAGCGGTGCAAAGAGTTCTTAGCTGGACAGTGCAGAATGAGATGAGAGGTGTCCTGGGACGAGTGTCCACAGGCGCTGCAGGAAGGATTCTCGATTCTTCCAATCCTGAAGAGACAAGAGCTTAACAGAAGGTTATGTGCGTTGCAGCGTAGACGAGAGAGAACACAACGAGCATGACGAGGGAGCACAAGTTCCTCGGTAGAAATCGAGGGAACGTGTGTGTCGAAGAATTTAGAAGAGATAGCACGCCTCCAGTCCGAGAAAAGAGAAGAGTGGATACGAGAGATAAGAGAAGAGAGAACTACAAGTGATTACAGAGGGCACGAATAGCGATCCCTGTCTGGCCAGCTCATCAGCTCATCAGCCGTTCTGCACCAATCAACAGCCGCCTCAACGTGGTGGTAAGGTCCCCAACCCCGTTTGTGTTGGGTCGAAATGGCTGTTGGACTTCCTGAGGGTACCAGTTACCCTGGTCCCAGCTGCCCCCTGAACGACCGCAGAAGGGCAGCTCACAGCTTTCTTAAAATCGGTTGCCCGTTTTCTCTTTCTCTTTTCTCCTGCTCTTCTCTTGCCCGTCTTCGTCTCCTTATTCTTCTCCTTCTCTTGATAAGCGGTAACGTTCATCCAAACCCTTGACCCATCTTTCCCTGCTCTGTGTGCGCAGGAAATGTGACCTGGCGGGGCAAGTCAGTGCAATGCTGCACCTGCTCCAAATGGATCCATCTAAAGTGCTCACAACTTCCCCTCTCCAAATTCAGAACTCTTGACAGCCCACACTCTTGGAGCTGCCCCCACGATGCTATGTCCCCACACGTAACACTGTGACTCCCTTCTCTGACTCCTCCGACATGTATACCTCCACAGTACAATTTAACTCTTCGTCTGCTAATGCTGCACTCCCGCTCCACCTTCGTCTTCAAACCTTTTATTCTCCATCGGCCCATTCTGCATTTTCTTCCTCTGCTCCCTCACCACCGTCTCTTGCTCCTGGCTGTCCTTCTACGCCTCCTACCCCCTCTCCCCACCCCCGGAGTCTCTCAGGGTTCTCCAATGGAATGCTGGAGGTCTTCGAGTCAGGATCACTAAACTACTTTACTTTCTTTTATCTTATCCTGTTGACCTCATCTGTATCCAGGAATCCAATCTTAACTCATCTCCCTCTTTCCGTATTCCTGGATTCTCTACTTTGCTTTCTGATCGCACCCACTCCCAATCTGGCATTCTCTCTCGTGCTGCCACGCACGCTAGCGGCGGCGTCATCATTTTCGTCAGGCAGAACTTTTCCTTCTCTGATTATATAGCGGTCAACATCTCTCTTAACAATTCCTCTTTGCTGCCATTTCTTAAATCTATACGCCCCCCTACTCGCTCCTCTCCGACGGATGGCAGAACCGACTCCTTTTCTTCCTTCATTCTTTCCTCCTCCAGAAATCTCTTCATTCTGGGGGACTTCAATTGCCATTGCCCCCTCTGGGACTCAAGAGATACCTCCGACCCCCGCGAAGAAGAAGTATTCAATCGGGTCATCTCCACTGATCTCCTCTCCCTCAATGGTCCTGACACACCCACCCTTCTACAGCGCTCCTCTGGAAGTCGCTCCTCCCCTGACATATCTTTTGCTCCCTCCTCTCTCGCCTTTTTCTTGCTCATAGGAGGTGCTTCAGGACCTGGGTTCTGATCACCTACCAATTCTTCTATCTGTCCCTCCCTCTCCGGTCTTTCACCCCAACGAGCGTCCTCCTTCCTTCAACTTTTAGAAAGCTCGCTGGGATGACTTTGTCTACTACTTTGACTCTCACTGTCCTTCTGCAGAGGAATACTCGTCTCTTTTTCTTTCCTCTGCTGCTGCTCTTTTTACCTTTCTGGCACTGAATGCAGCCAAATCTTCCATTCCTTATGGCCGCATCAAATGCCCTCCTAAATCCTGGTAATCTGCTGAGGTGGAAGATACGGTTAGTGAAAGATCCAAGGCTTTTGCTGCCGCTCACACAAGTGATGAAGATTGCCAGGCTTACATCTCCGCTTTCCAACGTGCTTCGTCAGTCATCGCCAAAGCCAAGGCTGAGGCATGGCAGGCGACTTGCTCTTTTCTTTTACCCAAATTAAACCCGAAAACTGTATACTCTCTTCTTCGCTATATCGCTGGCTTTCCTTCCTCGTCTTCCTCCTCTCCTAATTTCCCAACATGCTCTTCTCCTAGGTAATAGGGTTCGGGCTACGCCGCTTACCTGAGATCTCACTTTTCCGTTTCTCAGCCAAAGACTCTGCGTAGCAAAGCCAGAGGCTACCTTTCTGAGCTCCGCCGAGCCACGTGCCCTGAGGAGTCTCACTCCTCTTCTACTCTCCTTTCTCCCCCACTGAACTTCTTGCTGCTGCCTCCAACCTTTTCCTTTTCACTGCCACTGGCCCAGACAAAGTTGCCTATCCCATGCTAAAACACCTTCCTCGCTCTGGCATGGATTTTCTTCTCCACATCTAAGAGCAGCAGCAGAGGAAAGAAAAAGAGACGAGTATTCCTCTGCAGAAGGACAGTGAGAGTCAAAGTAGTAGACAAAGTCATCCCAGCGAGCTTTCTAAAAGTTGAAGGAAGCAGGACGCTCGTTGAGGTGAAAGACCGGAGAGGGAGGGACAGATAGAAGAATTGGTAGGTGATCAGAACCCAGGTCCTAAAGCACCTTCCATTAGCAAAAAAAGGCGAGAGAGGAGGGAGCAAAAGATATGTCAGGGGAGGAGCGACTTCCAGAGGAGCGACAGAGGTGAGTAGGTGTGTCAGGGTTGCGAGGGAGGAGATCAGAGGAGATGACCCGATTGAATACTTCTTCTTCGCGGGGGTCGGAGGTATCTCTTGAGTCCCAGAGGGGGCAATGGCAATTGAAGTCCCCCAGAATGAAGAGATTTCTGGAGGAGGAAAGAATGGAGGAAGAAAAGGAGTTGGTTCTGCCATCCGATGAAGAAGAGCGAGTATAGGGGGCGTAAACACTAAGAAAAGAGAGAGAGGAGGAATTGTTAAGAGAGATGTTGACCGCTACATAATCAGAGTAGGGGTCAAGCAAAAAAAGAGAGGAGGTAGAAAGTTCAGTAAAGGAAAAGCTCTGCCTGACGAAAATGATGATGCCGCTGCTAGCGTGCGTGGCAGCACGAGAGAGAATGTCAGACCGGGGGTGGGTGAGATCAGAACGTAGATTAGAGAATCCAGCAATCCTGAGAGGGAGATGATTTAAGATTGGATTCCTGGGTACAGATGAGGTCAACAGGATGGGACCAAACAAAAAGGAGCAATTCAGTGCTCCTGACTCGGAGACCTCCAGCATTCCATTGGAGAACCCTGAGAGACTCCGGGGGGTGGGGAGAGGAGGCAGGAGGCGTAGAAGAACAGCCAGGAACAAGAGACGGTGGTAAGGGATCAGAGGAAAAAAAAAGAGAATGCGCAGAAGGAGGATAAGAAGTTTGGAGACAAGGGTGGGGCTGGAGTGCTGCATCAATAAAAGGGAGGCAAAGTAGAACAATGGAGGTATACAGGTCGGAGAAGTTCCAGGGGGAAGTCACAGTGTTACAATGAGGTGGAACAGCGGAAGTCACAGTGGAGCAAGTCACAATGTTACAAGCGGGGATGCAGCAGGGGGTTATCTCCAGGATTGAGAGCTTCCAAGAGTTCTGAAATTGGAGAGGAAAAGTAGTGAGCACCTTAGATGTACCCGTTTGAAACAAGGACAGAATTGCACTGACTTACCCCACCAGGTCACATTTCCAGTGCACACTGAACAAGGAAAGATGGGTTCAGGGTTGGGATGAACGCTACCGCTCATCAAGAAAACAAGAAGAATGAGGAGAAGAAGACGGGCGTGAAAAAGGCAGAAAACAGGAGAAGACAGTCGACCGCTTTTAGAAAAGCTGTGTGCTGCCCTTCTGCGGTCGTTCAGGGGGTAGCACGGCGAAAAAATGGTTCGAGAGAAGTGCCGGGGCAACTGGGACCCTCGAGAAGGCCAACAGCCATTTCGATCCAACCCAAACGGGGTCGGGGACCGCACCACCACGTTGAGGCGGCTGTTGATTGGTGCAGTGATTGGATCAAAGTTTCGTGGTGACTCTCATAATGGGTTCGTGACGTCATAACCAAAGATAAATTTTATTGATTTGCAGTTTTTGGGAGAGCAAATAGATTTGTGCCGAATCGGAAATCAGCCCCTAACTCACCCAGTAGCAAAAGTTTTAAGATACTTTTTTGAGGTGTAAGATGACGTTACAGTTAACGCTTGATTGCAGCATTTCTTTTCTTTGTTTTTCAAAACTAATGACCGCAGAAACTTGACTAAAAACCCTTTTCAGATATATTAACAAGGTGTTTTCGATGAAAAATTTTACATCGTTTTAAAGCGGAGTTGAGAACACCAAAACACATTTTTCAGGCATTCTAAGCATGCTTTTTTTACTTTTTTCTTGAGTGCTTCACATTCTGGTACCATTAAAGTGAAAACGGCACTAGCGTAGTTGCTAATTTTTGGAACTGTATTGGAATTTTTACACATTTCATGACAACTATGATAAGCCGTCAGCAGCTTCGAATAAAGTTGTTACACGCTGTCATGTCAAATGCAAACAACTGATATGCTGTCTGTCGAAGAAGAATAATACATTACAGTATTAACGTATTTGTGGGGTAAAAAACGTGTTTTTTTAAAATGCAATGGCAAGTTAGGCTACTTTTTATAAAGTCTTGTCGCAAGCCTGATTAATCTTAACCTTTAGGACATACTGTATTAATGAAGTTAAACAAACTAGCCATTTTTCACCTAAAAAAATATTTTGCATCTCCTGCACAAAAACCTGGTCGATGAATTTTACTTTTGCCTTACAGAGCAATTTTTTCGAAATAACTAAGTGCTTTACTTCGCGTTAGTTTGATCTTTGCCTAGCTGCGCTTATGCCAGGACCAAGCTAGATACGCGCAGTCAGAGGTTGTAAGTCATACAAGCATGCCTACAATTACAAAAAAGTGCTTTAGTATGCCTAACATTTGATAGGTTATTTCTGAAAATGCACAATGATTACTTAGGCACCCTCGTTCCAAAGTACGCCAGTACTGAAAAGAGGGCAAACAGTACGTTGCGAAGGGCTCCAGAAATTTTGTGGAAGCATAGCGGCTATGCGCTACCCCTATATTGCTTTTACATTGACTTCTTTTTCAAAAACTAACTTTTGATTTTGGAACGACAATTGGGTATATCAAAAAACAATAACCATTGGGCGAAGCGAGCGCAGTAAGCAGAAGCAATATTCTTAACCCTGACGTTACTATTGGGCGCCGCCGGCAGAGTAATCAGGAATATTTATATGAAAGGGGGCGCCCCAATGTAAGAAATAAGCGTACTGTAAATTAGTTCCTTTCTGTAATTGTGAAAACGACCTCTAGTTTGGCGCCAGCCTCATTTTAGACTTTGTTTCCCCTTACCCCGACTTTTTGAAAAAACGTGTAATAGTTTGTGAAGTCATACTTTATTTGTGAATATTACCAGTCTTGATAAAATGAATAAGAAATCACCATATTGAGTACTAGCACTATGGCCTCTATTTTCAATAACTTTTCGTTACTGCTCTGACAAATGTTTCTGCGGTGAAGCTGTCAAAGCTACCTGACTTTGCATTTTTAACTCGGATAGCTGATGGCAAGCCTAGTCTGATTAAATCGCAATATGTTTAAAAAATTTTTTCTATTTTACATAATAATGGCTTCATAGAGTTATAGGGGTCCAAACAATAAAATTAAGTAACAAGCAAAGTTCTTTTCGACTTCCCTGGGTATGCCTGAACAGGAAATATAGGGCATAGCCGACAGGCACTTGACAAAGGTAGAGAAAAATCGGAAGAAAACAACACCTCTCGGTGAAAGTGGACCGTAAGGAAAGCATTTCTACTGCTTACTTGAAAATAACTTTATAGCAACAATGTTTTTCATACTTCTAAACTAAGGTAGACACAGAGTAGCTTTTGCCTTCTGATCTGGACTTATCGACCTAAGGCGTAGCCATAGGACGTTGACGTCACAAATTTAATTACAAAAAGGAGCGCATTAAGTTGTGAAGTTAGTCTTCTACTTAATGGCCAATGTGTTTTTTCTTAAACAATTGCTACTTTAGCGCCGCCATCTTCTCAGTTTAACGTAAATTGTTTTTCGTCGCTATTTATTTAATGAAAACAGAGAAATCGTAATTATGGAGATAAAGATATTGCAGATTCTACCCTTATTTTTTTAACTCAGTTTTATTTAAAGTACACTTCATTTATAAACAAAACTTTGATGAGCAGAAAAAGCATTAACTCTTTATTTTTACTTCTACAAATACCCATACGTGATACCGGCGTAGTCACCTGAAGCAATATTCTCAACTTCGATGTTACTAATGATGGCCTTGTGGGTGATACAGTCCGAGCCAAGTAGTTGTACGTAATGTTTAGAGTAAAAACTATCTGAAGCATACAGGATTTACCTTTAATTTATTGAGAAAAAGTGCTCTAATATGGGTGCAAAAGATGAGCTCATAGCTTCCTGATCACTTTGTTTTAATAGATCATCATTAAATCAAAAGTAATTCTTGCGTTTTTAAGTGCGTCAGTTTAACAAAAAACCATGCTTTTCCATTGGTGGTGCGACAGGATTGCCTTTATCAAATAAATAGTTTGCTACAATATGAATGTGTGTTTTTTGTGGCACATTAATGAAAGTGAGACTACATTAAAGCTAGACATATTTTGATGTGATTAAATTTTTAGGTCAGTTAATTTTTTTCAAGAGTCATTGATTGATTGGTAACAACATGAATTCATCCGGAATAGAAGATTTAACCTAAAAACTCAAAGTATTTTTTTTCGGTAGTCTACTCAAATTGTACCGCAGCGTTACAACAAATTTTGAACACTTGTATCTCCAATACCACAAAGGATTTCACAAAATTTTTTTCACAGGTGCAATCCAATTTTATATCTGAATATGAAAAACTTCTTTGCTGTGCAATATGAATTTCATTAAACTTGAGATATTGGATTTTTTGTGAAAGTACGCAAAATACGAAAACAAACAATGCGACGCCATGCGTAATCGGATTAACTTGTATCGTTGTTGTGTCTAAACAAAATTTTATGGTTATGTGACAAAAAAATGCTTGCCTATGCAAAGTATATTAATGATGAAGCAATAATTTCAAGTTAGGCTAACGTTTAAAAAAGACAAGCAAAATTTAGGAAAGTTTAATTAATTTTGAAAAAAATGCGGGTAATTTGACGTAATTTCTGGGTCTGCAGATCAACGTTAAGCAAATTAGGGTTAGAAATCGAATCCAAGGATTTTGCAAATTTATATGTCGGTGTACCGTTAATAATTCGTAAACTTTGATTGTATGTTATGTTTACATGTCTAGGTCTTCATTTTTGAAAATGGCTTTATGAGAGTGGAAAATGTTTGAAATTTAAGACGTTTTGCTAAATAAAATGACTTACTTTATGAAAGTTGCTTGCTATATTAACAATTTAGATCTTAATATACAAGACAATTGAGTTTCGTACACCTGCTGTTAAAATGGGATTGTAAGATATCACACAATACATAATCCGATATCATATACTGGTATGCTATTGATGAAAAATCTTGTTCTCAAAATTTTTGAACCACACTTTTTCTTGTGTTGACGGTTTTTGTCGATCCTGAAAGAATTAGCTTTTTGCTATTGTGGTTTTTATTTTTTGGGACGCTCGCAAGCTAATCCGATTGGTTGCAGTGAGAAAGCTATGAAGGTTAAAGAATTATTTTCAGATAAATTTTGACTAACTTTTATTTCATCCACTTAATTAAAATTTAACGAAAAAGGAGAGAATGTGGTTCCTGCTAATATTTACGGTAGCTTACAATGGGCTTTTATAAGTAAAACAAAAAAGAAGTGGCTCAGGAGAACGGATTATATTGAAGATCGTTGTAAAAAAACTTCACAAATTATCCATAAATGATTCCTTATAACTTAAAGGGGTGAAAAATATTTTTTGCAGTAATGCTGGATTTAAAATAAATGAAAAAGGTTTTAAATCACCAGTCTCAAAAGTTTTTTCGATTTGTGAAACGTGATCGGTTTCGTTATTATACAATGCACTGAAGGGCAAGCCAAACAAAAACTGCGCTCGTGTGCATTATAACATTTGACAAACCGGCAAAAACACAAGGAATTTACCTAAAAAACAGGGACTGTCCCGGTAAATACGAGATGTATGTTTAGCCTACTCGAGGCTTTTGGTTGCCACGTTGTCGTATCATGTTTTTTCAATCCTCCCTAGATATGAGTTTCACTGCATTTTCTCACAAAAATGTTTTTGTTTCAGCTACGTAGGGCTAGAAACTTTAAAAGCAATTAGACTAGTTGCCAGACCAATTGTCTTATGGTTGCCAATCGCTGAAATATGACCCAATAAGATGTCCAATTTGCTATTGTGGTATTGGATGAACACAAAAATTATTATGCTGTATTAATGATAATTTTATTTTTTTATCCACAAGAGCACAATAGAAAACTATAGGCGAAGATATGGAAATAGTCAACCTTGCACCTAATTGGCAAAGCAGCATACGGGCGTAAGGGGCATTAACAATTTATCAAAATGAATATGCCAGGAAACAATAATGAGTATACCACCCAACCAATTTAAACGAGACCATCCCTGGATGCGCTTCGTCCTTTTGGACTCATCAGCAGGGCCCGTCCCGTTGCAAGCAAAAGTAACCCACTCATTAACGTTATCCTTAAAAAAAAATCCAAGTATGCCCATGCAGAAGCACTGAGACTTCAACTGACAACGTATTGCGTTGCTTAACAGGGCGGGTTGATAAATTGGTTGATTTTGGCTGCATATCCACTGGGAGATCAGTTAACACACTGATCTGGAAAAGCAGATTAAACGCTGCATATATAGCCCAGCGCCTTGTCTTTACAATTCATTTTAATAAATTGTTAATGCCCCTTACGCCGTATGCTGCTTTGCCAATTAGGTGCAAGGCTCACAATAGAAAACCAAAAACTAAAGTGCAGAAGACGAAAAAATGGAACAGATGGCAAAAACAATATTTGTTGAAACATACGTAATTAAATTTGTTGCAACCAAACCAAATTTGAATCAAAGCTGTTGTTGGAATCAGCCAATAATCTGCATAAGTCATTTAATTGAAACAAGTTGATTTCTGATTGAAGTAGATTTACTATCAGATTCACCCTGATGATGCTACTTTAATAGGTAAGTCTATTGAAATACTTTCAAGTGGAAGCTATTTGGATAAGAATAATGATTATGCTAATTTTGATTGTGATGTCAATTTGTTCGAGAGTGTGAACACATATTAATGACTGATTCCAGTTAAAAGTTTTCTTTAAATTGTTGATAAATATAGCAAAACAGGTATTTGTTTTCACGTGAGTGGAGAATCTCCTGAAATTGTTGTAAATGATATCATATATTTTTAATAAAAAAATTCAACTTTTCTGAGTTAAAGTTAATGATTTGTGGTGTTAAATTTTAATCGCCGAAGATCAAGAAACGGAATGAATTTCGAGATTTTGTTCTTTTCAAAAGAAAATAAGAAATAATCGTAAGAAGCATCTGACAAAAATGATTGATCAATTTTTTACACAAAAACTTTTATCAGATTATCTTCATTACAATTTGCGGAAAACACAAAAACTTTATTGCAATTGGAATAGCATATAGCATATAGCATAATAGCATATTGAATAAAAATGTTTTGTAGGTTTAATCAGTGTGATTATAAATAGCGTATTTTAATTAAAAAATTCTGAGCGCTTTTTCGAGTAGGCCACGAAAAATATTGTGGAAAGTTTTATAAAGCTTTCAAAAACTTTATCAAGATAGTTTCTAAAATAAGCTGAAAATTTTGCAATAGCTGTTGCATCGAGACTCTACTTCAAAATTTCTATTTTGGGAAAGTTTTTAATCATGTGCTCTAAAAATATTCTGGCTGAGCAAACACAAGTCGTTCCACAAGCGACGTGTGCAAAACGTGTTCCAACCCGGATATTGCTTATTGCACAGAGGATGTGTGGGTTGAGTTGAAAGCATTGAAATCTCGGTCACAAAGCTTGGTTACCTTTTATAGGCTGGAACATGTGATGCTTAATCTGTCATGGGATGCTTAAGTTGTTAATGTATTTGTCCATTTTTATTTGTCATAGTACCTTTTTCTATATTTGTTGTTACGTTTGTAAAACTCATTTATTTGTGATTAAGAGGTTAGTTAACAATGTTGAAAAATGTTTCAAGAGACACTTGCAAAGGTAAAGCTGAGTTTAAGACAGAACTGCATATGAAAAATTTAAACTTAAAAAAAGCTTTATGTCCAAAGCGGTAGCTTGATGTGCAAAATTAATCCAACGAGAAGTTTTTGTGCTAAATCCCGGCACAACTTTTTCCAGCATGTCGTTCAAAAAATATATTGGGAATTATTAGAGAATCAAAACAGGGATTGTGATCTTTGAATGAAAGTTTTCATTCTCTGTTTTTACTTGAAGCAGCCACACTTTTTTGTCCTAAATTTTGTATCACCAATGTCAGGAAAATTCATTATTAGTTATGCTGGTGCATCGTTAAATTTGGACACGTTCAATTGGGAGTTGCCACTCGTTGTTTTGGTGCCGACAATGGCTACATGCTCAGACTATAGAAGATCATTGCATTGCTTTTAGTTATGAATAATTAAACTCAGTTTCATATATCACTCTTCACGTTATTTCTATTGCTGAGCGCTAACCTGAAGATCTGTCGATACTATGTTTAAGATGTTTGGTATGATTCGACAAAAAATTCAATTCATGTCTACCATCTGTAAACCGGACAATGTAACCACTACACCGCCTCAGTGGTCAGAGTTACCAGCAGGCTACTTCTGATATAGAACATTTTTATCACAAGCAGTAAAACCTAGCAAAGCAAATTACCGGAAAGTGCTTTTGTCCAAATCCACCATAACAGAGGTAAGGTTCGCAATCAAAATCATTGTCACCACGAACGTCGATCCAATCCATTCGATTACGTTGCCAACAATTGCCTGTATATATGTGGTTGCTGTCAACGCAGCCGTTAATGACATTGATGACAGTCGTCGGTTGCGCTTATCCATCTCATAGACGACAATTTTAGTATTTCCACAGGGCGAACTATATGATGTCATAATTGAAACGTTAAACGTAAAACAAGAAAACTAGGGTGGAAACGAGCAGATCAAAATGTTACAATTAAACTCGTGACGAAGTGTTGCGTGTCAGAATTAATGAATATTTATCGGATAGTTTGATTGATTGATTGAAATCTTACGGTGATTGTTTTTCAACCCTTAGCTTGCTTTGTTTGCATGCTCGACTGCAGTAAATGAGCGAACATGCCGCACATCCCAGCATATCGGTAGTAGACGCTGCTGGACCAATGAAATACAAAATGCCACCAGTTATCATAAGGACTAAACTACGACTTAAATCATAGTTTGCACTTTTCCGTATGAAACAGAATGGATGAAATAGTGGTGGCCAGTGACACCAATGAAAAGGAAGAAGAGCAATTCACTCCTAAGTTTACTTTTTTAGGGAATGATATTTCAGTAACTTGAATTTGAAAAAGGCTTTTACCTTTAGAATTTGAAAAAGGCCTTTACTTTTAGATATTGATTGCATCGATTAAAATTGATTCTATCTACCTATCGGCTACAAAATAAAAAAATAAACGCTTATTTTTCAAGACGAAACAATGAGCCGAAACGGTAATGCTATGCCATAAGAGAAACCTCACTCTCCAATAATTGACGAGCGTGCTCGGTTGACGGATTCAAAGAAAACAATTTTCAAAACCTCCCAGGGAGTCAAGTACGCTAGAGAAGTCACAGGTGATGACAGCAATCAAATAATTTGCTCAAAAAAAGCAAGATAAGAATTTAAAATGTTAATATTTAAGAAGATATAGTTTATTGGAGCCAACGGCGATAGTGGGGAGTGACAACGGTGCACCCTATATTTAGCCGATGAACTTACTTTAAGAAACATCCTAATTTATTAAGTATTTCTCTTATTACATAACCTTCCTTAAAGAATAAAAAATAGCAACTTATAAATCAGAAACAAATGTATATGATGCAAAACTAGTAGTGGAACACAGAGTATAAATAAGCTAACGATGAAATAATAGTTTTATTAGTGACGTTATTAACGAACACACATGTGATAATTCAAGGAAATCCAAAAAAAGGAACAAAATAAATACAAAGAAAAAAATACACTAAAATTTACTTTGAATGATCCTTTTTTAGTCTAAAAAGATATATAGATATGAAATTAAACTCGATGTTGCACAGTTGGAGTATTTGATCAAATTGATAGTATTTCAATTTATGCGGAGTGGTAAAAATTGTAATTCTAGTCGTATTTGAAGCGATATAACTCATGGTTGATCCTACTCAACAACATGTGTTTGTGTTTATCTACTTGGTTGCCTGGTTAAAATGAAGACTGCAAATCTTTACTTAACCCTAAAAAGCTCAAGGTATTTTTTTGGTTAGTCTACTCAACGTTGTACTGCAGCGGTACAACAAATTTTAAACGGTTGCATCTCGCATACCACTAAAGATTTCATAAAGTTTTTTTCACAACTGTAAAGCAAATTTATATCTAAACATGATGAACTTTCTTGATGTGCCATGTGAATTTATTTAAACTTGAAAAATTGGATTTTTATGAAGGTATACGAAATTTTCTGTTTTCTGTTTGTCTTTCGACGCTAATCCGTAATAATCAGATTATAGGTCACATCGCAGCTGCTGAAAAAATGACTCCAACTGTGACGTAAGGACTTTGGCAAACAGCAAACACTCAGTGTTGATTTATCGCAGCTGCAAAGTCAAATAACATTTGAATGCTTTGTTTTTTATAGAAAAAGCTTGTTTTTGATTTATGACTTATCATATTCGAAAATTGCCAAACGCTTGCATCAGAGCAAAAACTTGTGTATTAGTACTTAATTTTCAATTATTTTTGTAAATCTGGTTTATAACATCATGTCGGCACCTGTTTTAGACATTGTCATGTTTTGTATTCTAACTTCATTTGAAGTATAGTTTGATAAACTATTGTTTGCATAAAATGGTTTGTTTGAGACTTGCTTACCAATATTGTTGAATGATTTTTTTATGTTTACTAGAAAACTTTTACTTTTTTTTGTGAGCGCGCGTGGTAAAACTTATAAAAAGAAGCTTTTTTTTATCATCCATCAACCTTATGAACAGGATATATTCCAAATTATTCGGAGCTACGAATAATACTCTAAAGCAAACAGTTTACCAATAGTTAATAATAAAGCTTTATATGATGTATTTAAAAAATATTGTGCATCTCTTAGTAAGCATAAAGCAATGCAGGTTCCTGCTAATATGCTTGACAGTATATTTAAGAATAAAAACCGAATGAAAAAAGCTAAGAATAATGTATTTTTCTTCTTATGGGACGTTGTGGTTCTGTCATGGCCTACTATCTACAGATATTTTCTGAATACCGGAAGTCCGAGTTTAGAAATTATTTGATTTTCAATAAAGCTTTTCATGGTATATCATGTCATTGCAATCGACCATGCCAGTTTACGAAACCAAAAAAGCTAAAACCATACGTAACGTAGGAAAATGCACAATTTTGATTATAAATAATAAAACGGCTTTATCATTCCAGAGCCGCTGCCAAAAAAATGCTTTAGCGGGAAGAGTCGACAACATTTGTCAGCAGGGGCTAAACATATATGTAAAACCAGCGAATATTTAAAGATTTTTTTGAGAAAATTTAGCATGAAGAAACTTTTGTAGATGATTTTACAATGAGAGCTACTGCTCTTAGAAAATATTGCGATTTTAGAGATAAAAATAATCATTTATTAGCACGATTACACATCTACTCTTACCCAACTGTTTATAATTATTTTTTGGTGTAAGACGATACAACCAATGCACCTCATATTCATACTATCTGGCTAAAATGAACTATCCGTGTTTCGATTGTGACTGAAAATCTATTTTAATTCTAATGAATTGTGGCAGGATCATCAAAAAATTGGTGAGGCAAAGTCACGAAAATAGTGGGATTGCCCCTTTCTGCAGCTCATCTTGGCGCCGGCACTGTTGAATTCCCTTGCACTTCACCGAAGCATCTAGGGAATAGCTTCATCTAACCTCATCCCCGCAACTGTGACCCAATCAACAAAGCAGTTTATGCAGAAAACATTGCAGTGGTGTCAAACTTTTGGTAATTCTACTTATAATTTTGCCGGATCTAGAATCAAATCAGACCGCCCATCCGAAAGGAAGTACCGACAATTCCTCCACAAAGTGGTTTATCGAGAATCAAGATACAGCCAATTGGTTAAGAAAATTGCACAAAATGGTTATATATTGTTTGCTTATTAACAAAATTTCAGTATTTTTTCTAATGCTAGATTACTTCTTTTAGTTTTTTAGAAAGAGTGGCATCTTTTCTTCGTAAAATAATTTGAAATTTTATCAAAATACAGTGCATTGTATGGTTTATTTATCTTAACTTTAAGCAAATATTTGCATATAGAACAATCTATGAAACTTAACCTCCTCTGGGTCGATGCACCATATCAGGTGCATTTGGAACTTAGTTGGCGGCTGCCCCATATCTGGCTTATTTCAACTGATGTTGACTTACCCCGCTTGGATAGGGTGGGCTTGCATATCCCTATCTACATGCAAACCAGGGCTGTGTGCAAAGTCTGCAGTAAAATTGCCAGTGATAATTACCAGAGAGTGTATGCTAGAGTCCCGAAGGAAGAAAAGCCCAAGAAACCTCGTCCTTCCAAGTCCTTCGTTACTTGCCAAGAATGTGAGGTGGCACTCTGCCTGAATCAAGACCGCAACTGTTTCAGGGTTTGACATATTAAAGTGGTGTGTTGGCAGTAGTAGTGGAACAGAGCAGATGATTTTTTAGCTTTTTTGTGTCAAAGACTGGATATGCATGCTTTTTTTCTAATTGCTCTGAGTACAATGTGAACACAATATGACTATTTTGCGTTCATAAATAGGTCACGTGATCTCATCTGCATAGTTGGGGTACTTCATAAAATCAGTTGATGATATACTACAAAGCTGTCCAACAGCTAATTTGTGCAATTTCACATATTTTAGATGTTTCCTGCAATCATTCTCACAATTCATATTCAACAAACCCCATCCCAGAGATCAGTTTCTGTATATTTGCATATATGTGTTCTTCGAAAAAATGCAATCAACCTGTAAAATGTAACATGTATTTTGAATTTCTCTTTTGCAATAGGCAGATTACTTGCTACTCCGTCGACAGAAAACAATAATTCATCCACACAGTCAAATAGGAGTTTGGTAAATCATGTCAAATACAGAAATCCTGAAAATTTGACTTTTTTTATGAGGTCATTTTGATGACGTAACAAGGTCACGTGATCTTGTGCGTAAACTATTAGTTTCAAAAAGAAGAGAATTAAATATGCTTTCAGAAAATGTATGGTTTGTTATGTTTTCTAGAAATAACTAGCACGTTTTTTTATGATAACACAAGCACGTGAAAATCGCTCCAGAAAATTCGGCCCCGAGGAGGTTAAGGCTGGGAACAGTCATGATTTTCGAAATTGTAGCAATTCTTTTTCAGAGGAACTGAATGAGGATAAAGGATTATTCAGTTCGTAACTTGGAATCACAAAGAATTTTGCAGGACTGAGAGAATCGCACCCGAAATTTGAATATTGGGTTTTTACCGCTTCATTGTTCTCAAGAAATGATTATGTAAACAGAGCTTTTACGATAAATGCGATGCAAATTTGGTGAAATCAAGCAATAATTTGCATAAAAAGTAACATTTTCTCTCAGTTTTGTTTTATTGCAGCTGTAGTTCCAGCTCAGTTGGTTAGAGTGTTGCTTAATTATATGAGAGTTTTCTGGCTCCCATCACGATATTCGAGTTAGGATTGAAAAATGCATAGTGTCCATTTTCCTGGTTTGTTAGTTTATTGCTAGCTTTGTGGTGAGCAATTTATGTTTGGCCCTGTGGCATTGCCTGACCGAAGAAACTGCTACCAGATCCGCCACAGCGAACGCCGGGTTGGAGTGTTAGATATAAATGTTGAAGTGTTGGCATAGCTGCATCATACGATAAAAGATGGCATTTTATTTCAAGATTACAGAGGCATGGTTAGTCCTGAAGAATTTTTTGCAGCCAACCTTGCCAAAACATAACAAATTCAGTTGCAAATGCAGTACTGCATTTTCTTGACTCAGATATTTTTCAACCAAATGCAACTTCAAATTATTTGCACGTACATTAGCTCCAAATATTTTTGAGCAATCAATTTTATCAGACGACACTCTTTACTAGATGAACTTATAAAATTGAGTTCGAGGCTATTTCATGTACTTAAAATTTGAAGAATATTTTGGTTCACTTGTTTTATGTTGGCTGGAAATTGGCGCTTGAAAAGATTACAGTTTCAATGCGCAATAAAACAGAAATAAGTAACACTAAAACACAAAAATATTTTTGTATCTTTTATCAGAAACTGACAAGTAGCCAGTTGATCAAAAATATTTTTAATGACTTTGCCGTAAAAAAGTCAAAGGCTAAAATTTAACATTGACTTTGTGGCGTCGGAGTCGAATTAAAAAAAGACTTTAGAGTTGGCTTCGAAGTGGTTTCGAAATTGTTACAATTCCCTATATTTGCTGTCACCTATAATTTTTAGATCAGTTAGCAATCTCTGGTGCTTGTTAGTGAGTGGCTGAAAAAGAATTTGGTTTGCAAAATTATAGCCATTAAACTTTATGCAATAAACAACGATAGAATGAGCAGCGAAATGAAAGATAAAATTACTGTTGTGAATTTCTTAGCTGTGACAGCTTACAGCATTGCGTACCCATCTGAACACGAAGCTAATGAACAGATTTGACATTGATTTCTACTTTTGGACATATTTTGCACTCTTTTCCGGCTTAGCAATTTTGTTTACGCAATGCTTGCATCTGGATAATTTAGCACATATTTGTGTGTATTTCTTCTCGTAATCTTTCTCTTTTAGAAGCCCTGGTTTGTTGGAATGGATTTGCTTTGATTTCTTTTTCAGGAAGCAAAGACTACATTTTTTACGTTTGTCAAAGACCAGTTGAGATGGTCGTTGGATTGGCGGACGAATAAATGAAAAAGCAAAGTTCATACCAAAATCATATAAATCTTACTTGCATAGATCAATCTTTTTGTTGAAAGCAAAAGCAGTGGCGGCATTGATACGGAGCACATTCAATATGTAACAAAATGCTGTTGAAGTCCAGGGATTTGATTTGGCTTTGCAAGTATACCTAGGCACCAATTCGATGTTCCATAACATCCGTGCCAGCTTTAGTAAAATCATATAGTTGGTACATAGCGGGTTTCGTTTTACCATCATCTATTGTTACTCCAAGGATAAGTTTTACAGTTAAGGGGAGCAAAACGTTGCGCTGGCCAGAGCTCTTCGTAGGAAACACATATGAATGAAGCACTAGCTTGTTTTCCGACGACTCCCAAAAGCATTGACAAAAAACCGTTCTCTCTCTGCAACGTCTTTTACTTCAATAGGTATATCCTTTCTATTTGATTGAAGAGTACCAACAAATGTTATGTTGTGAGAGATAGAAGCCATTCTACCGGAGATACACTGGTGTACAAGCGGTCAAAGGAAATATTGCGCTCTTGCAAATCACCGTAATTCTAAAAATTTTGAAGATTCCTTACTGTCTCTTCCACTCCTTTGACGTAGTATGCTGTTGCTCGTTCGTTAGGTTTTTGCACAATATGAAAGTATAAGTGCATGAAAGCGTAAGAGACTGCATTCGTAGACTTAAAAAGGAAACCATATTTAGCAGGCTTGCTCGGATTTTACTGCTTGAAACAAATTTCATTTCTTGTGGGTTAGAAGATTTCATCAATGCACATATACTTTTCAGGAACAAATCAAGTTGAGCAATTTTTATTAAAGCATTCGAAAAATTCTCGAAACAAGTTTCTACCGCTGTTCCCTTGTATAATAACCATCAAATGACATGCAGATGTACAAAAACTGCAACCTGTTTTTATTCACTCTAGATCCAAAAGGTGTAGGTCAAATGATCGGATCATATAAAGAGCAATATTATGATTGTCACGCCAGCAAAACCACGTATGTACATCAGCGAATTTTGATGTCAGCATTTTTTGTGAATGACAAAAGAAAAGCTTATACTTTTTGAATTGCTCGGCATGACATTTTAATTCGTTTGTTAATATATCGTACAATACAATTTATCATTAGGCACAGAATATAATTGGGAAATATTTCAGTTTGTTCATCATCTGCTGTAGATATTTTTTTGGCCGAATTGTTTCTGTCTGCTTTATTTTAGTAGTTGGTAGTAGGGCCTACTGCACAAAACTTCGTAACACTTCCAGTTTATACACGTTGACTGCCAAACTACGAGAAGGCTCGTAGTTGCGTTTGACATTTTTGAGTTTGGCGAAGCCGGTCGGCAGTCAACGTGTTCTAAAAGCAATTTTGCTCCTTCTTATTAAAAGATTTTTATTCTGAAATCAATGTTACAGAGCCAGTTTCATTAAGCGAACTCTGCCAAAAAATGGAAATTTTGAAAAAATTTATGAAAAGTGAGAAACCGTTGTTGGAAGATTCCATTTGTACAAAACATTGCGTTTGATGTAAACATTATTTTGTTTGCACACTTTAGTGAACGCAACGAAAGAATCAAGAAGTTTGTGATTAGAGTTTATTTACTTACTACGATCTGATTTCGGTCTTGCCACTACGTAAGGAAGAGACGCACACCTTCTAAACAGAGACCTGGCAGTAAAACAAACAACGCGCCCTCACACGTAATCGGATTAACTTGCATCCTTGATGATTCTTGGCAAAAATTTATGAGTATATGACAAAAAATGCTTTCCTTATTCAAAATATGCTGAAGGTACAATAATGATTTTCGGTTCATAATAAAATATAATAAAAAGTAGGAAAAGTCAGGAAATTTCAAATTACTTTGAAAACAAAATCGTGTATAAATAAACGTTTGAAAATTTATTGGGTCGCTGCAGACCAAGGTTGAGCTGATTAGGGTTAATATGCACAAATATTTTGATATTTTCAGAATTAAAATGTATCTGAAGTAAGGCCAAGCAACATCTTCGACAAACCAACATGAAAAATAATCAATTTTATCTTACAAAAGCAATACAAAATCATCATCAAAGCTGTGGGAAAAGTCATCATGATTACACTGCCCAGACCAAGAAAACCTGTCGGACCCTAAGCTAATCTATGACCTATCATGCTCTTATACAGCTGGAGAAATAATTATCTATTGCTTTTCACAACATACAAGATCAAGTCGACGACTAAACTGATTTCACGCGCACCCTGAGCAATGACTGCAATGGTCGTGACCAGGAACAAGTCATGTCACCAAATAGGTATTGACATTTTAAAAGCATTTGATAACATAAAAGGACAAAAATATTGGAGATCCATAACGACGCTGGGTTCAATGAAGACGAACTGCGACTGTATGGCGCCTTCTTGTTAATAGAACACTCAAAGATGATTTCCAGTATGAAATATTGGCAAATTCTGTACAAGTAATGGATCCCCTCTGGGAGTAAGTAATTCTGAAAACATCGAAATGTTTGATTGAACAGTCTTACAGTGAATCATCAGGTTTCAAATCTTTGTTTACATTTTGTTTCGGTATTAATTACCATAGTGGCGCAGCAACAGCATAATTTTTCTGCCAACAATCCTAAATTGAGACAAAAGATAAAAAAGTGTCTATTTGTACAATCTTGCTTTTTTTAGTAGAAGCAACTCAACGTTCAAAGCGTGGCGACGCTAAAGTCGGTGACAAACGGAGCGCGTTCGATCCGAGGAACTTCCCAATTAAAACAAACGCTAGCTTTCATCTACCATTATTTAGAGGTAATTTTTATCTAGCGACGTGTCTGTACGGTAAGCTCTGGAAAGGGTAATGCAAAAAGAATCCCAAAGATAAATGTTGTTCCCATTGTCATAATATTGGGTTCTCAATATTTTATTGGTTGGCCTAGACAGTATGAGGGTATGCTTAAGCCGATAGTATAGCAGTGTTGTTTACTAGTACTGACATATTTTAGACTAGAGATAGATTGCAACACGCAATTAATTATCATCTGATGACAATACGTAAAGCAAGTCTTGAACTACCTTGTGGCTGCAGTATTGAAAAACAAAAAAAAGGGACCGATATTTATCGCTTACGCTTGGCGGAAAGTTCATGTGCTCTCCCATTCTCCCAGACTCTATCTCTTTCACCAGATGTTAAAAGCCTTATTAATAAACATTAACCAATGGCTCCATTCCTTGCCTTGCGGATGATGTAATGTAGGAATTACATGTTTTTGAGAACACCCTCGAAATCGGAAGCAATTTTAGTGGTGGACTTTTATTAAATACTCTTTTTAGCTGACACCTCAAGTGTTTTTTCAATTTTAATTTATTGTTTTTTGGGGGATAACACTTCTTCAAGCCGCTCTTGTGTTACACAATCTAGTAGTTCTACCAGTGGTTCTACCATTACCAGATGAAGTTGTACTTCTTCAGCATTGTTTTTAACGCTTTTTTTTTAAAAAAACCAAACGTCTCCTATAGATGACTTTTAGAAAATAAGATTAGAAATTCGTAATAATTCGGTTATAAGCTAGTCAATTAATCAAAACTTTTTGTATTATTCCAAATTACCATCTCAAAAGTAAATCGTTGGTGGAGTTCAACACCTATTTGAAAAAGTGACAGATGAAGAGTGATCTCTTCTCTTACTTTTAAATGGATTTTCCTTTTAAAGTTGCTTTCCAAACAAAATTTGGAATTTTCACTTCTTTATCCTGGCAAAAATTGAAATGTTTTATAAGATTTAATTTGGTTTATGATGTTGTTTGTCAAAACTGCTATTAGGTAATTTCTAAACTTTGTACTTTTTTTGTAAGTGACAATCATCGATTCCGGTTTACTGACTTTCAGCTTGTTGACAATTTACGTATCTACTTTTCTTTGTCAACGTTTAGTGAAGAGAAAGCATTTGCCAAATTTGACTTTTCCCACAGAAGAATCCCTTTCGCTTTTTTCATCGTGCGCGTGTATAAAACGCTTATAAGTCAAACCGCTAATTGTATTTCAATTATAAAAAGTATTCACATCAAAGAAGATTCAACTTCAGCCAACAAGCAAATCAAGATGAAGCAGTTTGTATTTTCAGCTGTTTTTGTTGTTTACGTTTCTATTTATGCTGTCGTAAGTATTTTTTAAGTAACGTTTTAACAATAAATGTGGCATTAAAAAATATTAAGATAAATGATAGCCTAACTACATCTACGGTTTGGGTTTAAGTTTATCAACTTGTGGTGGATAATTGACATGAAATCTAAAACTTTACGTGAGATACAATTATTCTATTACTCATCTATTGCCTTCTTTTGCCTTGCAATATGGCAATATCAAGTTTGTATAATGCTCTCTGAGCAACTTCATTACAATAAAAAGTTATTATTTTAGGAGATGATTGCAAAGACCTAAATCTTGTCGTTTGTCCCTTAATTAAAAATCAATGCAACAGCATAACTGGATTACGTTCATTATGTCTTCGTTCCTGCAACGAATGTACTCCTTGCAATCCACGAACTAGAACTATTGCTACCTTGACAACCACAAATAGTCCGGCAGGTGCACGGATTGAAACATTAGCTAATTGTAGTAATGGTACGATTTCAATTACAGCAAAAACTAAACATCACAGCCTTTTTTCGTGAGCGACTTTGGGGAGAAGAGCGATAAGTCTTCATTAAAAACAAATTAGTTTGTTCGATAATGATATCAAATATGATTTTGGTAACCATGACGAATATATTGTAATTTACTTAAATACGGGTCTGCCAATAAAAAAAGGTAAATCGCATACACTATAACATTTCTAAAGCACCATAGATGTATTTAATAGTTTTCCAGATGGCACTATAGCAGAGTGAAGAATATGGTTTCCACTGTGTGACTGTAGTATCTTGCCCTCCGATTGACTTTATTTTTAAATTATTTTTGAATTTGATCACACAAAAATTAAAGGTATCTCTCCTTGAAATGGCTAGAATTTAAAACGAAGACAAAAATTTTGCTGCTTAGTTTTTAACAATTGACAAAATATTTAAATTGCGGAAACAGCCATAAGTCATGTGACTACTGGAAAGGAAAAGACTATTGCGAAAAATCTTTCCAATATTTCATTTACATGCAAAAAAATTGCCTTCTTTCGTGTGGGGTTTGTAAACTTTGTCCAACTAAGCCACCACCTAGCACTGTCCTTCCCAAAACAAAACCGTCTTGTTCATCAGGTAAACGCTTTATTTCTAGTGTGTTTTTATCCTTAACACTTTCAGGTCACTGTCAACGACGCTAGGCCTAGAACGAGGAAAGACCTGCAGTTTTTGAGCTCGTCAATCGTCACTTTATTTGTATTGTATGATATCGCTTTTACCTATTTTGTTGTTAGAATCCACAAAAGCAAGAAAATCATTGTAAAATTTCTTTGGGGATTCAGGACAATGCAGTCATTGCCTTCTTTGAACATATGACCATGCTGTTATTCCTCAGGAAATATACAGTATTCAAAACATTTATTTTCAACCATGTACAGAATGCAAGGATGACGAAGAAACGATGAAGCATTGTGAAAAATGGAGAAAACAAGGTCATTGCGGCGAGAAATCAAACTCTACATACGTACGAAAAGTATGCGCAATGACTTGTGGCATGTGTTTTCCTTGCTCGACAACATCATCAACATGCTTTAATGGTAAAAGATGATATTGAAATACACTTTTATTAGGTTAGGAATGCATGTTATTAGTAGTAAATTGCGCGTGAAAAGTTTATTAAACTGGTATTCGCGAGCGATGATACTTACAGTCGGTAGAAAGTTGCCTTGCTGGTTTCGTGTATTTGATTATTCAGCATCATGGTGATTTTCGATCAAATTTTTGAATTCGTCAAAAGTGCGTCTTCATAATACCTTAAACGTTTGATGATTAAGTGAGAAGCAATAGTTAGCTTTATTTTTATTACAGATTGCAAGGACAGCAATAAAACCGCAAAGTTTTGTGACAAATGGAAAGAAAATGGGCACTGCACGGAAAAATCAAAGTTTCCGTACGTTCGCACTGTGTGCTCAATGACTTGTGGCATGTGTTTGCCATGCACTACAACTGCACAAAAACCACTATTATTCCCACAACTAATCCAAGTAATAATTCAACCACCTCAATAACAGCTACTAACATTGCATGTAGTACAAATGTACAGTGCTCGAACTGTACCAGCACCAAAGAAGTTAACCATACATCTGAAAGCATTTTATTCAAACAGACCGGAGAAACAACAAGCACTGACATTAGTGCTGAGAGAAGTTTGTTATAAAAGTAATGGTATGAAAAAAAATGACAATGAAAATCATGAAAATAAGCTCTTCATGATATATCCTGTTATTTTACCATTAGAAGAAAGTGGCGAGCCGCTCTGTTCTTTCTGAAATTTAGCAACTATCAAACAAATCTCTATTTCAATAAGTAGTTAAATAACTTATCCATGTGTTTATTTTTATCTTTAAATTGCAGTCATCTATGTCTTTGTAAGTCGTTTATATACACCTAGCTAGTTCTTCATGTTTGACAATTGAGCGATCGATTTAATTATCGAGCATTTAGTCATTTTAACAAAATTTTATGTGTAAATCGTAACTATTCTGTAATGCTGAGCGTTTGTATATGTTTTACTGTTATGTATTTAAATGCAAATACTATGCTGCATTAGTGCATTACTTGAAACATTTTGCGAAAAAATTTAAACATAAAACTATTTGTTGATTCATGCGCATGAGCTTCTCCTTAGCCCTTTTTGCTAGTCTTCAGTAAGAGTGGGACACTACAACTGGTAGACTGCTTGGCCCCGCCATGTGCCTGCCACATGAAGATGGAGGCATTTCGTCATGTGCCTTGCCCAACCAAGTACACAAGCAAACTTTCCGGGTTGTTGTCCATAATGCTCCTTCCGTGCTAAGGGCCAAGCAGCAACGAAGTGAACATCATGCAGACAACGTTATCACTGACCAAATTGGGAAATTTTGAAAAAATATGGCTGTGAAAACTGTGATCTCCGAAAAAATGCTCTTAATTGTCGCATCTCTTAAATGCTGTCACTATTTAATACTGGCGAACTAAATTGTGCCAGGATGTGAATTTCAACTGGCCCAAGGAATTTTCAAAAATTCAAAAAGCGGCCCGTCTGCAAAAAATGTTGCAAACTCCGGAAATAACTTATAAAATTAAGAGTCTATTTATTCCTAGATCGCCGGTCAATAAAGTATACTAACGGCTATTTCCCGAAACACAAAAATAGCAGGTAACAAGTAACAAAATCGCAATTCATGCAAAGGTTTATTAAGATATCAATGTTATTAATGAAAAAACTACATTATCATTTCGCTTTTGCATCAGTGTATCTCGTTAGAGCAGGGGTCGGCAACCTGGTGCTCGTCACAGGCCAAATGTCAAATGTACAACTTTTTGGCGGGCCAGAATTTCGTTAACACAATAATTCAGACTCGCTTCAGTATATTTCGCTACATTGCTACAGTCTCAATCATACTAATCACAAAAATAGCAAAATATATGTATTCACACTTCAACAACGCAACATTAATGTGACCCTTGACGCAGCTTGCTTTGTGAAAGTTTTTCAACATCTGGTGACAAGTTCGATGAAGCAAGAAGCAGAATATCTTCTAAATGGGCGTCGGAAATGCATGATCTCAGCTTGCTCTTCATAAATTTCATTGTTGAAAACAATTGTTTACATGTATAGATGCTACCAAACATCAATGCCATTTCTTTTGCATTATTGGTCAAGCTGGGATAAAGACCACTTTCAAGAAGGTACTTTTTGTAAAAGTTAAGCAGCGATAAGCCTTCTGTATGAAGTTTGCCTTCAATTCGTCACTGCATTGCATTTCAATAAAGTCCATTTGAAATTTTTCGGGAATGGCATTGACGTCCATATCAAACGGAGTACTGAACAGCCTGAATTTATTTTGTAGAGAACAAATGTGGGAAAAGCATGAGAAAAAATCAGCTCTTAAAATTCGTATCCCAGTGACAAATGCAGTATAGCTAGTAGGTTTACTCTCCTCCAGTGTAGGAAAGTGAACATAATTTTCTTTGTCCGGTTGCCGTTCCCAGAGTCGCAGTTTTGTTTCAAATGCGAGTATATACCTCCACATTTCATGCATCAGTTGGTTTTTTCCCTGAAGTTGCAAATTCAATTTATTCAGATGTGACGTTAAATCGACTAGCAATGCAAGATTAGATACCTATTCTGGATTGCGAAATTCTGTGGCTTTAATGCTTTTATTTTCAAGAAAAGTTGCTATTTCCATTCTCAGCTCATACACTCGTGCAAGCATAGCTACTCGACTTAACCACCAAGCATTTCAGAAATACAGGATATCACCATATTGATTCTCTGCTTCTTGTAATAGCTGGCGAAACGGTCGGTGATTCAGTTTGTGAGACAAAATCATATTCACAGCTATTACCACTGTGTCCATAACACTCTTCAAGTTTGTTGCTTTGGCGCACATCTTGGTGAATTAAACAGTGTACCTTTGTGATTTTTTCATTGCGTCCGGGATCTTCCAAGTGTTTTTAAAGCAGAGCAACGGTACCTTTATTGGTACCAATCACTGCAGGAGCTCCGTCGGTTGTTACTGAAATCAATTTTGACACATCGAGGCTCATACTGTTAGTACTATGCAACAGTGCCTTCAGAATATCTACTCCTGTTGTAGTTCCCTTCATAGAAACTAACTCAACGAAATCTTCAAAAATATCAAAATTTGCGCAGACTCCACGAACCAATACCGCAATCTGAGCTTGTGGGGATCGAGTTTCTGTATTGCTGTGGAGTTCCCAAGCACATCTGACTCCACAGAACGAATATATTTTAAATCGTAAACACAACGTTGGAAGCACGAATCTTGATTTGAAGCAAATTGAATTTGGATTGAAGCCAATCGAATCCAATGAATTTAATTTTGAATTTAATTCAATCGAATTGAATTTTACCTTTAATCCAATGCCTCCATTGAAATAACAATGCCTCTTTTTATATGTTAGGTCACTTCGCCGCACGTCAGGCGGAACCACGCCTGGCCATACGGTTTAGTCACCCAGTATTTTACAGCATGACATGAAACTATGTTTATTCCTTTACCACCAGTTTTTGGTCCAAAGGATGATTTTAACATTGAGGCCACGAATGATTTATAACAACGATACACCGTACAACAACGAGCGTACTAACAGAGCGAGAACGTTTATGAGTCACTAAAATGATTTCAGCAAAACATCAATGACCCAAGGTCCGTATCCCGCAAGGTCGCCATAAGCTGTGTACGTTGTATCAGTGCTCTCGTCACTAGCAATTGAAAAGTATTGCAAATTTTTTAAATAATCTTTTTGGCGAGTTTTTACATCTCAGACAATTCTTCGATTCGTCGGATGACAGTTCTTGCAGAAAGTCTAATATTGGAGAATAGTTTCTTTTCTCAGGACTAACGACTTTGACAACGGCCATCAAACAGCCTTTCACGAAATCACCATCAGTGGAAAGTTTTATGTTTTTTGCGATTAATTTGGCGACCTCATAGCTTGCCTGAGTGTTTTTTCTAATTCAGTGTTTTGCTTTTGAAATATACCACACTGCTTTTCTAAGCAAAGTTTAAGACGGTTAATTTTGTCTTTTCTTGTTTGGCCTCTGCATTCCGAAAACTTCGAATAGTTTGTCTCATAATAACGCTTGATATTAAATTCCTTGTTTACAGCAGCAGACTGATTGCATACTAAGCATGTGGGTTTACGAAAATGTAACATGGAAAAGTACTTCTCCGTCCATTCATCATAAAAACTTCGGCACTCATCATCAACCTTTCCACGTTTCGCTAACATCCTAAACTCCTAATCCTAAAATTATAAATATTTTAAGTCAAACCTAACATGATTTAGCCAACACGTTTCCTAACTGCATTTTTATAGCTGGTTAGATATTCACGATAATTTGGTTCAAACGTATTTCACTGTGTTACTCGTTTTCTAAGTGGAAAAGTTATCCCAAACTTTCTCCAATCCCCTTTCAATCTTTTTCTCAACGCTCTCTTCTTAATTGAAATATAGTTTCAGTATATATACCAGCCGACCACATGCTCAGAGTCACACGAGTCTTTGCGCAATACAATAAAGGTAGCGATCAACAAGCAATAGATAAACAATGCAAAACAAAGTGGTTAGACAAAGTAAAGTTTGCAACTGGGTTGGCTACAAGAAGCAATCTAAATTTCTATTCAATTGCGCGAAACAATAGTTTTATTGTGTTGCAAAATTATAAAGAAGTTCAATCATTGTAATGATTTTAGAGCCCGTCAATTATGCTGTCTTAAATTAAAAGATCTAAAATGCCAAACAATAAAGCGGTAATTTATTCCTGTGTCTTCGTGAGAAAAAACCTACTTCAAAACAATTCATCTGTGTGCTGCATTTTCAGATTTATCCAAAAGCTAACCCATAAAAAATTTATGGTAATAAAATTTACACCCATAAAACAGAAACTGCAAGTATTTCCAGCTACGCACAACCACAATGCTGTGGCAATAGGATGCGCTAGAAGTGGACACTCTAACCACTGTACCATAGAACATGTTTAATACTCACTGTATTGATTCGCTTAGTTGATAGCTCTACCAAGTCATCTTCTAAGTTCTAATCTTAAAATACAAGATCTAATGGTACTAGGTCAAATCATCACTATTCTTGATATAATCCTAACTTTCTAAACAGCTGTTTTACCAGAGATTTAAAAGTACATTGTACTTATCGATTTGACCAAACTCTATGTTGTTGATTCTGGTACTTTGGAATTGAAAGTTTTAATGTTGTGATAATCGACGTAACTGCCTGGTCACTACCATGGTATTATCTGGCCATTGAATGCAAAACTGCCTTGAATACGTAAGGTAGCCCAATTTTTTCGCGAACTAAAAGCAGTTTTTTTTTATCTTACCTTAATCAATTGACTACTCATTAAAGCAATCTGACATATAAAATGTCTGTATTCCCTTATAGATTTCAAAAGCACTTTTAGATGTCTAACGCTTAATATTTCAAACGCTGTGTGATCAACAAAAGCCTCTAGTAAGACAATATTGTATCTTTCATTAAACTTCAAAACAAAGTTTTTATTGTCAAGTAGCTAGGTCCTGACAACAATCATGTTAGCCTTGTTTAAACAACCACCCTAAGAATGAGATTCAGACTCAGTAACTCTGGTTAGTATTCTCTTCTAACTCAAGGCTAAATAACCCTTTTAGTTCAGTAAGCTCACCAAACAGGTAAGTTGTTGAGTAATTTTATTGATCCTATCCCCAGCTTAGCAAAGTAACAGACCAGTGATTTGACCAACAAATACATAATTGTATCGTCTGGTATTCGGATTACCAAAACAAAAAATATAATTTCAGAATCAATCCACAGTTTTTTCACCATCCAAATTTTTTTTGAATACGCATGAAGCTGTTCGGCTAGGTATGTGACAAGATTTCAAAAACAGTTCGCGGCCACATTAATCAAAGCAATACGCGGCGCGGCCGCGCGTAGCAGCGTGTATTGCTCGCTTTACACACCACTACATATACGACAGCTATTATGGAAAGTTAATGAAGTCTAAAGGTTGAGGGAAAACAAAAATTAACCATGCATCTCTGTTAACTGATACCATATAAAAAAACCTATTTTTTATCGGTATCGTGTGCAAGAAATATGGTTGAGTAATCACGCCCCCTTTCGCCTTTCCCTGGCTGCATCTATCCTGGGACCAGAAGTGCAGGCAAGAACTTAAGATCAAAAATATAACTAAAAATGAGAACGTATCGAGTTGCCAAATAATGTAAACTAATAAGGCTTTCACTTACGAGCTTACATCTGCAATTGTTTTAATCGATTGCTATTTCGCGGCCAATTTACAACTTTTTGTTTGCTCCCTAACACATTTTATATTTGTGAATAAGACCAGTCATGATTTGAGAGCAGAGAAAACAGAATTAGGGGTATAGTTGATAAAATCCAAAGAGTAAAACAAAATAAAATATAATACTCCCGGGAGAAATTGCTCAGCAAAAAGAATCTTTTTGCCTGAATGTAGCTCAATAGGGCTACCTGGTTCGGTTGCAAAAGATTTGGGGAAACCATAGCTCATTTTTCCCGATGCCGAAACTATGGGAAACATATACGCAGTAAAGACGTAGGCCACAAAAACTACCAAAGAAATCGCACCAATGTGTATTTCACTTCGGTGTCACTCACAATTTTTTGAAAAGATCGACTTTTTCAAATCTATTTCAATACTGCCTGCCCATTGCCTAGTCAAAGATCTTATTTTGAAAGAAAATTTTGAGCCGCTTGTTTTTGTGATGGGAAAGCATAAAAGCAGATCTCCAGGACCCCTAAAAAGTCCCAGTTAATAGGTGCCCCTATGACCTCCTGTCAAAGCCACTAAACGTTAATGCCGTTAGCTAATGTACTATAAGTAAACCAACTCGTGCATTAAAAGTTGTTGGTAAAACAAAACAACGCCGACTGCAGAAAAGTTTAGCGTGACAGGTTGTGTTTCGAAAGCATAATTTCTTTTAAGATTGTTTCTGTTTTTTTGGTTACTGTTGTTATTGGTAACGATTATTTTTGATCGGACGCAGCAACCGTGAAACTTGTATTAAAATAAGCTATGTCGCTTTGTCTCTGTTTTTTTATTTTATTTTTGACGACCACTTTGCATTTTGATTTACAAATTTTAGTCTTTTGCTGATCAAAAACAAGAACTTGAGCTGCTGATAAAACTCACAATATTCCCCTCCTAACATTACTAGCTGGATCTGGCCCTGATCTTAAAGCGTTTTGGAACGAGAACTTTTTCTGAGTGCTTTGCTCTAACCCAAGGGTTCCGTTATTACAATTTCTAAATGAGTTTTAAACTGCAGTGTTACCACTGTTTGAAAAAATTGTGGTATTGTTACGCCACAAAACTAGTGCGAGGGCGGTAGACAAGCATCAGATCGTCTGGTTCACACCATTTGACGATAGGAAGTAGATCGTTGCCTACTGCCCAAAATTTGTGCATGTGCAGACACGCGGATTAAACGCTTTGTGATAATTTTTTTTCAGTCCGAGTGCCGAATGGAACTAGCGCATCCTATTGCCACAGCATTGTGGTTGTGCGTAGCTGGAAATACTTGCAGTTTCTGTTTTATGGGTGTAAATTTTATTACCATAAATTTTTTATGGGTTAGCTTTTGGATAAATCTGAAAATGCAGCACACAGATGAATTGTTTTGAAGTAGGTTTTTTCTCACGAAGACACAGGAATAAATTACCGCTTTATTGTTTGGCATTTTAGATCTTTTAATTTAAGACAGCATAATTGACGGGCTCTAAAATCATTACAATGATTGAACTTCTTTATAATTTTGCAACACAATAAAACTATTGTTTCGCGCAATTGAATAGAAATTTAGATTGCTTCTTGTAGCCAACCCAGTTGCAAACTTTACTTTGTCTAACCACTTTGTTTTGCATTGTTTATCTATTGCTTGTTGATCGCTACCTTTATTGTATTGCGCAAAGACTCGTGTGACTCTGAGCATGTGGTCGGCTGGTATATATACTGAAACTATATTTCAATTAAGAAGAGAGCGTTGAGAAAAAGATTGAAAGGGGATTGGAGAAAGTTTGGGATAACTTTTCCACTTAGAAAACGAGTAACACAGTGAAATACGTTTGAACCAAATTATCGTGAATATCTAACCAGCTATAAAAATGCAGTTAGGAAACGTGTTGGCTAAATCATGTTAGGTTTGACTTAAAATATTTATAATTTTAGGATTAGGAGTTTAGGATGTTAGCGAAACGTGGAAAGGTTGATGATGAGTGCCGAAGTTTTTATGATGAATGGACGGAGAAGTACTTTTCCATGTTACATTTTCGTAAACCCACATGCTTAGTATGCAATCAGTCTGCTGCTGTAAACAAGGAATTTAATATCAAGCGTTATTATGAGACAAACTATTCGAAGTTTTCGGAATGCAGAGGCCAAACAAGAAAAGACAAAATTAACCGTCTTAAACTTTGCTTAGAAAAGCAGTGTGGTATATTTCAAAAGCAAAAGACGTTTCAATACCTTCCCTTGGCCCAACCATTGTACCTTCGAATGGTAAATCAGATCTTTATATTGTGCATTTACATTTTGTAGGAGCCATCGAAATTGTTGGTATTTTACCTCTTTTGCACGTATTTCGTTTACACATTTCCCTACCAATTCCTTTAGATGCGTCATTTTTAGAGTTTTGATGCAAAGAGCCGCTTGATGGATGAAGCAATGAGGAGTAAGGATGTCCTGCTTAAAATTTGATTTTTACGTTTGAGTGATTTCCTCGTCACGGAGTTTAACTATTGCAAGATTATTATACTTTGACACAGGTTAAAAGTAAAAGCTATTTTCCGTAATTGTTGAGTTGTTTTGTTGTATGTGAACGAACAACAAAACAACAATGGGCTGTGTAATCACCCTTTAGAAACTTTAGATTTTTGCAAAAGCTAGCGTGCCACGTGTTGGACACCTCTTCCTTGTTGTAATGCTGGAGGCAGATCTCCCTAAATAAGAGATCGCATGAAAATTGCTAACTAGCAACTAACAATCTCTATATTTTCTAAAATGCTTAAGTCTTTACAATGATACCACACACCTATTGGGGCTTACAGATGATCCCTTTTGTCCATATTACATGTGTGTGTCCTTAAATGAGACTCCTTGATATAGGCATTGCTGTATTATATTATTTTGTATTGCATCGTTTCTTTGCATACAAAGGCAAATCTGTTGTGACACAAAGCATTCTTTTATTATGTGTCTTCTACATCCGCCTAATAAAACCCAGTAAGGTTGAAAGCGGTCAAGGATTATTGAGGTGTCGCAGTAGCTTGTTATATTGTACAAAATAATGTTAGTGACCAATTTTGTGGAAATTTGCTATTATATCATATTTTGTTGTTAATTGATTATTGCGATTGCTTTGCAAAACATTGATGATGCTACTTTGATAGAGAATTTGATGTGTTTTGATAAATGTAAAAGTGTAAGCACATGTTTTTGACGGAATCCAGATACAGCTTTGCTCTAAGCTTTTCAGCTCGTCAATAAATAAAAAGGAAACGTCAATTGTTTTCCCTCGTTAGGAGAGTATACTAAAATCGTTATAATAAATTCTATAAACTGTATTATTATCGAAAGAAATGTATTTCACAGAGACGATATAATAACACAAGAAATTTACACTGGCTAAAAAATAAATAAAACCACGCAATCATAAATTAACAACATCGAAAAATACAAAGCAATGGCAAACATAATCATATTTGTAAAAACACACTTTAGCTTGTTTGTTCTATAGGTGGAAGTGCGGTATTTTCTGTTGGCGGGAGAGCAGTGTTAGGTGCTTCAGTTGGACAGACGTTACATATTGTGCAAGTCATAGCACATATTTCACGCACATATGGATATTTGCTATTTTCCTTGCAGTGATTTTTACTTTTCCAATGTTTGCAAGTATCCTCATCCATCTCGTCTTTGCAATCTGGTAAAAGCAAAATGTTTATTAATAATGGAGTCGTTCTTTAAGTATCAACGGTGAATCACAGAAAATAATTATGACAGTCCTTTTGGATTTCGTGTTTATGCGTCCATCCGCGTTGGAAAACCTGCAAGACTATTTCTGAATCAACCAATGTGAGTCAGCTAAATAAAATGCAAACTGGCGTTGATCATTCCCTTGCGAGTATGTACAAATGGGTGCTGATATTCCGTCCAATACACAATTGCTGTGCAAAATAGCAAACTGCGGATTGCACCATCCTGCTGTGGTCTATCTACAAAGCACCTAATATAATACATAATCTGGTAATAATGGAGGAAGATCCTGAACTTTGGCCATCTACCACCTGCCTAGAGATCTATATCCAAAAGATTAGTCTCAAATGCATCAACCACATTGTGCTTTGAGATAAAATATAGTGACTTACTAACGTTCTAGAATACATTTTCTTTGTTTCAGGGCCTAAAATTTTATACCAAACTTGATATTCAAATAGATCTACTTTCTAACTTACTTTTGGTACATGCCAATGGCGGTAGAGCGGTATTTTTAGGTTTTGGAATTGGACAAGTCTTGCAAACACCGCATGATTTCGGGCAAGACTTGCTCACGTACGGATAATATTCAGATGATGTTTTGCAATAGTTTTTGCCTTTCCAATATTCACACGATTCATCATTATCTTTACAATCTAAGAAAATTAAACATTATAAATTGTTAATTACATGCCCTTTCTCGAAAATCGTGCTCATAATATATAGAACTACACTCTTAATTTTGCATATGTTAGTTGGGGACCGGCAGCTTGTTAATAAACAGTTAAAATTGCATTACTCAATATTGGAATGCCGGTATGATTTTCATTCGCTTTATGTTAACATTATTACAAATACTGCCTATAATATGTATGTTGCAGCAGATTAATATACTTTAGGTTTGTTTTACCCGATGTGCAGGGCGTTTGCGGTTCAGGTCTCGGGCATCCTTTGCATTTACCACAAGTAGCATCGCATCCCTGAATCAAATCACATGTTTTTGGAAATTTATATTTCATAAGTCCACAATATGTCAAAGGTTTTTCATCGCGGCATCCTGGTAAAAAATACTCGTTAGGGCTGTTTACATAAAATTTTTTGTGTAAGTTGTATCAAATTCAGAATATAATGCTACATTTTAAATATTTGTTACGCGTAACCCAAAAACTTTATAACTATACAATATGGACACTACAAAATTAGTTGAAGTTCATACATACCAACTTTACAGTTTTTTGATGCACTCAATGTTTTAGAGCCTGCTATATTTTGATTTGCAGATGGATTGCAAGGAGTGCAAATTCCACAACTTAATTGGCAAAATGCAGATAATCTGTTGCATTGATTTAAAGCTTTGACGAAGCGGCACGTTGCAGGATTGCTATCGTTGCAATCATTTCCTGAAACAAGAAAAAAATAAATACAGTATATCTTTCAGTATATGATGGATTTTCAACCTTTGACTAAAAATAGTAACATTGTTGCTTTCAATGCCGGAATGTAACTGCTGATGATTGGTATCGAAAATCTTCTGTCTCTCACCTATTGTCGTTTTACATTATTTTATCGAAGCTAAAATGTTTCCAAGTGGTTGAGAAGACAATAATCATCTTCACTCCATTTATTTGTTGGCCTTATATAATAAAGCCATTTACTGGAATTCTTTTTGCTACAGACTCAGCTTGATGTTGTTCTGCTCAAAGTCATCCAATAAAATACTCAAGCCCACAGACAAATATTGTCATTCCTTAAATATTACATCAGTGTTACACAATAGCATACAATATACTTACGGCAAGATTTGGCTTGTGATAGAACAGCACAGCAGTATAGAACAAGAGCATTAACGAACAATCCCTTCATTTTTCTGGTTGAATTTTGCTAGCAAATCTTCAACGACGTTTATTGGTTTTAGCTTAATGCTTGTCTTTATATACTCAGTATATCGTGGTTGATTGCTTCCGGCACGTGCTTTATGATGGTATTTTTTTGATAAAAACACGAATTTCCAGTTTTGCAAATCAATCTAATCAAAGCTTTTCTCACGGAATATCGAGTTTATGAAAGGAAGAACTACTTGATGCTTCAAAAAGAAAAAAGGAAAACAAAAAAGAAAAAGAAAAGAAAAACCCAAACTAATTGTTTAATGTTGGGGAAAAAATCTAGTATTTCCGGACGATACCCAATGTCACTTCAACAAGTATTACTTCAGTAATCGGAAAATTGCTTCCATATACTCTGGTGAGCCTGAGCACGTTTCGTTAACATCGACATTAGAAGCTGATCGCTTTTATTATCAACTTGTTTTTGGAAATCGAAAATCAAATATAATAATGAAACCAATAAAACAAAAGTTACATAGACGTTTAGATGCCCTTCACAGAAGCTGTCTGGTAGATTTTCTGAAAGTTAATTTTTACAAAAACAAGGCATAACCAATGTCTCAGCAATTACTTCGAGTAAATTTTGTTTAAGGCACCACGCCGCATTTTTTTATCAAAGCATTCAACATGGTTACAAAATGGATTGTTTGTAACATTATTGGTAGTCACTGTGTACAATTAGTTCTACTGCATTCACAAAAATTACAATACAAATTTTTCAATTTCAACTTCATTCAGCAATTTATGTTCATGTGTAAAAACATCGGTTTCTTCCTCGTGATGTGCAGATTCTGCGGTTTTTTGTACTATCTTTGTACTCTCCGTCCATCTATTGCTTTTATCCATTCCCGAGCAACCTCCAGTATGCCCGCATCATTAAGCTGTTCTAGGCCGTTTATTAAAACATTTATCAGAGCATTCAGAGTTACATCAAGCAGCCAGTTTCGTTGCCTTGTTTTAATAAAGCACAACCTATAAAATTCTTGCTCTGGCCAGACTGTGGTAAGCACAATGGACAGCGCCATACAGCAAAACCGGACCAGTTCAGGAAATATTTCCCGAAAGATTTCGTCTCCAACAATTTTACTGCAAACTCCACCAGCATTCCGGCAAAATTCAAACCAGGGCGTACTCAGTTTATCCTTCTACTTTTGGTAATCAATTACTACTTTCATGGTTTGCTCAGCTGAATTACATTTAACCTTGTGATTAGCAGCTTCAGATCATAAAGCTGGCGCTGGTCGGCATCAAGAGTAATCTCTGTTACATCAAGCATAAGAAAAGCAAGCAGTACTTCACGCTCGGAAAAGCGATTCTTAAGAATAAGGAGCAGTGCTTTACAGCATGTTTTGGTAGTGTATCGGACAGAGATATATAGAACATCGGGATGGCCAACTCCTAAAATCCCCTTTGTTTATCCACCCAACAGTAGGGTTACCTACTACTGGTGTGTAACAAGTTGATGGCCTTAGCAAGTATGCATTTGTACGTTTTGTTATAATATAGTTTATTGTTATTTAGTAGTAATGTAAAATTTGATCAGTACAATTAAGATTTTAGCTAATTAGTTTAAATAAAGCTTGTTGTTATCTGGTTGCTTTTGTTCTCTTTGATTTAAATCAGTTAATTATTCAGGTTGTTATATTTTTTTTATTAGTTTATATTATCGTACTGGCAAAAGATGCTTTCACAGATCGTGCGGAGATACTTAAGCAAACAAAAGGACTTGTAAAAATTCAGGCTGTTGCTTAAGAAGTAAATGTAGCTTAGCTGCGAGCTCAGCCTTTTGAGCTTGTTATTACAGATGTAGGCTTTAGATAATATTTTACTTGCTTTACTTTTAGCTGCTTACCTTAATATTCAGTTGTTTCAAATGTGTGAACTATTTTGTAGATCTTTGAAAGGTTTAAGTTTTTGTGTTAATTTCTTTGAACTAATCTCTTGTGTGGCTATGGTCTACATATGCGGTGTGCCTGGATGCACTACAGATTATAAATCAAATAAAAGTGACAAAAAATTACTTTATTTGGATTTCCCTCTGATGAAAATCTTAGGAAGAAATGAGTTGCGGCTATACCTCGAAAAGTATGGCAAGTTAGTAAAGGTCACAAAGTGTGTTCAGAGCATTATAATAATGTTAATATGTTAACCCTACTAAAATAATAAATAATGTTAACCCTACTAATGGAAGCAGCAATATCAAGTTGTTTATCCCAAACTTCTCTATATCCCTGGCATCGGATCAGCGATGCTTAAAATCATTTGCAAGACGTTCATTTTGTAAACTTTACACAAATTTTGAAATTTTTCCCAACCAAGTTTCATCCGTTTATAACTTGATCTGCACAAGTAATGTTCTCAACTTATTTTGGCATAATGAAAGAACTGATCGCATCTGAGAAAAATGAAAGCTTTCTTTTTGAAAAAGTAATGTTGACGTGTTCAGATGCTCTGAAGCAGCGTGCAACAGGTAAAGGGAAAAAAGAAAACATGCTAAACAGATTAGGTGAAGAATATCAACTGCAGTGCATCAATGTATTTGCAAAAGCAAAATAATTAAGTGTGGCGTAACAGCCGAAGTTCTGCCTTTATCGCAATTACAGTCTCACCATGATATAGCCAACGGGTACGGCAGGTTTTAACTAATTTTCGCGTAGAAGAATCAACATCAACAGTTTGCATTTCATGCACTTTAGTCGTTTTCAGCAGTGAGATTAAAAAGTACCTCCATGTCTGAACTAAACCGCATTCGCAATTTTGGATGTGTCGTAGCTCTTTCACTGTGTCTGTACAATCCAAGGCCAAGCGACGCGCATGGCAGCGCACCGTGTAAGTGATCGGATTTTGTTCAGTCCAACTCCTGGGAAAGCGAGTTTCGGCGGCCTATTATTGCAGCAGCTACATCACATGCAACATGCTTGCTGACATCAATATCGTGATCGGAAAGAACATCATTTCAAAGTCGGAACAGGTTAGCAGCAGTGGCTCCACGAAGGTCAGTGCGTCAAATATTCAAAAATGCTGTTGCCTGGTATTCCTTTGTATTGATGTACTGAACAAAGGTTATGTATTACTGAAATGTAGCAATATTGGTTGTCTCGTCGACCATAGTGGCCTAGCCTGTGCTCTGCTTGACATCACAAACAATGCGATTACTGAAATGTTCCGAGATGAACAAAATAAACACGGTTACTGCAACCGAACTGATATGGCATAGGTTAGAAAGCTGATCATTATGGCTAATGCGATTCACCAAGGTATGCAAGGAAGCTAGTTTTCGGTTCGCTTTTGCTATTTTCAAAACCGAGTAAATCAGATGTACTTTCTCAGCTACCGTATTAACTTCATTTGAAATACGATCCTGATGAATAGCACGAAATAGTGAAGCACGTGGAGTATTTTTCAGGCTAACGGCTGTTGATCAGAGCTGAGATGGTTATCCAGCCGGTTTGGATGTTGAGGTCTGGCAGGCTCGGTGGTGTAAATATTACGATTCTTTCCTCGGCCGGAGGTAATTGCTAGATGCTTTGAACATAGCAAACATGTTATGCCTCACTCAGCATGTAGAGTAAACACTAATCATTTGTTGAGATTCATCAAAATCTTTCAGTGACTGAAAAGTCTCAGTGTTAGATGCTGCTGACTGATTGTTAGTTGAAACCATCCATGCTTTTGTAACTGTTGAATGCTGTTTCTTCTACACCACAGAATCGATAGATCTTTTGCAGCTACTGCTGCTAGCGCTTGCTCTTTCTGGCTGGCCAACATCAGTAACTTTTGATCAATCTTACTACAAAAGTATTACCCTAAGCTTGGATGGCTAGCTTTACGTTTTTGCTCTGACATTATCTTCTAAAAATACACACACAAAATAAATGCATGAAATTCGGAAAAGACTTGACTCGCTAAAAAATCTATGTTTTTAACAAAACGGCAGTTTTCTTGACAGGTCGGCTCTAAATCACAACTCCAATACCGTTCTTCCTTCTTTACTTTTGCTCATTTAGTTTTGCGCCGCACCATCTGCCTAATTGATGGAATTTAATCTTTGGAAACTGAAAAGGCTTTCGTCGTTGAATAAAACAGTTTTACGCGCGATTGTTTATCTCATAATTGCAGTTAAATTATTTACTGAATACGCAGCATGGAATTTCAGAGATCATTACGATGATGAGATTAGTATGCTGTCTGTGCTGCACTTAGTGTGAGAAGAATCGCTTTTCGATGTAAAACTGAGGCAACAATTAAATTAAACCAAAACTTATCATGGTTGCCCAGATTTAATGTGAAAAGTAGAAAAAGCAATTAAAACAGTTCAACATTTCATGCGTGAGAAGTACGGGTTTTTTGGGACTGCAGAGGAAATTTATGGGACCGTTTTGACCCCTTAAAACGCTTAAAAAACTATGCTGCACATATATTCCATAAAAAAATACCAGAAAATAAAAGCTTATTTTAAATTTTCCTTTATTAGCCTGAAAAAGATCCCAAACAACTCATATTGTTCAAAAATTTAATTGGATAGCTTATGGTCTCCAAAGAGTTGAACAGATAACGGCTGATTAATTAAGATAACGACAAAAATATCTCTAGATACACGAAATAGGTCTTTACATAAAACAGAATGAAAGTTATTCATTGCTTATAAGTTACCTTAAAACAGTTTTTATATTACAGTGTAATAGCGAAAAAAGAAAAGAATAACAGGTACATATCTCTTTCCTGAATTGATCTTTTCAAAACACTTGAAATCTTTTTAAAACTAACACCCTAAACTAACAAAAAACTTGCATCATTTTCAAAAATTCTAGTAAAAAATATTTTTTGGTCATTTTCGAAACTGAACCATTTTGAAACAATAAACTTTTATACTACACGTTGCAAGCAAAGTCTAAAGCATTTTGCAACTATGCTGAAAGCTCAATGTGTTGAGTGTGTATATTTAGCAAAAGAGCCTACAATAGCGAGGTGCAAACTGTAGCTCGCGACGATGTTTATGGCAACTGTGAATGCAATATTTACCGGAACAACTAAAAAATTGTAGAAAAAAGCGTAATTTTGGTCAAATTTTTCTTTAAACAGTAAAACCATTTGAAAAAATTTGCTCACTTGAAAAGACAATTTTGAAAATACTTTTAAATCGAATTTGAGCATGTGGCTCGCGAGCTTACAGCAAAGTTATTTTGTTTTGGAATCTGGGTCACCCAGCTAGTCTATAACAAAAAACAACATTTTTAACAGATCAATAAACTATTTGATTTAACTTTAAAAACGCCATTTCCATTTACTATATATTGTACAGTAGAGTTTTATCTGTTTTCTTTTCCGTTTATTTCTCCAAAACTGCTCGGAATTGAAAATTAAAACTTGTTGATGTTGTTGTTACCTGACCACTTTTTCGGGATGGGGCCATGGATGGAAACTACGGAGCCCCAGATGCCGGGCAACAACCTTCAGCCTGGACCAAACGTTGTACAAAGGAAAAGATAATCAAAGATTTTTCGGCCTAAAAAGTCGCAGGACGATACAGTGAGATATAAACCGTCCTGAGTAGGGTGACTACAATTGCTGCACAAATAATTCTCATTTCTTCCAATTCCGACAAAATAAATATCAAAAAGTGATGCCTCGTTTGTGAAGAACGTGACAGAGGGCACAGCAATCCTGACAAAAAATAAAAATTTTTCAATAGAAACCGGAAAAATTGAGCGTCAATACATTTTGACGAGACAGTACGCTTCTAATCCAAAAGAAAATACGAGTTAATGCAAGCAGTAAGAAGAGAGAAGCCACGATGGATGTGGATGGTTGAAGTAGCGCATATCAACTTGACAGCTCATTGACCGTGTCGTTACCGGGAAGAAAATAGAGACCGGGGCTCTATTGCAGCCGGAAAAGAAATGAAGTAAAGAGAGTATCACAAATTTTCTGTGTTATAGGCCAGAGAATGACTGTAAAAATTTTACCCAAGTGGTTTCTGCTCCGTGGCCAGCGTCATTTGGAGGTCAAGGAACCGTTGAATTAATATTAACCGTTGCATCTATATTAAGCTTATTACAGGAAATTTCATTTTTAAAATTATTGTTTTAACTGAACAACAACAGTTTAAAACTGAACTCTTTCTTAAACTTTGATGAGGTGTATTCTGCAAATTCCAATTTTGAGCTCTATATTTGCTTACTTCAAATATATAACTGAAAATTTTGCAAAATTCAATGCCAAAAAGTAAAAGAAGTAGTATTGGTTGATCCAAAATTTAATATGTTCACGAATGATGACTTATTTGCGACAACCAGGGATGTGGAAGCGGAAGCGCGAAAATTCTACCGCTTCCGCTTCTACATAGGTTATTTGACTTGAAGAGTAACTTGACGAAAAAGTTTTGACGATTTTCCAATGTGGATTAAACGGTGAAGTTGCATTTTAAGTCTGAATGAACGTGCGATATCAGTAGCGCGAGAGAACAGGAAAAAGCATAACCAGCATTACATTTTATATCCATTACGGGTAAGAAAAAGGTGCTTTGGACAACAAAACGTATACTATTAAACGATGATTTGATAAAACTTAACTAACCTTGGCTAAGGGGTTGAAAAGGTTGCAAAAAAAAATTACTCACGACGGAAACAATTTGATCATTCTACATCAGTGCTCTTCAACAGGGGTTTCGCACAACATGCAGTTGTGTTGAGTGAGTTTTAAGGGTTCCGTGAGGGGCCCGCAAAGGTTCTTCGTTTATTAATAGTATTTATTTCTTATTTCAGTGTATTGAATTTTTATACTGTATGTAGTGATGTTACGGGTATATAAATAGTTAGTAATGGAATTTGCGATAGCAAGTTGCAGATTGTGACGTAATTCTGTTTACAACTTTGAGAACGTCGGAATTTGCTAACTCCCTTTGTTACGTAATAGGTGCATCTGTAATTTCAATTTTGCTGTTGTTGTTGTTGTTGTTACCAGACACCTTCTGAGAGATGGGGGCATGGCAGAAGACCATGGTGCCCCAGAAGCCGGGCAGCTCCCCAGTGCCTGGGCCAGAGGTCGTAGAGAGTCAGAGAGTCGCCAAAGAGCGAGCGAAGCAAGGAGTCCGTAGCTGGACAGTGCAGAATGAGATGAGAGGTGTCCTGGGACGAGTGCCTGCAGGCGCTGCAGGAAGGATTCTTGATTCTTCCAGTCCTAGAGTGACAAGAGCTTAACAGAAGGTTGTGCTCGTTTCAGCGAAGACGAGAGAGAACACAACGAGCATGACGAGGGAGCACCAGTTTCTCGGTGGAAATTGAGGGAACCGGTATGTCGAAGAACTTCGATGAGACAGTACGCCTACAGTCCGAGAAAAAAGAAGAATGGATACAAGAGATAAGAAGAGAGGGACAACAAGTGATTGCAGAGGGCACGATTATTTCTCCCCGTCTGGCCAGCTTATCAGCCGCGTTGTTCCCCGGGAGAAACGAGTGGCCGGGGACTCAATGTAGCCTGATAGAACAGAAAGAGAGAGAAAACAGTTCCTGCCAGATCTGCCAGAGAGATTGAAGTAAAAGAAAAGATGGAGGAGAGGGCAGATCGAGAGTCAGATAGGAGGAGAAGGAAAAAGAAGTGGCAGACTTGTTGGCGCTGCCGAGACCAGCAAAGAGCTTGCACGATGGTGCAGGCTTCAGTGGAAAAATTTAAGCAAACTGGGCCTGCTGAAAAGAAAAGGGTGGCCTCAGTGCCATATCGAGAGCAGTTGGCAAGTAAGCCAGAGCCGTCTTTTCCAAAAAGAAAAAAACAGTGTCGTCTGTCCACACCAGATCGTAAGGGCCGCATTCAGTATCGGAGAAGTGAAGAGAGCAGAGACGAGTATTTCTCTGCAGAAGAATAGTGAGAGTCAAAGTTAAAAACAAAGTCATCCTAAAAAGCTTTTTGAAAATTGAAGGAAGAGGGACGTTCGTTGTTGTAAAAGACAGAAAAAAGGGGAACGGTTAGCAGAATTGGTAGGTGATCAGAACCCAGGTCCTGAAGCACTCCCAGGAGCAAAATAGGGCAAAAGAGGAGAGAGCAAAGGGAAGGTTGGAAGAGGAGCGATGGGGAAGGTTAGGTATGTCAGGGTCGTTGAGGGGAGGAGGTCAGAGGAGATCACCCATTTGAATACTTACTCCCCACAGCGGTCAGAAGTACCTCTTGAGTCCCAGAGGGGGCAATGGCAATTGAAGTTCCCCAGAATGAAGAGATTCATGAAGGAGGGGAGAATGGAGGGAGAAAAAGAGTTGGTTTTACCATCCGTCGGAGAAGAGTGAATGGGGGGAGCGTACACATTAAGAAAAGAGAGAGAGGACAAATTGTTTAGTGAGATGTTGACCCCTAAATAATCAGAGCAGGGGTCAAGCGAAGAAAGAGAGCAGATGGAAAGTTCAGAGAAGGAAAAGCCCTGCCTGACGAAAATGACGACGCATCCGCTAGCGTGCGTGGCATTGCGAGAGATAATGTCAGACCGGGAGAGGATGTGATCAGATCGCAGAGCAGAGAATCCAGGAATCCGGAAAATAAATTAAGGTTAGATTTCTAGATACAAATAACGTCAACGCAATGAGACAAAACAAAGTGTAAAAGTTCAGTGCTCTTAGCTCGAAGAACCAAAGCGTTCCATTGAAGAACCCTGAGGGGGTCAGAATGGGAAGAGGAATCAGGAGGTGTAGAAAAACAGCCAGTAGCATGAAGCGGTGATGAGGGTGCAGAGGTAGAAGAGACGAAGTGGGCGGAAGGGAAATAAGAGATTTGAAGGTGAGGGTGGGGAGGGAGTGCTGCATTAGCAGAGGGCGCCAGATGGGCCAGATTGAGCAGGGAGGAATACAAGCAAATGGGGTCCAAGAAAAAAATCACAGTGTTGGTAGGCGTGGGATCTCCAGAAGAAGCAGGGATGCAGCAAGGAGAGCAGCTCCAAGGGTGAGAGCTGCCAAGAGTTCTGAATCTAGAAAAGGAGAGTAGTGAGCACTTTAAACGGACCCATTTGGAACAGGTGCAGCATTGCACCGACCTACCCAGCCAGGTCACATTTCCAACGCACACTGAGCAGGGAAGGACGGGGCAAGGGCTAGGATGAACTGTGCTGCTCATCAGGAGAAGGAGAAGAATAAGAATACGAGCAAGAGAATAGCAGGAGAAAAGAGAAGACAGACAATAGATTTCAAAGAACTGCGTGCTGCCCTTCTGTGGTCTTTCAGGGAGCAACACGGCAAAAAACTGGTTTGTGTGGAGGAGTACCCGGGGTAACGGGTGCCCTCGGAAAGACCAACTGCCATTTTGACCCAACCCAAAGGGGTTTGGGGACCGCACCACCACGTTGAGGCGGCTGTTGATTGCTGCAGTTCAATTTTGCTCGCTTTATACACGGTATATACGACAGAAATTTCGCACTTCACTGTTCAGAAAGACTAGAGTCAATACTTGTTTTGGGAACGGACAGAAGATCCGTATTGATAAATTAGAGTTAAAGTTAACTAAAAGTCAGAGTTAGTTGTGGATAGAGAGGAAAAATCCGCGCTATATTTTTGTAATTTGTTGTTGTGACGGCAGGTTATGGTCGAGAGCTGTAACATGTGGTCATACAGTTTAGATCTGAGGAGCATTAGGTTAATGTTGTAAAGAGTGGTTGTAAGTAGTGAAGAAACTGTTTATTCGTTGAAGTGTTTAATTGTTTTTTGAAGTGCAGCAACGAAAAATTTGATTTTCCTACGAGCAATTTGTGATTTCTAAATTTTTCTTAGTGGGGTTCCGTGACAAACGCGAAAGTCCATCAGGGGTTCCGCGACGAACAAAAAGGTTGAAGTGCACTGTTCTACACTCAACACGAGTTCTAATATTTAAGATAAATAAACACAGAGTAGTTGAGAACAATAAGCTTAAGCGAAGTAGGTAAAATAATAGCAATATATGGATAGGTTTTTGTCTCCTCAAAATGATATAGTGTAGGAGAAGGCAGGCTACAGACCCACGAATGTTAAAAAAAATATCCACAATCGTTTTCTTATTTTTTGTTAGTGGAAGCGGAAGCGAAAGCGGTTGACGAAATAGCCGCTTCCACATCCCTGATGACAACAAAATTTGAGCTGAAAATCTTATTTAACTTTCTCGGAAACAAAAAATTCCAAATCATAAAATATTGTGAAAGAAATGCCTTCCAATTTTCGAAAGCTTGGCTATTGAGTGAGTAAATGATTTTGTTTTTGGCACTGGTATCTTGATATATTCTCGCAGTTAAGGCAACACGAGCGGAGAGAACGACGAAAAAGTTTATTATAACATGAAACGATGGAAACTAGATTCGAGAAATGATGGCACGTTACCGTGATGATTGACTATTGTTGGTGATTAAAGCAGAAGTGCCATCAAAATTTTTTTAGACAAAAACAATAAAACCAAAATTTTTTTGTGAGACAAATACCTGCAACCTTTGTAATACTTCAATATTTTTGCGTTAATTGCGTGGTATTTGCGTGATGATGTAGTAGTTTAGAGCGGCACGTTCGCAGTCGGTAGATTTGGGTTCTACTCCAGAGACTTTAAAAATGGTACACAAAGCTTTACTGCTTGGCGCACAGCACGAATGAGACAATTTGGAGAACAAACCTGCAAGTTTTCTGGCTGTATTCTTGGAACAGATGGCTAGAGGGATTTCTCGATCTTTGTTTGGCAGACAAGCGTGGGGACTAGCAGTCTACCTGTTGCGGTGGCCCGGTCTAACTACAGATTTACAAATAGAACACGAGCTCATAAGCATGAGTGAATGAATGAACTGCATGTTTACATTCCTGTTTAAATGTCTACAAGGTGTGTTTTGATATAAAAATTTCTATTTCTCGATTTGTATGAAGCTCTTAAGAGATAAAAGATTTTGATGGCAGTGATAGACTCAGCGCTATCAAATTTATGAAGAATATCTATTTTGTATGAAAAACAGAATTTTTTCAAAAATCTTTACCGTTGTTATTGATTATGTATAGACTTATAGGTACTGAATCAATAAAATACAAATTTTGTTATGAGCTAACTGCAGACAGTGACACCATTTCGACCTATCAGATATCATCAGTGCAGTTGATGACCGACTAGTGGCAAGAGATTATATTGTTTTTTAATATTAGAAAAGTCAGTAGAAAGTTTGTGAAAATTTTATTACATTGATTTATTGCATGTACAAAATTTTAACTCCTATGCATGTTTCCTATTATCACTACTAAATAATATTTAAAAATCATCAAAAACTATTTTAAGAAGTTTCTTCCTTGATAGCCCAGGCCTGTTAATTGGGTGGCATGACCAAAGAAAAATTTTATAGACTTACGTGGAGTTTCACCCATGACTTGATTTTGTAGTTTCCACAACTTTTGTCCGGAAATAAAAATTATGGCTTTTCGAAACGTAATTACTCTATATTTAGTTATGAAACTTGAAACAATATATATTCATTCCTTCAATTTGAAAATTTTATGATATAAATTTAATAGCCTATTTACTATTACTTTTTTTTCATTGTCTAGTGCTTCGTGTGGGCAAGATCTTTTTTTTGGGAAAGCTTTTCAGATTATGAGCTTCTTATTGGCCTTTTTTTCTAGTCTTCAGTTAAACTGGCAACCACGACGGGTAGACTGCTTGGCTCCACCACCTGTCTGCCACATAACGATGTAAACATCCGTTGAGTGTCTTACCCAAAGACACAACAAGCGAGCCTGCCGTTTTGTTTTCACTCGATACTTTTCATGTTGAGTGTCAAGCAGGAAAGCTGTGAATATCATTTTTTAAAGTCTTTTAGTATGACTTGAGTAGGGAAATGAGCCCCATGTTTACCGACTGCCAAGCGGACGCTCTAACCAATACACCATCGCGCCAATAAACTGCCGCAACACCACCCTTTATTTATTAAAGAAAAATGGTACAATTGGAGTTATTCAAAGATTTGTATATAAACCGTTTGAGGTAGTTCAATTAATGCCAGCTTTTCAAATTTGGCTGTTATTGCAAAAGAGAACGGAAAACGTGAAATGCAGCTTGTATTGCTAAAAACCTTATCAAGAATTTTTGTACTTTCCAGAAAAATACAAAAACACAGTTTGCAATAACAATTAGTGTAGGGCAATTTTTGCAAATGTAGAGCAGGTAAAGCGCAACATCACATCCTGTAGAATAAGAGCTGTATAAAAGCGATTCGGAGCCACAGCACTAATGTCATTCGGCTTGTTAATAGAATGGCGCTATTAAATTACATCCTCAGTTAATACTGTGATTCCACTTGCTCTTAAAATGTGTGATGTATATGCGATGCACTTCGCCTTTGCGATTCAGTTCAATGCTGCTCACTACTCATCAGATTTTTTGCTAAAAAGTGTAGTCGTAATTTATTGATACTTCGCAAAAATTTCATATTTAATCACCAATGAAAGTTGCAGTAAATTGATTTCGAAACTGTCAACAAATCAATATAGCTTTTGGTGTAGACGATTTATCTGGCTTGGCATATTGTAGCCTTATTATTTTCTGTACTGATTTTACAATTTATAATTGTATAAATTTTTTGTAACAGGTATTAAACAAAATTAGACAAGTCATTGGTTAAAATTATTGTATTCCAATTGAACATTATGAAGCATGTTACCAGATAATCGAGTCATCGGTAAGGAGAGAAAAAAGCGGTAACAACTAGTCATCTAATTGAATTCTAAAGCATAATGCGATTCTGTCTGTGTATGCTTACGTATACTTGCATGTACTGATTAACGTTTCCATAACCGCAGGGCGTAGAAACATGAAATTTAGTATGACAATTCAATGACATGTTTTCCACGGATGAGAACGTCTGGGTTCGAAAAAAGGTCATGAACTCACAATGTTGTTACTATAAAAACTCAAAATTCGTTTACAAAAAGCAATTTTTAGTTCAAATAAAAACCAGCAACCGAATCATTAACCTGCAAATAATTGTACTCATTTGCAAGAAAAGATGGCAGTACAATCAACCTTCTTTTTTAAAACTTGTTTTTTTTTCCTCAAAAAGCAAAAAAAATATAGACGCAATTCAAAGTTAATGTAGGAGATTTTAAATAGCTTTTTTCGATCAAAAAATACTGCAACAAATCCGGTATATTTGGCCTCAAAATAAGGATTTCTTGTTGAAGTATGTTTTAAATTTGTTTTTTTCATCGCCTACCAAATATAGCTCATTTTGTCACATTACATCATAATATTACCTTTATTGCTTGGTAGCATTTCAGGGAAATGGAGGAATTTGTGATTTTTCACTGTTAATTTGAAGCAGAGATGCGCAGTAGTAAACAAACGCTAAAGTCAGACGTCCAGTTCAACTCTCATATTTTTTTTATGTTATAACAGCTCTAGTAGATAGAGAATGAAATGTAATTGCAACTTGATACCTCAAGCAAAAACGAAAAGGGAGACCGACGCGACGGCGTAGTGGTTAGAGCGTCCGCTTCGCAGTCGGTAGACCTGGGGTTCATTCCCTTGTCGAGTCATACCAAACGACTTTAAAAAATGGAATCTATAGCTTCCCTGCTTGGCGCTCGGAATTTATGGGAGGTTGTGGAGAACAAGCCGGCAAGTTCGCTTGTTGTGTCCTTGGGCAAGGCACTTAACGGGAAGCCCCCGCCTTTATGTGGAAAACAGGTGGCCCATAAACCTCGAAAAAGGCAACTCCCAAGCGAGTGCGGACTTCCCGTCCAAAGTATAGCGATACAATTCGCTTTCTCGTGAATGGAGGATAAAAATGGCAAATAAAAAAAAACAAAAAAAAAAAAACAATCAAGTTGTAATCAAAAGATGTCCAATTTCAACAATCAATTGTCGTGGACTTACTTTTTGTTACCCAAAACCAGTTTTCAACTCAGAAAAAAAAGATGTGGTATCCAACGCTGGAAAGCGAAAACACCTAAATGGGACCAAATGCTGAGATAGAACACCATTATTAGCCTATTTTTACCATCTCCCCCATTTTGAGTATGAAATAGTAGGCTGTCTGCGTGTAAAACCAGTCATAAATTATTTACCAGAATTAGGATATATATAGTATCCAGAAAACAAACAAAACAGAGGCTACAGTTAGCCAAACATTTTAGTCAGATACCCATATATGGGTATCCGGTCAGAAATGCCCATTTTAGTGAAGAAGCAAGAAAACTAATTCAGGACGGTGTGCAACAGAAAACCAAAAAAGAAAGTGAACATTGTATAGCAATATCATATTGTATGTTACAAGGTTTCGTCATGTAGCATGCTACAGTATCGTGCAACTAATACTAAATTAAATACACCACACGACAGATATTTTGCTAAGTGGATACTTCCTTAATAGCTTTTAACGGCTAATGGGGCAAAAAGATAAAAAATTTGGTGCGGTGCATAATGCCACCTTGCCCATGATCAGCTGCTTAAAGCATTGGCAGAGCAATTAGCCCTAAAACGGGTAAAGGATTAGTTTATAACGCCTGATTACAAATTGGTTGCCATACATCATGTTCTATTCTTACTTGAATCACTATTCTACTTGACCTAACAAACTTACAATTGTTAGACAAAATTAGTTCTTTGGAACATTTTGTCTACTTTTCCTCACAAGCACGGCTCTATGGCATTATCTGTCTATGTTTTCAAAAAGATTCATCTAAAAATGAAGTCTCTAAAAACTTCAATATGCAGCCTCAATAACTCCAAGCAAAACACTTGGTGATTCGCCAACAAATAAGGGAGGGGAAATAATGATGGTCCTGTTTAATCTTTTGCAACAAAATAATGCTGTCGAGCCACATATCATCTAAATGTTGAAGCTATTTTCTTTGCAATTAGATGAGGTTGACGCAGCGAGCTGATTTATATTTTTAAACTCGACATTAGTAATGGAGGCCCAAATATTGCAATAACTTGACTATGAGTGCTTTATTTGGGGTTGGTTTGCTTTTAGCATGGCTGCGGTTATGCCAGGGCCAAGCAACATGCGTGCAGTCAGAGGCGCAAGCTCATACAAATTCGCCTACAATTACGAAAAAGTCATAACTAGCGGTCCTAACATTTAATGGCTTAATCCTAAAAAGACATATCAATTACCTTGGCGCCCTCACACAACTTTGATATGCTTTCAAGCACTTGCTGAATTCAACGAATAAAAGTCTGTAGATTAAGAACACCTATGATGATAACAAAGCAAATAAGACGTTGTCCGCACGCAATAAACGTGGGAGATATGCAGCGACTACACACACCGGCCCATAATGTGTTTTTAAATTGATTGCGTTTAAAGAAATGTTAATTTTTGCTAAAAGTAATTCTGTAACATCTTACGCTCTATCAAAGTACAACCAGCAATTATTTATTTAAGTGTTTTTTGAGCATGCTTTTTTCTTCTGTTTTGAATCCTTTTACAAAGTACTGTTCCATCATAATCTTAAAAGACATCACCATGCTTACCACAATATAGTGAGAACAACAGCTCCTGAACATTGTTTTTGTATTTTTCTGGAAAGTACAAAAATTCTTGATAAGGTTTTTAGCAATACAAGCTGCATTTCACGTTTTCCGTTCTCTTTTGCAATAACAGCCAAATTTGAAAAGCTGGCATTAATTGAACTACCTCAAACGGTTTATATACAAATCTTTGAATAACTCCAATTGTACCATTTTTCTTTAATAAATAAAGGGTGGTGTTGCGGCAGTTTATTGGCGCGATGGTGTATTGGTTAGAGCGTCCGCTTGGCAGTCGGTAAACATGGGGCTCATTTCCCTACTCAAGTCATACTAAAAGACTTTAAAAAATGATATTCACAGCTTTCCTGCTTGACACTCAACATGAAAGGTATCGAGTGGAAACAAAACGGCAGGCTCGCTTGTTGTGTCTTTGGGTAAGACACTCAACGGATGTTTACATCGTTATGTGGCAGACAGGTGGCGGAGCCAAGCAGTCTACCCGTCGTGGTTGCCAGTTTAACCCTCTGTCTACCAAAAAAACTCATTCAACTTATACCATGGGGGTCTGTTGGACCCCAATTTTAGAAAGGCATGTTAAGGACAAGCAATGCAATGGAAATCTTCAAAATTATTGGCTAAACGGGAAATGAAGCAGTTAACACTCAAAAATCTGCTAATAAGCACACATAAAAACGAAAATACCGATACACAAAAAGTAAACACACGCAGTCACAGAGCAGCATATGGTGCAATTTACTAATAAGCCTACTGAAACAGTCTTGCATGGCCTATACATGTTAAGAAGTTTATTTCAACTCCATGAAATGTTTGTCAGCTTATCCATAAAGGGTAGAAGACATAGGTGCGGACCCCCCCCTTGACGTATTAAAAAAATGAGCAGAATTCAGAAATTTTGGCAAAATTCGAAATAATTTTTTTTGGAGGGCAGTGTTTATACTGTAAAAGTTTGATAAAGTTTCGACATATTTGATCAAATTTAGAAAATTTGAAAATACCGACAAATCTGAGCAAGATTCATAAGATTTCGGGCAAATTTATAAAATTGGGCAAAATATGCTAATTTCAAGCAGGTTGGTGGGGCCCCAAAAGTTTTTTTCTCTCCTACGTTTATGAGCATATTCATGCACATAGCCTTCACTAGAAGTTGAGGTACCGGCATATCCGGATTCATATGAGCAGTTCGCAGGAACACAAATGAGTGTACTCAAGCTTACTGCGCTGTGTGACACATGAAAGCAAAAAATGCATAAATTGGCAAACAATGAAACCAATTACACAGCAACAAGCACTGTACTAGTACTTAGAAAACTGCTGTGACGAGTTCAGCTTATGCACGCCTGCATTGAATACATATGATTTCCGAATGTTCTTGGCAAACGTTCTTTTTGCAGGCAATGCAGGTTTGCTTACATTTTCTGTCTTTGCTTCTGTCACAAAGATGACATCTTGCCGTCTTTGGTTTCGGCTGCTGATCTTCAGTTTCAACTCTCTTCCGTTTGTTTTGTGGCAGAGCAGCATGATTTATATATGTCGATAATATTCCAGCTAGCCCAGCTGAATCAAAAGCTTTCTTCTCTTCTTTTTGCTAAAGCAGCTGCTGTTTTCACCTTGTAATTGCTGCCATACCACTTACGCATTGACAGCACTTACATTAAGCATATTGCAAAATAGCGCCACTGGCCATCTTCTTGTCATTCTTTTGGAAGTATAGGTCTGCACCATTCTATCCAGAATGTCCACTCCACTTTTGGTGCTGTTGTAATACAAGATTACTTCAGGGTTCTTTTTGCAAGAGGTTGAAGATATGTCAGGGAGTGCCTGCATCGTGGACAGCATATTTACCACACATCCCTTTTTCGGGCAATATGATGCAATCATGGCATCACTTTGAAATCCAAAAATAGTTGAGGTTACCTCACGTCCTTTCGCAAGTGTGAATTTCGGTGGCAGTTCTGTTTTGTTACTTGGAATGGTTCCAACAAGAGTAAGCTTCTTTTGAAGCAGGTCACGTGCAAGTGACACGCTAGTAATAAAATTATCGCAAGTAGCATTCCTTCGAGAATTTTCAATTTTTTTCACCAAATCTTTGACAACCCTTGCTCCCTGGTTAACTTCTTATGCAATCGTAGGATCTTTTCCAGTGTACACTTGCATCTTCCATGCATAAGAAGTGTTGACTTCACATATTGCCCATAATTTTATTCCATACTTGTCAGGCTTTGAAGGAATATACTGCCTAAACGGACATTTTCCTCTGAAACAAACCAATTGTTCATCAACAGTCATGTGGGGTCCTGGAGTGTAAGCATCCCGCAAATTGAGATCCCATTCTTCGAAAACATATCTAATAGGCTGAAATTTGTCAGCTGATCGGTTGCTTCTCCGTGCATTTGCATTGTCAAATCGAAGTACTCGCAGGATTTGCTGATATCTATTTCGGCTCAAAAACTTATTGAAAATTGGTCTCCCATCCTCTTTATTCTAAAGTTGAGCAATATTTTTACTATTTGATTTGTATACTCCAATAAGAATTACTACACCTAAAAATTTGTCAAATTCAGATTGATCTATAGCAGTCAAATTTTCTTTGTATACAAGCAACCCTTCGACATTTGTCCAATCCCAAATCTTGTCCAGCAGTGTATTTCTGAAGAATAGTTTGAATAAATCAGATTCCGATTCGCATTGAGATTTTGCATAACGTGAAGGGCCTGTTCTTTGGCGAAAAATGTTGCAAGCAGCAGTGCGGCCAGTATTACTTGTGCAGGGAGTTGATGACCAATTTTCCTTTTTATTTCGTGAAATAAAACATGTCGAAGAAGCATTCAGATTTTGGCTATCATCATCAGTATGTGACACTTCAGATGAAGACAATTCTTCAACATTGAGGTGGTCGCTCTCTCCGTCATCGGATGATGCACTACAACTACCACATTCGCTCTGTTCCAACATGTTCAGTATTTCATCATCTTCCAGATATTTATCCATTTCTTCGATCTTCACTGCTTCTGACGATGTCGTCCAGTCCCTCCTTTCAACCAAATAACTCTTTTACTTGAATTCTTATGATATTGTCGAATTCTTTCAAATGTTTTGAAACGCAATACAAGTTGAATGTTGAAGTTGAACAGATGGATTTATATAAAAGCAAATATATTTTTGTTTGTGGTACTAAACAAAAAAATTACATTTCTCAAAACAAAAGGTAAAGATCAACATTGATGCTACAAATTACGCTATGTATGTCTGGTATAAGCGTGGGGTCCAATGGTATAAGGTGCTATTTTTTTTTTATACAACATATCATTATCTTAGACTTACAATATTCCAATTGGCTACACATCAACATAACTTAAGAAAAGTCAAGGAATTTCAAGACCGTATCTGCTATACGTTCTAAGTATTAAAAGAGCAAATTTGACTTTGGGGTGCATTGGACCCCATGGTAGACAGTTTAACTGAAGACTAGAAAAAAAGGCCAATAAGAAGCTCATAATCTGAAAAGCTTTCCCAAAAAAAAGATCTTGCCCACACGAAGCACTAGACAATGAAAAAAAAGTAATAGTAAATAGGCTATTAAATTTATATCATAAAATTTTCAAATTGAAGGAATGAATATATATTGTTTCAAGTTTCATAACTAAATATAGAGTAATTACGTTTCGAAAAGCCATAATTTTTATTTCCGGACAAAAGTTGTGGAAACTACAAAATCAAGTCATGGGTGAAACTCCACGTAAGTCTATAAAATTTTTCTTTGGTCATGCCACCCAATTAACAGGCCTGGGCTATCAAGGAAGAAACTTCTTAAAATAGTTTTTGATGATTTTTAAATATTATTTAGTAGTGATAATAGGAAACATGCATAGGAGTTAAAATTTTGTACATGCAATAAATCAATGTAATAAAATTTTCACAAACTTTCTACTGACTTTTCTAATATTAAAAAACAATATAATCTCTTGCCACTAGTCGGTCATCAACTGCACTGATGATATCTGATAGGTCGAAATGGTGTCACTGTCTGCAGTTAGCTCATAACAAAATTTGTATTTTATTGATTCAGTACCTATAAGTCTATACATAATCAATAACAACGGTAAAGATTTTTGAAAAAATTCTGTTTTTCATATAAAATAGATATTCTTCATAAATTTGATAGCGCTGAGTCTATCACTGCCATCAAAATCTTTTATCTCTTAAGAGCTTCATACAAATCGAGAAATAGAAATTTTTATATCAAAACACACCTTGTAGACATTTAAACAGGAATGTAAACATGCAGTTCATTCATTCACTCATGCTTATGAGCTCGTGTTCTATTTGTAAATCTGTAGTTAGACCGGGCCACCGCAACAGGTAAACTGCTAGTCCCCACGCTTGTCTGCCAAACAAAGATCGAGAAATCCCTCTAGCCATCTGTTCCAAGAATACAGCCAGAAAACTTGCAGGTTTGTTCTCCAAATTGTCTCATTCGTGCTGTGCGCCAAGCAGTAAAGCTTTGTGTACCATTTTTAAAGTCTCTGGAGTAGAACCCAAATCTACCGACTGCGAACGTGCCGCTCTAAACTACTACATCATCACGCAAATACCACGCAATTAACGCAAAAATATTGAAGTATTACAAAGGTTGCAGGTATTTGTCTCACAAAAAAATTTTGGTTTTATTGTTTTTGTCTAAAAAAATTTTGATGGCACTTCTGCTTTAATCACCAACAATAGTCAATCATCACGGTAACGTGCCATCATTTCTCGAATCTAGTTTCCATCGTTTCATGTTATAATAAACTTTTTCGTCGTTCTCTCCGCTCGTGTTGCCTTAACTGCGAGAATATATCAAGATACCAGTGCCAAAAACAAAATCATTTACTCACTCAATAGCCAAGCTTTCGAAAATTGGAAGGCATTTCTTTCACAATATTTTATGATTTGGAATTTTTTGTTTCCGAGAAAGTTAAATAAGATTTTCAGCTCAAATTTTGTTGTCATCAGGGATGTGGAAGCGGCTATTTCGTCAACCGCTTTCGCTTCCGCTTCCACTAACAAAAAATAAGAAAACGATTGTGGATATTTTTTTTAACATTCGTGGGTCTGTAGCCTGCCTTCTCCTACACTATATCATTTTGAGGAGACAAAAACCTATCCATATATTGCTATTATTTTACCTACTTCGCTTAAGCTTATTGTTCTCAACTACTCTGTGTTTATTTATCTTAAATATTAGAACTCGTGTTGAGTGTAGAACAGTGCACTTCAACCTTTTTGTTCGTCGCGGAACGCCTGATGGACTTTCGCGTTTGTCACGGAACCCCACTAAGAAAAATTTAGAAATCACAAATTGCTCGTAGGAAAATCAAATTTTTCGTTGCTGCACTTCAAAAAACAATTAAACACTTCAACGAATAAACAGTTTCTTCACTACTTACAACCACTCTTTACAACATTAACCTAATGCTCCTCAGATCTAAACTGTATGACCACATGTTACAGCTCTCGACCATAACCTGCCGTCACAACAACAAATTACAAAAATATAGCGCGGATTTTTCCTCTCTATCCACAACTAACTCTGACTTTTAGTTAACTTTAACTCTAATTTATCAATACGGATCTTCTGTCCGTTCCCAAAACAAGTATTGACTCTAGTCTTTCTGAACAGTGAAGTGCGAAATTTCTGTCGTATATACCGTGTATAAAGCGAGCAAAATTGAACTGCAGCAATCAACAGCCGCCTCAACGTGGTGGTGCGGTCCCCAAACCCCTTTGGGTTGGGTCAAAATGGCAGTTGGTCTTTCCGAGGGCACCCGTTACCCCGGGTACTCCTCCACACAAACCAGTTTTTTGCCGTGTTGCTCCCTGAAAGACCACAGAAGGGCAGCACGCAGTTCTTTGAAATCTATTGTCTGTCTTCTCTTTTCTCCTGCTATTCTCTTGCTCGTATTCTTATTCTTCTCCTTCTCCTGATGAGCAGCACAGTTCATCCTAGCCCTTGCCCCGTCCTTCCCTGCTCAGTGTGCGTTGGAAATGTGACCTGGCTGGGTAGGTCGGTGCAATGCTGCACCTGTTCCAAATGGGTCCGTTTAAAGTGCTCACTACTCTCCTTTTCTAGATTCAGAACTCTTGGCAGCTCTCACCCTTGGAGCTGCTCTCCTTGCTGCATCCCTGCTTCTTCTGGAGATCCCACGCCTACCAACACTGTGATTTTTTTCTTGGACCCCATTTGCTTGTATTCCTCCCTGCTCAATCTGGCCCATCTGGCGCCCTCTGCTAATGCAGCACTCCCTCCCCACCCTCACCTTCAAATCTCTTATTTCCCTTCCGCCCACTTCGTCTCTTCTACCTCTGCACCCTCATCACCGCTTCATGCTACTGGCTGTTTTTCTACACCTCCTGATTCCTCTTCCCATTCTGACCCCCTCAGGGTTCTTCAATGGAACGCTTTGGTTCTTCGAGCTAAGAGCACTGAACTTTTACACTTTGTTTTGTCTCATTGCGTTGACGTTATTTGTATCTAGAAATCTAACCTTAATTTATTTTCCGGATTCCTGGATTCTCTGCTCTGCGATCTGATCACATCCTCTCCCGGTCTGACATTATCTCTCGCAATGCCACGCACGCTAGCGGATGCGTCGTCATTTTCGTCAGGCAGGGCTTTTCCTTCTCTGAACTTTCCATCTGCTCTCTTTCTTCGCTTGACCCCTGCTCTGATTATTTAGGGGTCAACATCTCACTAAACAATTTGTCCTCTCTCTCTTTTCTTAATGTGTACGCTCCCCCCATTCACTCTTCTCCGACGGATGGTAAAACCAACTCCTTTTCTCCCTCCATTCTCCCCTCCTTCATGAATCTCTTCATTCTGGGGGACTTCAATTGCCATCGCCCCCTCTGGGACTCAAGAGGTACTTCTGACCGCTGTGGGGAGTAAGTATTCAAATGGGTGATCTCCTCTGACCTCCTCCCCTCAACGACCCTGACATACCTAACCTTCCCCATCGCTCCTCTTCCAACCTTCCCTTTGCTCTCTCCTCTTTTGCCCTATTTTGCTCCTGGGAGTGCTTCAGGACCTGGGTTCTGATCACCTACCAATTTTGCTAACCGTTCCCCTTTTTTCTGTCTTTTACAACAACGAACGTCCCTCTTCCTTCAATTTTCAAAAAGCTTTTTAGGATGACTTTGTTTTTAACTTTGACTCTCACTATTCTTCTGCAGAGAAATACTCGTCTCTGCTCTCTTCACTTCTCCGATACTGAATGCGGCCCTTACGATCTGGTGTGGACAGACGACACTGTTTTTTTCTTTTTGGAAAAGACGGCTCTGGCTTACTTGCCAACTGCTCTCGATATGGCACTGAGGCCACCCTTTTCTTTTCAGCAGGCCCAGTTTGCTTAAATTTTTCCACTGAAGCCTGCACCATCGTGCAAGCTCTTTGCTGGTCTCGGCAGCGCCAACAAGTCTGCCACTTCTTTTTCCTTCTCCTCCTATCTGACTCTCGATCTGCCCTCTCCTCCATCTTTTCTTTTACTTCAATCTCTCTGGCAGATCTGGCAGGAACTGTTTTCTCTCTCTTTCTGTTCTATCAGGCTACATTGAGTCCCCGGCCACTCGTTTCTCCCAGGGAACAACGCGGCTGATAAGCTGGCCAGACGGGGAGAAATAATCGTGCCCTCTGCAATCACTTGTTGTCCCTCTCTTCTTATCTCTTGTATCCATTCTTCTTTTTTCTCGGACTGTAGGCGTACTGTCTCATCGAAGTTCTTCGACATACCGGTTCCCTCAATTTCCACCGAGAAACTGGTGCTCCCTCGTCATGCTCGTTGTGTTCTCTCTCGTCTTCGCTGAAACGAGCACAACCTTCTGTTAAGCTCTTGTCACTCTAGGACTGGAAGAATCAAGAATCCTTCCTGCAGCGCCTGCAGGCACTCGTCCCAGGACACCTCTCATCTCATTCTGCACTGTCCAGCTACGGACTCCTTGCTTCGCTCGCTCTTTGGCGACTCTCTGACTCTCTACGACCTCTGGCCCAGGCACTGGGGAGCTGCCCGGCTTCTGGGGCACCATGGTCTTCTGCCATGCCCCCATCTCTCAGAAGGTGTCTGGTAACAACAACAACAACAACAGCAAAATTGAAATTACAGATGCACCTATTACGTAACAAAGGGAGTTAGCAAATTCCGACGTTCTCAAAGTTGTAAACAGAATTACGTCACAATCTGCAACTTGCTATCGCAAATTCCATTACTAACTATTTATATACCCGTAACATCACTACATACAGTATAAAAATTCAATACACTGAAATAAGAAATAAATACTATCAATAAACGAAGAACCTTTGCGGGCCCCTCACGGAACCCTTAAAACTCACTCAACACAACTGCATGTTGTGCGAAACCCCTGTTGAAGAGCACTGATGTAGAATGATCAAATTGTTTCCGTCGTGAGTAATTTTTTTTTGCAACCTTTTCAACCCCTTAGCCAAGGTTAGTTAAGTTTTATCAAATCATCGTTTAATAGTATACGTTTTGTTGTCCAAAGCACCTTTTTCTTACCCGTAATGGATATAAAATGTAATGCTGGTTATGCTTTTTCCTGTTCTCTCGCGCTACTGATATCGCACGTTCATTCAGACTTAAAATGCAACTTCACCGTTTAATCCACATTGGAAAATCGTCAAAACTTTTTCGTCAAGTTACTCTTCAAGTCAAATAACCTATGTAGAAGCGGAAGCGGTAGAATTTTCGCGCTTCCGCTTCCACATCCCTGGTTGTCGCAAATAAGTCATCATTCGTGAACATATTAAATTTTGGATCAACCAATACTACTTCTTTTACTTTTTGGCATTAAATTTTGCAAAATTTTCAGTTATATATTTGAAGTAAGCAAATATAGAGCTCAAAATTGGAATTTGCAGAATACACCTCATCAAAGTTTAAGAAAGAGTTCAGTTTTAAACTGTTGTTGTTCAGTTAAAACAATAATTTTAAAAATGAAATTTCCTGTAATAAGCTTAATATAGATGCAACGGTTAATATTAATTCAACGGTTCCTTGACCTCCAAATGACGCTGGCCACGGAGCAGAAACCACTTGGGTAAAATTTTTACAGTCATTCTCTGGCCTATAACACAGAAAATTTGTGATACTCTCTTTACTTCATTTCTTTTCCGGCTGCAATAGAGCCCCGGTCTCTATTTTCTTCCCGGTAACGACACGGTCAATGAGCTGTCAAGTTGATATGCGCTACTTCAACCATCCACATCCATCGTGGCTTCTCTCTTCTTACTGCTTGCATTAACTCGTATTTTCTTTTGGATTAGAAGCGTACTGTCTCGTCAAAATGTATTGACGCTCAATTTTTCCGGTTTCTATTGAAAAATTTTTATTTTTTGTCAGGATTGCTGTGCCCTCTGTCACGTTCTTCACAAACGAGGCATCACTTTTTGATATTTATTTTGTCGGAATTGGAAGAAATGAGAATTATTTGTGCAGCAATTGTAGTCACCCTACTCAGGACGGTTTATATCTCACTGTATCGTCCTGCGACTTTTTAGGCCGAAAAATCTTTGATTATCTTTTCCTTTGTACAACGTTTGGTCCAGGCTGAAGGTTGTTGCCCGGCATCTGGGGCTCCGTAGTTTCCATCCATGGCCCCATCCCGAAAAAGTGGTCAGGTAACAACAACATCAACAAGTTTTAATTTTCAATTCCGAGCAGTTTTGGAGAAATAAACGGAAAAGAAAACAGATAAAACTCTACTGTACAATATATAGTAAATGGAAATGGCGTTTTTAAAGTTAAATCAAATAGTTTATTGATCTGTTAAAAATGTTGTTTTTTGTTATAGACTAGCTGGGTGACCCAGATTCCAAAACAAAATAACTTTGCTGTAAGCTCGCGAGCCACATGCTCAAATTCGATTTAAAAGTATTTTCAAAATTGTCTTTTCAAGTGAGCAAATTTTTTCAAATGGTTTTACTGTTTAAAGAAAAATTTGACCAAAATTACGCTTTTTTCTACAATTTTTTAGTTGTTCCGGTAAATATTGCATTCACAGTTGCCATAAACATCGTCGCGAGCTACAGTTTGCACCTCGCTATTGTAGGCTCTTTTGCTAAATATACACACTCAACACATTGAGCTTTCAGCATAGTTGCAAAATGCTTTAGACTTTGCTTGCAACGTGTAGTATAAAAGTTTATTGTTTCAAAATGGTTCAGTTTCGAAAATGACCAAAAAATATTTTTTACTAGAATTTTTGAAAATGATGCAAGTTTTTTGTTAGTTTAGGGTGTTAGTTTTAAAAAGATTTCAAGTGTTTTGAAAAGATCAATTCAGGAAAGAGATATGTACCTGTTATTCTTTTCTTTTTTCGCTATTACACTGTAATATAAAAACTGTTTTAAGGTAACTTATAAGCAATGAATAACTTTCATTCTGTTTTATGTAAAGACCTATTTCGTGTATCTAGAGATATTTTTGTCGTTATCTTAATTAATCAGCCGTTATCTGTTCAACTCTTTGGAGACCATAAGCTATCCAATTAAATTTTTGAACAATATGAGTTGTTTGGGATCTTTTTCAGGCTAATAAAGGAAAATTTAAAATAAGCTTTTATTTTCTGGTATTTTTTTATGGAATATATGTGCAGCATAGTTTTTTAAGCGTTTTAAGGGGTCAAAACGGTCCCATAAATTTCCTCTGCAGTCCCAAAAAACCCGTACTTCTCACGCATGAAATGTTGAACTGTTTTAATTGCTTTTTCTACTTTTCACATTAAATCTGGGCAACCATGATAAGTTTTGGTTTAATTTAATTGTTGCCTCAGTTTTACATCGAAAAGCGATTCTTCTCACACTAAGTGCAGCACAGACAGCATACTAATCTCATCATCGTAATGATCTCTGAAATTCCATGCTGCGTATTCAGTAAATAATTTAACTGCAATTATGAGATAAACAATCGCGCGTAAAACTGTTTTATTCAACGACGAAAGCCTTTTCAGTTTCCAAAGATTAAATTCCATCAATTAGGCAGATGGTGCGGCGCAAAACTAAATGAGCAAAAGTAAAGAAGGAAGAACGGTATTGGAGTTGTGATTTAGAGCCGACCTGTCAAGAAAACTGCCGTTTTGTTAAAAACATAGATTTTTTAGCGAGTCAAGTCTTTTCCGAATTTCATGCATTTATTTTGTGTGTGTATTTTTAGAAGATAATGTCAGAGCAAAAACGTAAAGCTAGCCATCCAAGCTTAGGGTAATACTTTTGTAGTAAGATTGATCAAAAGTTACTGATGTTGGCCAGCCAGAAAGAGCAAGCGCTAGCAGCAGTAGCTGCAAAAGATCTATCGATTCTGTGGTGTAGAAGAAACAGCATTCAACAGTTACAAAAGCATGGATGGTTTCAACTAACAATCAGTCAGCAGCATCTAACACTGAGACTTTTCAGTCACTGAAAGATTTTGATGAATCTCAACAAATGATTAGTGTTTACTCTACATGCTGAGTGAGGCATAACATGTTTGCTATGTTCAAAGCATCTAGCAATTACCTCCGGCCGAGGAAAGAATCGTAATATTTACACCACCGAGCCTGCCAGACCTCAACATCCAAACCGGCTGGATAACCATCTCAGCTCTGATCAACAGCCGTTAGCCTGAAAAATACTCCACGTGCGTCACTATTTCATGCTATTCATCAGGATCGTATTTCAAATAAAGTTAATACGGTAGCTGAGAAAGTACATCTGATTTACTCGGTTTTGAAAATAGGAATAGCGAACCGAAAACTAGCTCCCTTGCATACCTTGGTGAACCGCATTGGCCATCTTTCCAACCTACGCCATATCAGTTCGGTTGCAGTAACCGTGTTTATTTTGTTCATCTCGGAACATTTCAGTAATCGCATTGTTTGTGATGTCAAGCAGAGCACAGGCTAGGCCACTATGGTCGACGAGACAACCAATATTGCTACATTTCAGTAATACATAACCTTTGTTCAGTACATCAATACAAAGGAATACCAGGCAACAGCATTTTTGAATATTTGACGCACTGACCTTCGTGGAGCCACTGCTGCTAACCTGTTCCGACTTTGAAATGATGTTCTTTCCGATCACGATATTGATGTCAGCAAGCATGTTGCATGTGATGTAGCTGCTGCAATAATAGGCCGCCGAAACTCGCTTTCCCAGGAGTTGGACTGAACAAAATCCGATCACTTACACGGTGCGCTGCCATGCGCGTCGCTTGGCCTTGGATTGTACAGACACAGTGAAAGAGCTACGACACATCCAAAATTGCGAATGCGGTTTAGTTCAGACATGGAGGTACTTTTTAATCTCACTGCTGAAAACGACTAAAGTGCATGAAATGCAAACTGTTGATGTTGATTCTTCTACGCGAAAATTAGTTAACCCTAGGATGCACACCCAGGGTCAATTTGACCCTGCTCATCACTTTTTTAAAAATATTTTTTCACATGAATAAATTCACTGCCCTGGGTTCCCTGACATCTTCAATCAACTCTTTTCACACGTATTCTAAATGTGCTTGTTCCATGATCGTGCTTGAGATTTGAGAGATAGGGTGTTTTTCGCCACTACCCCAAGAATGCAGGACCAGGGTCAAATTGACCCTAGTGCATTTCATGTGATAAAAGAGCTTAGCTGAGCATTTGGAAAGAGAATCTCCGTCTCCAGCATGATTGTTTGCGTCCATTGTTTTGTGAGACAATAGTGGTTGTCTGTGTGGTAATAATTGAGCTACCTCAACGATGTAACATTCAAGATTGTATTCTAAACAGGACGTTTAGAAGGTGGTAGAAGCAGGATGTGGCAGAAACAGAATTTTCCAATAAGGTTACATCTTCTAAACTGTGTTTTGCGTGAGCTGTGTCGCTGAAAGTTAGAGAGGTTTATAGATATTTCTAGGCAAACTGAAGGAGCCAGAAATAGGTGTAATTCACAAGTTCATTTTTGTAAGTTTAGGTAGCCTGCGCTGACTGGCCATTGGCTAAAGCCTACTTCCAGTTCAAAGGTGTAGAAAGTATAAACGGCAGTTTTGTTCAGATCGTAAGTAGAGTTATTGCAAATAAAATGGCTGAATCTAGCAACTATGCAACAATCTCACTCGATGAGGCAGTTGTGCTTGCACAAGCTGAAGATGGTATTCTGGAAACCGATTCGGAATCAGAAATTTCAGAAGATGATGATGACCCTAGCTTTGTAAATCATGATTCAGACTGGGTGAGTAACTTGGCAGTAGTAAATTTTATACCCATTTTCCTTGATCTATTCAATAAGATTTGTTTGCTTTCGTAGGAATCAAGATCGGAATCCGAAGATGAATCTTCAGAAGAGTCAGAAATCGATGCTCCAGCTGCATTTCAGTCGGAAAGAATGGGGAAAACAGGAACTTATTGGAGTGAAAATCCCCCATCACGGTCACAAACAAGATCTTTCAATCTTTTGAGACAACGGCCTGGTCCTGTAAGAGGTTCCAGAATTGCAACACCACGAGATGCTTTTGAATTTTTGATAACACGTGACATCATTGATGAAGTAATCCAATGCACTAATTTAGAAGGTCGTCGAGTAGCTGCAGCAAGAGGAAAAGAGTGGAAAAAAATTGACTATGAGGAATTTGTGGCCTTTATTGGACTGACTCTGCTGGCAGGCGTAGAAAAAAATTGGGATGTTGCCGTGAGAGAACTCTTTTCAGATCCACTTCAAAACCCTATGTATAGAGCCACGATGGCGGTTCGAAGATACGAAGATATTCGGAGGCTGCTTCGATTTGATGATAAACGGACCAGGGCTGAAAGGTTAAAAACTGATCACATGGCTGCATTTAGGCACATATGGGAGTTGTTCTTGAGCAATTGTAGAACAACATTTATCCCTAGTGAATGTGTGACAATTGATGAACAACTTATACCATTTAGAGGGAGGTGCAAGTTCAAACAATACATGCCGAGCAAGCCCGCAAAATATGGAATAAAGATATTTTGGTTGTGTGATTCGTTCATGCCGTTCGCAATTGATGGCATTATCTACTTGGGTAAACAACCAGGAGAAGCAATTCAGAAAAATTTGGGAGAAAACATTGTCCTTCGGCTCAGCTCCGGAATAAAACAATCAGGTAATCATAAGCTTGCAACTGTAAACTAGCAATGTATCTTTCACTTGCAGCAGTGTTTATAATTTTTACCATTATTTTGTTCTTGTACTTAGTTTGTATTTTCGATATTTTTGTAGGTCGCAATATTACCATGGACAACTTTTTCACAACCGTACCTTTGGCTGAAAAACTTCTGAAGGAAAACCTAACTATCGTGGGAACTCTCCGTAAATGCAAACGAGACATACCAGCTATCATGAAGCCATCCAAGTCAAGAGAAGTACATAGCTCAGAGTTCGGATTCAACAACAACTTGACCATGGTAAGCTACTGCCCCAAAAAGGGAAAAGCGGTTATCCTCCTCAGTTCAATGCACAGCGACAAATCTGTGGATGGCGGTGAAAAGAAAAAACCACAAATCATTCTTTATTACAACCAGACTAAAGGAGGCGTGGATACTGTAGATCAGATGGTAAGAAATTATTCTTGCAAAAGGATGACACGGAGGTGGCCAACAGTTCTCTGGCATAACATGCTGGACATCGCCGCCCTGAATGCTTTAACGATATTCAAAGCACTGCAACCTAATTACATGTCGGGCGTGACCCATGTGAGGAGACTGTTCATCAAAGATCTCACGAAACAACTTGTGATGCCGTTCATGATAAGGCGCCAAGCTACACCATCGCTCCAGAAACCAATCAAAGAGGCAATGAAGAGGTGTGGCTTGACCTTCAACTATTCAAACCCGGTGCAACAGCAGCAAGCCCCTGCTTCTAAGCGTAAAAGATGCCACATTTGCCTTTACTCAAAAGATCGAAAAGTACGATGCTACTGCTCACAATTTCATGAGGCTGTCTGCACGGAGCACAGCACCACTCTGGTGACTTGCATAAAATGCAAAGCAGAATGAGAAAAGTAGTGCACTGCTACACCTTTGTGTTTGTGTTACCTCGTTCACTACCATGTTGTCATTTCATGTTGTTATTGTTCAATAAACCAACTAAAATCGGTTCTGTGATCTTTTATTGTGTTATTTACGTCATATTATAGAACATTGTTGCTAACTTCCAGCAAAAATGCATTAGGGTCAATTTGACCCTGGTCGTGAAAAGTAAGAAACCGAAAAGGTCGTGCATCCTAGGGTTAAAACCTGCCGTACCCGTTGGCTATATCATGGTGAGACTGTAATTGCGATAAAGGCAGAACTTCGGCTGTTACGCCACACTTAATTATTTTGCTTTTGCAAATACATTGATGCACTGCAGTTGATATTCTTCACCTAATCTGTTTAGCATGTTTTCTTTTTTCCCTTTACCTGTTGCACGCTGCTTCAGAGCATCTGAACACGTCAACATTACTTTTTCAAAAAGAAAGCTTTCATTTTTCTCAGATGCGATCAGTTCTTTCATTATGCCAAAATAAGTTGAGAACATTACTTGTGCAGATCAAGTTATAAACGGATGAAACTTGGTTGGGAAAAATTTCAAAATTTGTGTAAAGTTTACAAAATGAACGTCTTGCAAATGATTTTAAGCATCGCTGATCCGATGCCAGGGATATAGAGAAGTTTGGGATAAACAACTTGATATTGCTGCTTCCATTAGTAGGGTTAACATTATTTATTATTTTAGTAGGGTTAACATATTAACATTATTATAATGCTCTGAACACACTTTGTGACCTTTACTAACTTGCCATACTTTTCGAGGTATAGCCGCAACTCATTTCTTCCTAAGATTTTCATCAGAGGGAAATCCAAATAAAGTAATTTTTTGTCACTTTTATTTGATTTATAATCTGTAGTGCATCCAGGCACACCGCATATGTAGACCATAGCCACACAAGAGATTAGTTCAAAGAAATTAACACAAAAACTTAAACCTTTCAAAGATCTACAAAATAGTTCACACATTTGAAACAACTGAATATTAAGGTAAGCAGCTAAAAGTAAAGCAAGTAAAATATTATCTAAAGCCTACATCTGTAATAACAAGCTCAAAAGGCTGAGCTCGCAGCTAAGCTACATTTACTTCTTAAGCAACAGCCTGAATTTTTACAAGTCCTTTTGTTTGCTTAAGTATCTCCGCACGATCTGTGAAAGCATCTTTTGCCAGTACGATAATATAAACTAATAAAAAAAATATAACAACCTGAATAATTAACTGATTTAAATCAAAGAGAACAAAAGCAACCAGATAACAACAAGCTTTATTTAAACTAATTAGCTAAAATCTTAATTGTACTGATCAAATTTTACATTACTACTAAATAACAATAAACTATATTATAACAAAACGTACAAATGCATACTTGCTAAGGCCATCAACTTGTTACACACCAGTAGTAGGTAACCCTACTGTTGGGTGGATAAACAAAGGGGATTTTAGGAGTTGGCCATCCCGATGTTCTATATATCTCTGTCCGATACACTACCAAAACATGCTGTAAAGCACTGCTCCTTATTCTTAAGAATCGCTTTTCCGAGCGTGAAGTACTGCTTGCTTTTCTTATGCTTGATGTAACAGAGATTACTCTTGATGCCGACCAGCGCCAGCTTTATGATCTGAAGCTGCTAATCACAAGGTTAAATGTAATTCAGCTGAGCAAACCATGAAAGTAGTAAATGATTACCAAAAGTAGAAGGATAAACTGAGTACGCCCTGGTTTGAATTTTGCCGGAATGCTGGTGGAGTTTGCAGTAAAATTGTTGGAGACGAAATCTTTCGGGAAATATTTCCTGAACTGGTCCGGTTTTGCTGTATGGCGCTGTCCATTGTGCTTACCACAGTCTGGCCAGAGCAAGAATTTTATAGGTTGTGCTTTATTAAAACAAGGCAACGAAACTGGCTGCTTGATGTAACTCTGAATGCTCTGATAAATGTTTTAATAAACGGCCTAGAACAGCTTAATGATGCGGGCATACTGGAGGTTGCTCGGGAATGGATAAAAGCAATAGATGGACGGAGAGTACAAAGATAGTACAAAAAACCGCAGAATCTGCACATCACGAGGAAGAAACCGATGTTTTTACACATGAACATAAATTGCTGAATGAAGTTGAAATTGAAAAATTTGTATTGTAATTTTTGTGAATGCAGTAGAACTAATTGTACACAGTGACTACCAATAATGTTACAAACAATCCATTTTGTAACCATGTTGAATGCTTTGATAAAAAAATGCGGCGTGGTGCCTTAAACAAAATTTACTCGAAGTAATTGCTGAGACATTGGTTATGCCTTGTTTTTGTAAAAATTAACTTTCAGAAAATCTACCAGACAGCTTCTGTGAAGGGCATCTAAACGTCTATGTAACTTTTGTTTTATTGGTTTCATTATTATATTTGATTTTCGATTTCCAAAAACAAGTTGATAATAAAAGCGATCAGCTTCTAATGTCGATGTTAACGAAACGTGCTCAGGCTCACCAGAGTATATGGAAGCAATTTTCCGATTACTGAAGTAATACTTGTTGAAGTGACATTGGGTATCGTCCGGAAATACTAGATTTTTTCCCCAACATTAAACAATTAGTTTGGGTTTTTCTTTTCTTTTTCTTTTTTGTTTTCCTTTTTTCTTTTTGAAGCATCAAGTAGTTCTTCCTTTCATAAACTCGATATTCCGTGAGAAAAGCTTTGATTAGATTGATTTGCAAAACTGGAAATTCGTGTTTTTATCAAAAAAATACCATCATAAAGCACGTGCCGGAAGCAATCAACCACGATATACTGAGTATATAAAGACAAGCATTAAGCTAAAACCAATAAACGTCGTTGAAGATTTGCTAGCAAAATTCAACCAGAAAAATGAAGGGATTGTTCGTTAATGCTCTTGTTCTATACTGCTGTGCTGTTCTATCACAAGCCAAATCTTGCCGTAAGTATATTGTATGCTATTGTGTAACACTGATGTAATATTTAAGGAATGACAATATTTGTCTGTGGGCTTGAGTATTTTATTGGATGACTTTGAGCAGAACAACATCAAGCTGAGTCTGTAGCAAAAAGAATTCCAGTAAATGGCTTTATTATATAAGGCCAACAAATAAATGGAGTGAAGATGATTATTGTCTTCTCAACCACTTGGAAACATTTTAGCTTCGATAAAATAATGTAAAACGACAATAGGTGAGAGACAGAAGATTTTCGATACCAATCATCAGCAGTTACATTCCGGCATTGAAAGCAACAATGTTACTATTTTTAGTCAAAGGTTGAAAATCCATCATATACTGAAAGATATACTGTATTTATTTTTTTCTTGTTTCAGGAAATGATTGCAACGATAGCAATCCTGCAACGTGCCGCTTCGTCAAAGCTTTAAATCAATGCAACAGATTATCTGCATTTTGCCAATTAAGTTGTGGAATTTGCACTCCTTGCAATCCATCTGCAAATCAAAATATAGCAGGCTCTAAAACATTGAGTGCATCAAAAAACTGTAAAGTTGGTATGTATGAACTTCAACTAATTTTGTAGTGTCCATATTGTATAGTTATAAAGTTTTTGGGTTACGCGTAACAAATATTTAAAATGTAGCATTATATTCTGAATTTGATACAACTTACACAAAAAATTTTATGTAAACAGCCCTAACGAGTATTTTTTACCAGGATGCCGCGATGAAAAACCTTTGACATATTGTGGACTTATGAAATATAAATTTCCAAAAACATGTGATTTGATTCAGGGATGCGATGCTACTTGTGGTAAATGCAAAGGATGCCCGAGACCTGAACCGCAAACGCCCTGCACATCGGGTAAAACAAACCTAAAGTATATTAATCTGCTGCAACATACATATTATAGGCAGTATTTGTAATAATGTTAACATAAAGCGAATGAAAATCATACCGGCATTCCAATATTGAGTAATGCAATTTTAACTGTTTATTAACAAGCTGCCGGTCCCCAACTAACATATGCAAAATTAAGAGTGTAGTTCTATATATTATGAGCACGATTTTCGAGAAAGGGCATGTAATTAACAATTTATAATGTTTAATTTTCTTAGATTGTAAAGATAATGATGAATCGTGTGAATATTGGAAAGGCAAAAACTATTGCAAAACATCATCTGAATATTATCCGTACGTGAGCAAGTCTTGCCCGAAATCATGCGGTGTTTGCAAGACTTGTCCAATTCCAAAACCTAAAAATACCGCTCTACCGCCATTGGCATGTACCAAAAGTAAGTTAGAAAGTAGATCTATTTGAATATCAAGTTTGGTATAAAATTTTAGGCCCTGAAACAAAGAAAATGTATTCTAGAACGTTAGTAAGTCACTATATTTTATCTCAAAGCACAATGTGGTTGATGCATTTGAGACTAATCTTTTGGATATAGATCTCTAGGCAGGTGGTAGATGGCCAAAGTTCAGGATCTTCCTCCATTATTACCAGATTATGTATTATATTAGGTGCTTTGTAGATAGACCACAGCAGGATGGTGCAATCCGCAGTTTGCTATTTTGCACAGCAATTGTGTATTGGACGGAATATCAGCACCCATTTGTACATACTCGCAAGGGAATGATCAACGCCAGTTTGCATTTTATTTAGCTGACTCACATTGGTTGATTCAGAAATAGTCTTGCAGGTTTTCCAACGCGGATGGACGCATAAACACGAAATCCAAAAGGACTGTCATAATTATTTTCTGTGATTCACCGTTGATACTTAAAGAACGACTCCATTTTTAATAAACATTTTGCTTTTACCAGTTTGCAAAGACGAGATGGATGAGGATACTTGCAAACATTGGAAAAGTAAAAATCACTGCAAGGAAAATAGCAAATATCCATATGTGCGTGAAATATGTGCTATGACTTGCACAATATGTAACGTCTGTCCAACTGAAGCACCTAACACTGCTCTCCCGCCAACAGAAAATACCGCACTTCCACCTATAGAACAAACAAGCTAAAGTGTGTTTTTACAAATATGATTATGTTTGCCATTGCTTTGTATTTTTCGATGTTGTTAATTTATGATTGCGTGGTTTTATTTATTTTTTAGCCAGTGTAAATTTCTTGTGTTATTATATCGTCTCTGTGAAATACATTTCTTTCGATAATAATACAGTTTATAGAATTTATTATAACGATTTTAGTATACTCTCCTAACGAGGGAAAACAATTGACGTTTCCTTTTTATTTATTGACGAGCTGAAAAGCTTAGAGCAAAGCTGTATCTGGATTCCGTCAAAAACATGTGCTTACACTTTTACATTTATCAAAACACATCAAATTCTCTATCAAAGTAGCATCATCAATGTTTTGCAAAGCAATCGCAATAATCAATTAACAACAAAATATGATATAATAGCAAATTTCCACAAAATTGGTCACTAACATTATTTTGTACAATATAACAAGCTACTGCGACACCTCAACAATCCTTGACCGCTTTCAACCTTACTGGGTTTTATTAGGCGGATGTAGAAGACACATAATAAAAGAATGCTTTGTGTCACAACAGATTTGCCTTTGTATGCAAAGAAACGATGCAATACAAAATAATATAATACAGCAATGCCTATATCAAGGAGTCTCATTTAAGGACACACACATGTAATATGGACAAAAGGGATCATCTGTAAGCCCCAATAGGTGTGTGGTATTATTGTAAAGACTTAAGCATTTTAGAAAATATAGAGATTGTTAGTTGCTAGTTAGCAATTTTCATGCGATCTCTTATTTAGGGAGATCTGCCTCCAGCATTACAACAAGGAAGAGGTGTCCAACACGTGGCACGCTAGCTTTTGCAAAAATCTAAAGTTTCTAAAGGGTGATTACACAGCCCATTGTTGTTTTGTTGTTCGTTCACATACAACAAAACAACTCAACAATTACGGAAAATAGCTTTTACTTTTAACCTGTGTCAAAGTATAATAATCTTGCAATAGTTAAACTCCGTGACGAGGAAATCACTCAAACGTAAAAATCAAATTTTAAGCAGGACATCCTTACTCCTCATTGCTTCATCCATCAAGCGGCTCTTTGCATCAAAACTCTAAAAATGACGCATCTAAAGGAATTGGTAGGGAAATGTGTAAACGAAATACGTGCAAAAGAGGTAAAATACCAACAATTTCGATGGCTCCTACAAAATGTAAATGCACAATATAAAGATCTGATTTACCATTCGAAGGTACAATGGTTGGGCCAAGGGAAGGTATTGAAACGTCTTTTGCTTTTGAAATATACCACACTGCTTTTCTAAGCAAAGTTTAAGACGGTTAATTTTGTCTTTTCTTGTTTGGCCTCTGCATTCCGAAAACTTCGAATAGTTTGTCTCATAATAACGCTTGATATTAAATTCCTTGTTTACAGCAGCAGACTGATTGCATACTAAGCATGTGGGTTTACGAAAATGTAACATGGAAAAGTACTTCTCCGTCCATTCATCATAAAAACTTCGGCACTCATCATCAACCTTTCCACGTTTCGCTAACATCCTAAACTCCTAATCCTAAAATTATAAATATTTTAAGTCAAACCTAACATGATTTAGCCAACACGTTTCCTAACTGCATTTTTATAGCTGGTTAGATATTCACAATAATTTGGTTCAAACGTATTTCACTGTGTTACTCGTTTTCTAAGTGGAAAAGTTATCCCAAACTTTCTCCAATCCCCTTTCAATCTTTTTCTCAACGCTCTCTTCTTAATTGAAATATAGTTTCAGTATATATACCAGCCGACCACATGCTCAGAGTCACACGAGTCTTTGCGCAATACAATAAAGGTAGCGATCAACAAGCAATAGATAAACAATGCAAAACAAAGTGGTTAGACAAAGTAAAGTTTGCAACTGGGTTGGCTACAAGAAGCAATCTAAATTTCTATTCAATTGCGCGAAACAATAGTTTTATTGTGTTGCAAAATTATAAAGAAGTTCAATCATTGTAATGATTTTAGAGCCCGTCAATTATGCTGTCTTAAATTAAAAGATCTAAAATGCCAAACAATAAAGCGGTAATTTATTCCTGTGTCTTCGTGAGAAAAAACCTACTTCAAAACAATTCATCTGTGTGCTGCATTTTCAGATTTATCCAAAAGCTAACCCATAAAAAATTTATGGTAATAAAATTTACACCCATAAAACAGAAACTGCAAGTATTTCCAGCTACGCACAACCACAATGCTGTGGCAATAGGATGCGCTAGTTCCATTCGGCACTCGGACTGAAAAAAAATTATCACAAAGCGTTTAATCCGCGTGTCTGCACATGCACAAATTTTGGGCAGTAGGCAACGATCTACTTCCTATCGTCAAATGGTGTGAACCAGACGATCTGATGCTTGTCTACCGCCCTCGCACTAGTTTTATGGCGTAACAATACCACAATTTTTTCAAACAGTGGTAACACTGCAGTTTAAAACTCATTTAGAAATTGTAATAACGGAACCCTTGGGTTAGAGCAAAGCACTCAGAAAAAGTTCTCGTTCCAAAACGCTTTAAGATCAGGGCCAGATCCAGCTAGTAATGTTAGGAGGGGAATATTGTGAGTTTTATCAGCAGCTCAAGTTCTTGTTTTTGATCAGCAAAAGACTAAAATTTGTAAATCAAAATGCAAAGTGGTCGTCAAAAATAAAATAAAAAAACAGAGACAAAGCGACATAGCTTATTTTAATACAAGTTTCACGGTTGCTGCGTCCGATCAAAAATAATCGTTACCAATAACAACAGTAACCAAAAAAACAGAAACAATCTTAAAAGAAATTATGCTTTCGAAACACAACCTGTCACGCTAAACTTTTCTGCAGTCGGCGTTGTTTTGTTTTACCAACAACTTTTAATGCACGAGTTGGTTTACTTATAGTACATTAGCTAACGGCACTAACGTTTAGTGGCTTTGACAGGAGGTCATAGGGGCACCTATTAACTGGGACTTTTTAGGGGTCCTGGAGATCTGCTTTTATGCTTTCCCATCACAAAAACAAGCGGCTCAAAATTTTCTTTCAAAATAAGATCTTTGACTAGGCAATGGGCAGGCAGTATTGAAATAGATTTGAAAAAGTCGATCTTTTCAAAAAATTGTGAGTGACACCGAAGTGAAATACACATTGGTGCGATTTCTTTGGTAGTTTTTGTGGCCTACGTCTTTACTGCGTATATGTTTCCCATAGTTTCGGCATCGGGAAAAATGAGCTATGGTTTCCCCAAATCTTTTGCAACCGAACCAGGTAGCCCTATTGAGCTACATTCAGGCAAAAAGATTCTTTTTGCTGAGCAATTTCTCCCGGGAGTATTATATTTTATTTTGTTTTACTCTTTGGATTTTATCAACTATACCCCTAATTCTGTTTTCTCTGCTCTCAAATCATGACTGGTCTTATTCACAAATATAAAATGTGTTAGGGAGCAAACAAAAAGTTGTAAATTGGCCGCGAAATAGCAATCGATTAAAACAATTGCAGATGTAAGCTCGTAAGTGAAAGCCTTATTAGTTTACATTATTTGGCAACTCGATACGTTCTCATTTTTAGTTATATTTTTGATCTTAAGTTCTTGCCTGCACTTCTGGTCCCAGGATAGATGCAGCCAGGGAAAGGCGAAAGGGGGCGTGATTACTCAACCATATTTCTTGCACACGATACCGATAAAAAATAGGTTTTTTTATATGGTATCAGTTAACAGAGATGCATGGTTAATTTTTGTTTTCCCTCAACCTTTAGACTTCATTAACTTTCCATAATAGCTGTCGTATATGTAGTGGTGTGTAAAGCGAGCAATACACGCTGCTACGCGCGGCCGCGCCGCGTATTGCTTTGATTAATGTGGCCGCGAACTGTTTTTGAAATCTTGTCACATACCTAGCCGAACAGCTTCATGCGTATTCAAAAAAAATTTGGATGGTGAAAAAACTGTGGATTGATTCTGAAATTATATTTTTTGTTTTGGTAATCCGAATACCAGACGATACAATTATGTATTTGTTGGTCAAATCACTGGTCTGTTACTTTGCTAAGCTGGGGATAGGATCAATAAAATTACTCAACAACTTACCTGTTTGGTGAGCTTACTGAACTAAAAGGGTTATTTAGCCTTGAGTTAGAAGAGAATACTAACCAGAGTTACTGAGTCTGAATCTCATTCTTAGGGTGGTTGTTTAAACAAGGCTAACATGATTGTTGTCAGGACCTAGCTACTTGACAATAAAAACTTTGTTTTGAAGTTTAATGAAAGATACAATATTGTCTTACTAGAGGCTTTTGTTGATCACACAGCGTTTGAAATATTAAGCGTTAGACATCTAAAAGTGCTTTTGAAATCTATAAGGGAATACAGACATTTTATATGTCAGATTGCTTTAATGAGTAGTCAATTGATTAAGGTAAGATAAAAAAAACTGCTTTTAGTTCGCGAAAAAATTGGGCTACCTTACGTATTCAAGGCAGTTTTGCATTCAATGGCCAGATAATACCATGGTAGTGACCAGGCAGTTACGTCGATTATCACAACATTAAAACTTTCAATTCCAAAGTACCAGAATCAACAACATAGAGTTTGGTCAAATCGATAAGTACAATGTACTTTTAAATCTCTGGTAAAACAGCTGTTTAGAAAGTTAGGATTATATCAAGAATAGTGATGATTTGACCTAGTACCATTAGATCTTGTATTTTAAGATTAGAACTTAGAAGATGACTTGGTAGAGCTATCAACTAAGCGAATCAATACAGTGAGTATTAAACATGTTCTATGGTACAGTGGTTAGAGTGTCCACTTCTAGCGCATCCTATTGCCACAGCATTGTGGTTGTGCGTAGCTGGAAATACTTGCAGTTTCTGTTTTATGGGTGTAAATTTTATTACCATAAATTTTTTGTGGGTTAGCTTTTGGATAAATCTGAAAATGCAGCACACAGATGAATTGTTTTGAAGTAGGTTTTTTCTCACGAAGACACAGGAATAAATTACCGCTTTATTGTTTGGCATTTTAGATCTTTTAATTTAAGACAGCATAATTGACGGGCTCTAAAATCATTACAATGATTGAACTTCTTTATAATTTTGCAACACAATAAAACTATTGTTTCGCGCAATTGAATAGAAATTTAGATTGCTTCTTGTAGCCAACCCAGTTGCAAACTTTACTTTGTCTAACCACTTTGTTTTGCATTGTTTATCTATTGCTTGTTGATCGCTACCTTTATTGTATTGCGCAAAGACTCGTGTGACTCTGAGCATGTGGTCGGCTGGTATATATACTGAAACTATATTTCAATTAAGAAGAGAGCGTTGAGAAAAAGATTGAAAGGGGATTGGAGAAAGTTTGGGATAACTTTTCCACTTAGAAAACGAGTAACACAGTGAAATACGTTTGAACCAAATTATCGTGAATATCTAACCAGCTATAAAAATGCAGTTAGGAAACGTGTTGGCTAAATCATGTTAGGTTTGACTTAAAATATTTATAATTTTAGGATTAGGAGTTTAGGATGTTAGCGAAACGTGGAAAGGTTGATGATGAGTGCCGAAGTTTTTATGATGAATGGACGGAGAAGTACTTTTCCATGTTACATTTTCGTAAACCCACATGCTTAGTATGCAATCAGTCTGCTGCTGTAAACAAGGAATTTAATATCAAGCGTTATTATGAGACAAACTATTCGAAGTTTTCGGAATGCAGAGGCCAAACAAGAAAAGACAAAATTAACCGTCTTAAACTTTGCTTAGAAAAGCAGTGTGGTATATTTCAAAAGCAAAACACTGAATTAGAAAAAACACTCAGGCAAGCTATGAGGTCGCCAAATTAATCGCAAAAAACATAAAACTTTCCACTGATGGTGATTTCGTGAAAGGCTGTTTGATGGCCGTTGTCAAAGTCGTTAGTCCTGAGAAAAGAAACTATTCTCCAATATTAGACTTTCTGCAAGAACTGTCATCCGACGAATCGAAGAATTGTCTGAGATGTAAAAACTCGCCAAAAAGATTATTTAAAAAATTTGCAATACTTTTCAATTGCTAGTGACGAGAGCACTGATACAACGTACACAGCTTATGGCGACCTTGCGGGATACGGACCTTGGGTCATTGATGTTTTGCTGAAATCATTTTAGTGACTCATAAACGTTCTCGCTCTGTTAGTACGCTCGTTGTTGTACGGTGTATCGTTGTTATAAATCATTCGTGGCCTCAATGTTAAAATCATCCTTTGGACCAAAAACTGGTGGTAAAGGAATAAACATAGTTTCATGTCATGCTGTAAAATACTGGGTGACTAAACCGTATGGCCAGGCGTGGTTCCGCCTGACGTGCGGCGAAGTGACCTAACATATAAAAAGAGGCATTGTTATTTCAATGGAGGCATTGGATTAAAGGTAAAATTCAATTCGATTGAATTAAATTCAAAATTAAATTCATTGGATTCGATTGGCTTCAATCCAAATTCAATTTGCTTCAAATCAAGATTCGTGCTTCCAACGTTGTGTTTACGATTTAAAATATATTCGTTCTGTGGAGTCAGATGTGCTTGGGAACTCCACAGCAATACAGAAACTCGATCCCCACAAGCTCAGATTGCGGTATTGGTTCGTGGAGTCTGCGCAAATTTTGATATTTTTGAAGATTTCGTTGAGTTAGTTTCTATGAAGGGAACTACAACAGGAGTAGATATTCTGAAGGCACTGTTGCATAGTACTAACAGTATGAGCCTCGATGTGTCAAAATTGATTTCAGTAACAACCGACGGAGCTCCTGCAGTGATTGGTACCAATAAAGGTACCGTTGCTCTGCTTTAAAAACACTTGGAAGATCCCGGACGCAATGAAAAAATCACAAAGGTACACTGTTTAATTCACCAAGATGTGCGCCAAAGCAACAAACTTGAAGAGTGTTATGGACACAGTGGTAATAGCTGTGAATATGATTTTGTCTCACAAACTGAATCACCGACCGTTTCGCCAGCTATTACAAGAAGCAGAGAATCAATATGGTGATATCCTGTATTTCTGAAATGCTTGGTGGTTAAGTCGAGTAGCTATGCTTGCACGAGTGTATGAGCTGAGAATGGAAATAGCAACTTTTCTTGAAAATAAAAGCATTAAAGCCACAGAATTTCGCAATCCAGAATAGGTATCTAATCTTGCATTGCTAGTCGATTTAACGTCACATCTGAATAAATTGAATTTGCAACTTCAGGGAAAAAACCAACTGATGCATGAAATGTGGAGGTATATACTCGCATTTGAAACAAAACTGCGACTCTGGGAACGGCAACCGGACAAAGAAAATTATGTTCACTTTCCTACACTGGAGGAGAGTAAACCTACTAGCTATACTGCATTTGTCACTGGGATACGAATTTTAAGAGCTGATTTTTTCTCATGCTTTTCCCACATTTGTTCTCTACAAAATAAATTCAGGCTGTTCAGTACTCCGTTTGATATGGACGTCAATGCCATTCCCGAAAAATTTCAAATGGACTTTATTGAAATGCAATGCAGTGACGAATTGAAGGCAAACTTCATACAGAAGGCTTATCGCTGCTTAACTTTTACAAAAAGTACCTTCTTGAAAGTGGTCTTTATCCCAGCTTGACCAATAATGCAAAAGAAATGGCATTGATGTTTGGTAGCATCTATACATGTAAACAATTGTTTTCAACAATGAAATTTATGAAGAGCAAGCTGAGATCATGCATTTCCGACGCCCATTTAGAAGATATTCTGCTTCTTGCTTCATCGAACTTGTCACCAGATGTTGAAAAACTTTCACAAAGCAAGCTGCGTCAAGGGTCACATTAATGTTGCGTTGTTGAAGTGTGAATACATATATTTTGCTATTTTTGTGATTAGTATGATTGAGACTGTAGCAATGTAGCGAAATATACTGAAGCGAGTCTGAATTATTGTGTTAACGAAATTCTGGCCCGCCAAAAAGTTGTACATTTGACATTTGGCCTGTGACGAGCACCAGGTTGCCGACCCCTGCTCTAACGAGATACACTGATGCAAAAGCGAAATGATAATGTAGTTTTTTCATTAATAACATTGATATCTTAATAAACCTTTGCATGAATTGCGATTTTGTTACTTGTTACCTGCTATTTTTGTGTTTCGGGAAATAGCCGTTAGTATACTTTATTGACCGGCGATCTAGGAATAAATAGACTCTTAATTTTATAAGTTATTTCCGGAGTTTGCAACATTTTTTGCAGACGGGCCGCTTTTTGAATTTTTGAAAATTCCTTGGGCCAGTTGAAATTCACATCCTGGCACAATTTAGTTCGCCAGTATTAAATAGTGACAGCATTTAAGAGATGCGACAATTAAGAGCATTTTTTCGGAGATCACAGTTTTCACAGCCATATTTTTTCAAAATTTCCCAATTTGGTCAGTGATAACGTTGTCTGCATGATGTTCACTTCGTTGCTGCTTGGCCCTTAGCACGGAAGGAGCATTATGGACAACAACCCGGAAAGTTTGCTTGTGTACTTGGTTGGGCAAGGCACATGACGAAATGCCTCCATCTTCATGTGGCAGGCACATGGCGGGGCCAAGCAGTCTACCAGTTGTAGTGTCCCACTCTTACTGAAGACTAGCAAAAAGGGCTAAGGAGAAGCTCATGCGCATGAATCAACAAATAGTTTTATGTTTAAATTTTTTCGCAAAATGTTTCAAGTAATGCACTAATGCAGCATAGTATTTGCATTTAAATACATAACAGTAAAACATATACAAACGCTCAGCATTACAGAATAGTTACGATTTACACATAAAATTTTGTTAAAATGACTAAATGCTCGATAATTAAATCGATCGCTCAATTGTCAAACATGAAGAACTAGCTAGGTGTATATAAACGACTTACAAAGACATAGATGACTGCAATTTAAAGATAAAAATAAACACATGGATAAGTTATTTAACTACTTATTGAAATAGAGATTTGTTTGATAGTTGCTAAATTTCAGAAAGAACAGAGCGGCTCGCCACTTTCTTCTAATGGTAAAATAACAGGATATATCATGAAGAGCTTATTTTCATGATTTTCATTGTCATTTTTTTTCATACCATTACTTTTATAACAAACTTCTCTCAGCACTAATGTCAGTGCTTGTTGTTTCTCCGGTCTGTTTGAATAAAATGCTTTCAGATGTATGGTTAACTTCTTTGGTGCTGGTACAGTTCGAGCACTGTACATTTGTACTACATGCAATGTTAGTAGCTGTTATTGAGGTGGTTGAATTATTACTTGGATTAGTTGTGGGAATAATAGTGGTTTTTGTGCAGTTGTAGTGCATGGCAAACACATGCCACAAGTCATTGAGCACACAGTGCGAACGTACGGAAACTTTGATTTTTCCGTGCAGTGCCCATTTTCTTTCCATTTGTCACAAAACTTTGCGGTTTTATTGCTGTCCTTGCAATCTGTAATAAAAATAAAGCTAACTATTGCTTCTCACTTAATCATCAAACGTTTAAGGTATTATGAAGACGCACTTTTGACGAATTCAAAAATTTGATCGAAAATCACCATGATGCTGAATAATCAAATACACGAAACCAGCAAGGCAACTTTCTACCGACTGTAAGTATCATCGCTCGCGAATACCAGTTTAATAAACTTTTCACGCGCAATTTACTACTAATAACATGCATTCCTAACCTAATAAAAGTGTATTTCAATATCATCTTTTACCATTAAAGCATGTTGATGATGTTGTCGAGCAAGGAAAACACATGCCACAAGTCATTGCGCATACTTTTCGTACGTATGTAGAGTTTGATTTCTCGCCGCAATGACCTTGTTTTCTCCATTTTTCACAATGCTTCATCGTTTCTTCGTCATCCTTGCATTCTGTACATGGTTGAAAATAAATGTTTTGAATACTGTATATTTCCTGAGGAATAACAGCATGGTCATATGTTCAAAGAAGGCAATGACTGCATTGTCCTGAATCCCCAAAGAAATTTTACAATGATTTTCTTGCTTTTGTGGATTCTAACAACAAAATAGGTAAAAGCGATATCATACAATACAAATAAAGTGACGATTGACGAGCTCAAAAACTGCAGGTCTTTCCTCGTTCTAGGCCTAGCGTCGTTGACAGTGACCTGAAAGTGTTAAGGATAAAAACACACTAGAAATAAAGCGTTTACCTGATGAACAAGACGGTTTTGTTTTGGGAAGGACAGTGCTAGGTGGTGGCTTAGTTGGACAAAGTTTACAAACCCCACACGAAAGAAGGCAATTTTTTTGCATGTAAATGAAATATTGGAAAGATTTTTCGCAATAGTCTTTTCCTTTCCAGTAGTCACATGACTTATGGCTGTTTCCGCAATTTAAATATTTTGTCAATTGTTAAAAACTAAGCAGCAAAATTTTTGTCTTCGTTTTAAATTCTAGCCATTTCAAGGAGAGATACCTTTAATTTTTGTGTGATCAAATTCAAAAATAATTTAAAAATAAAGTCAATCGGAGGGCAAGATACTACAGTCACACAGTGGAAACCATATTCTTCACTCTGCTATAGTGCCATCTGGAAAACTATTAAATACATCTATGGTGCTTTAGAAATGTTATAGTGTATGCGATTTACCTTTTTTTATTGGCAGACCCGTATTTAAGTAAATTACAATATATTCGTCATGGTTACCAAAATCATATTTGATATCATTATCGAACAAACTAATTTGTTTTTAATGAAGACTTATCGCTCTTCTCCCCAAAGTCGCTCACGAAAAAAGGCTGTGATGTTTAGTTTTTGCTGTAATTGAAATCGTACCATTACTACAATTAGCTAATGTTTCAATCCGTGCACCTGCCGGACTATTTGTGGTTGTCAAGGTAGCAATAGTTCTAGTTCGTGGATTGCAAGGAGTACATTCGTTGCAGGAACGAAGACATAATGAACGTAATCCAGTTATGCTGTTGCATTGATTTTTAATTAAGGGACAAACGACAAGATTTAGGTCTTTGCAATCATCTCCTAAAATAATAACTTTTTATTGTAATGAAGTTGCTCAGAGAGCATTATACAAACTTGATATTGCCATATTGCAAGGCAAAAGAAGGCAATAGATGAGTAATAGAATAATTGTATCTCACGTAAAGTTTTAGATTTCATGTCAATTATCCACCACAAGTTGATAAACTTAAACCCAAACCGTAGATGTAGTTAGGCTATCATTTATCTTAATATTTTTTAATGCCACATTTATTGTTAAAACGTTACTTAAAAAATACTTACGACAGCATAAATAGAAACGTAAACAACAAAAACAGCTGAAAATACAAACTGCTTCATCTTGATTTGCTTGTTGGCTGAAGTTGAATCTTCTTTGATGTGAATACTTTTTATAATTGAAATACAATTAGCGGTTTGACTTATAAGCGTTTTATACACGCGCACGATGAAAAAAGCGAAAGGGATTCTTCTGTGGGAAAAGTCAAATTTGGCAAATGCTTTCTCTTCACTAAACGTTGACAAAGAAAAGTAGATACGTAAATTGTCAACAAGCTGAAAGTCAGTAAACCGGAATCGATGATTGTCACTTACAAAAAAAGTACAAAGTTTAGAAATTACCTAATAGCAGTTTTGACAAACAACATCATAAACCAAATTAAATCTTATAAAACATTTCAATTTTTGCCAGGATAAAGAAGTGAAAATTCCAAATTTTGTTTGGAAAGCAACTTTAAAAGGAAAATCCATTTAAAAGTAAGAGAAGAGATCACTCTTCATCTGTCACTTTTTCAAATAGGTGTTGAACTCCACCAACGATTTACTTTTGAGATGGTAATTTGGAATAATACAAAAAGTTTTGATTAATTGACTAGCTTATAACCGAATTATTACGAATTTCTAATCTTATTTTCTAAAAGTCATCTATAGGAGACGTTTGGTTTTTTTAAAAAAAAAGCGTTAAAAACAATGCTGAAGAAGTACAACTTCATCTGGTAATGGTAGAACCACTGGTAGAACTACTAGATTGTGTAACACAAGAGCGGCTTGAAGAAGTGTTATCCCCCAAAAAACAATAAATTAAAATTGAAAAAACACTTGAGGTGTCAGCTAAAAAGAGTATTTAATAAAAGTCCACCACTAAAATTGCTTCCGATTTCGAGGGTGTTCTCAAAAACATGTAATTCCTACATTACATCATCCGCAAGGCAAGGAATGGAGCCATTGGTTAATGTTTATTAATAAGGCTTTTAACATCTGGTGAAAGAGATAGAGTCTGGGAGAATGGGAGAGCACATGAACTTTCCGCCAAGCGTAAGCGATAAATATCGGTCCCTTTTTTTTGTTTTTCAATACTGCAGCCACAAGGTAGTTCAAGACTTGCTTTACGTATTGTCATCAGATGATAATTAATTGCGTGTTGCAATCTATCTCTAGTCTAAAATATGTCAGTACTAGTAAACAACACTGCTATACTATCGGCTTAAGCATACCCTCATACTGTCTAGGCCAACCAATAAAATATTGAGAACCCAATATTATGACAATGGGAACAACATTTATCTTTGGGATTCTTTTTGCATTACCCTTTCCAGAGCTTACCGTACAGACACGTCGCTAGATAAAAATTACCTCTAAATAATGGTAGATGAAAGCTAGCGTTTGTTTTAATTGGGAAGTTCCTCGGATCGAACGCGCTCCGTTTGTCACCGACTTTAGCGTCGCCACGCTTTGAACGTTGAGTTGCTTCTACTAAAAAAAGCAAGATTGTACAAATAGACACTTTTTTATCTTTTGTCTCAATTTAGGATTGTTGGCAGAAAAATTATGCTGTTGCTGCGCCACTATGGTAATTAATACCGAAACAAAATGTAAACAAAGATTTGAAACCTGATGATTCACTGTAAGACTGTTCAATCAAACATTTCGATGTTTTCAGAATTACTTACTCCCAGAGGGGATCCATTACTTGTACAGAATTTGCCAATATTTCATACTGGAAATCATCTTTGAGTGTTCTATTAACAAGAAGGCGCCATACAGTCGCAGTTCGTCTTCATTGAACCCAGCGTCGTTATGGATCTCCAATATTTTTGTCCTTTTATGTTATCAAATGCTTTTAAAATGTCAATACCTATTTGGTGACATGACTTGTTCCTGGTCACGACCATTGCAGTCATTGCTCAGGGTGCGCGTGAAATCAGTTTAGTCGTCGACTTGATCTTGTATGTTGTGAAAAGCAATAGATAATTATTTCTCCAGCTGTATAAGAGCATGATAGGTCATAGATTAGCTTAGGGTCCGACAGGTTTTCTTGGTCTGGGCAGTGTAATCATGATGACTTTTCCCACAGCTTTGATGATGATTTTGTATTGCTTTTGTAAGATAAAATTGATTATTTTTCATGTTGGTTTGTCGAAGATGTTGCTTGGCCTTACTTCAGATACATTTTAATTCTGAAAATATCAAAATATTTGTGCATATTAACCCTAATCAGCTCAACCTTGGTCTGCAGCGACCCAATAAATTTTCAAACGTTTATTTATACACGATTTTGTTTTCAAAGTAATTTGAAATTTCCTGACTTTTCCTACTTTTTATTATATTTTATTATGAACCGAAAATCATTATTGTACCTTCAGCATATTTTGAATAAGGAAAGCATTTTTTGTCATATACTCATAAATTTTTGCCAAGAATCATCAAGGATGCAAGTTAATCCGATTACGTGTGAGGGCGCGTTGTTTGTTTTACTGCCAGGTCTCTGTTTAGAAGGTGTGCGTCTCTTCCTTACGTAGTGGCAAGACCGAAATCAGATCGTAGTAAGTAAATAAACTCTAATCACAAACTTCTTGATTCTTTCGTTGCGTTCACTAAAGTGTGCAAACAAAATAATGTTTACATCAAACGCAATGTTTTGTACAAATGGAATCTTCCAACAACGGTTTCTCACTTTTCATAAATTTTTTCAAAATTTCCATTTTTTGGCAGAGTTCGCTTAATGAAACTGGCTCTGTAACATTGATTTCAGAATAAAAATCTTTTAATAAGAAGGAGCAAAATTGCTTTTAGAACACGTTGACTGCCGACCGGCTTCGCCAAACTCAAAAATGTCAAACGCAACTACGAGCCTTCTCGTAGTTTGGCAGTCAACGTGTATAAACTGGAAGTGTTACGAAGTTTTGTGCAGTAGGCCCTACTACCAACTACTAAAATAAAGCAGACAGAAACAATTCGGCCAAAAAAATATCTACAGCAGATGATGAACAAACTGAAATATTTCCCAATTATATTCTGTGCCTAATGATAAATTGTATTGTACGATATATTAACAAACGAATTAAAATGTCATGCCGAGCAATTCAAAAAGTATAAGCTTTTCTTTTGTCATTCACAAAAAATGCTGACATCAAAATTCGCTGATGTACATACGTGGTTTTGCTGGCGTGACAATCATAATATTGCTCTTTATATGATCCGATCATTTGACCTACACCTTTTGGATCTAGAGTGAATAAAAACAGGTTGCAGTTTTTGTACATCTGCATGTCATTTGATGGTTATTATACAAGGGAACAGCGGTAGAAACTTGTTTCGAGAATTTTTCGAATGCTTTAATAAAAATTGCTCAACTTGATTTGTTCCTGAAAAGTATATGTGCATTGATGAAATCTTCTAACCCACAAGAAATGAAATTTGTTTCAAGCAGTAAAATCCGAGCAAGCCTGCTAAATATGGTTTCCTTTTTAAGTCTACGAATGCAGTCTCTTACGCTTTCATGCACTTATACTTTCATATTGTGCAAAAACCTAACGAACGAGCAACAGCATACTACGTCAAAGGAGTGGAAGAGACAGTAAGGAATCTTCAAAATTTTTAGAATTACGGTGATTTGCAAGAGCGCAATATTTCCTTTGACCGCTTGTACACCAGTGTATCTCCGGTAGAATGGCTTCTATCTCTCACAACATAACATTTGTTGGTACTCTTCAATCAAATAGAAAGGATATACCTATTGAAGTAAAAGACGTTGCAGAGAGAGAACGGTTTTTTGTCAATGCTTTTGGGAGTCGTCGGAAAACAAGCTAGTGCTTCATTCATATGTGTTTCCTACGAAGAGCTCTGGCCAGCGCAACGTTTTGCTCCCCTTAACTGTAAAACTTATCCTTGGAGTAACAATAGATGATGGTAAAACGAAACCCGCTATGTACCAACTATATGATTTTACTAAAGCTGGCACGGATGTTATGGAACATCGAATTGGTGCCTAGGTATACTTGCAAAGCCAAATCAAATCCCTGGACTTCAACAGCATTTTGTTACATATTGAATGTGCTCCGTATCAATGCCGCCACTGCTTTTGCTTTCAACAAAAAGATTGATCTATGCAAGTAAGATTTATATGATTTTGGTATGAACTTTGCTTTTTCATTTATTCGTCCGCCAATCCAACGACCATCTCAACTGGTCTTTGACAAACGTAAAAAATGTAGTCTTTGCTTCCTGAAAAAGAAATCAAAGCAAATCCATTCCAACAAACCAGGGCTTCTAAAAGAGAAAGATTACGAGAAGAAATACACACAAATATGTGCTAAATTATCCAGATGCAAGCATTGCGTAAACAAAATTGCTAAGCCGGAAAAGAGTGCAAAATATGTCCAAAAGTAGAAATCAATGTCAAATCTGTTCATTAGCTTCGTGTTCAGATGGGTACGCAATGCTGTAAGCTGTCACAGCTAAGAAATTCACAACAGTAATTTTATCTTTCATTTCGCTGCTCATTCTATCGTTGTTTATTGCATAAAGTTTAATGGCTATAATTTTGCAAACCAAATTCTTTTTCAGCCACTCACTAACAAGCACCAGAGATTGCTAACTGATCTAAAAATTATAGGTGACAGCAAATATAGGGAATTGTAACAATTTCGAAACCACTTCGAAGCCAACTCTAAAGTCTTTTTTTAATTCGACTCCGACGCCACAAAGTCAATGTTAAATTTTAGCCTTTGACTTTTTTACGGCAAAGTCATTAAAAATATTTTTGATCAACTGGCTACTTGTCAGTTTCTGATAAAAGATACAAAAATATTTTTGTGTTTTAGTGTTACTTATTTCTGTTTTATTGCGCATTGAAACTGTAATCTTTTCAAGCGCCAATTTCCAGCCAACATAAAACAAGTGAACCAAAATATTCTTCAAATTTTAAGTACATGAAATAGCCTCGAACTCAATTTTATAAGTTCATCTAGTAAAGAGTGTCGTCTGATAAAATTGATTGCTCAAAAATATTTGGAGCTAATGTACGTGCAAATAATTTGAAGTTGCATTTGGTTGAAAAATATCTGAGTCAAGAAAATGCAGTACTGCATTTGCAACTGAATTTGTTATGTTTTGGCAAGGTTGGCTGCAAAAAATTCTTCAGGACTAACCATGCCTCTGTAATCTTGAAATAAAATGCCATCTTTTATCGTATGATGCAGCTATGCCAACACTTCAACATTTATATCTAACACTCCAACCCGGCGTTCGCTGTGGCGGATCTGGTAGCAGTTTCTTCGGTCAGGCAATGCCACAGGGCCAAACATAAATTGCTCACCACAAAGCTAGCAATAAACTAACAAACCAGGAAAATGGACACTATGCATTTTTCAATCCTAACTCGAATATCGTGATGGGAGCCAGAAAACTCTCATATAATTAAGCAACACTCTAACCAACTGAGCTGGAACTACAGCTGCAATAAAACAGAACTGAGAGAAAATGTTACTTTTTATGCAAATTATTGCTTGATTTCACCAAATTTGCATCGCATTTATCGTAAAAGCTCTGTTTACATAATCATTTCTTGAGAACAATGAAGCGGTAAAAACCCAATATTCAAATTTCGGGTGCGATTCTCTCAGTCCTGCAAAATTCTTTGTGATTCCAAGTTACGAACTGAATAATCCTTTATCCTCATTCAGTTCCTCTGAAAAAGAATTGCTACAATTTCGAAAATCATGACTGTTCCCAGCCTTAACCTCCTCGGGGCCGAATTTTCTGGAGCGATTTTCACGTGCTTGTGTTATCATAAAAAAACGTGCTAGTTATTTCTAGAAAACATAACAAACCATACATTTTCTGAAAGCATATTTAATTCTCTTCTTTTTGAAACTAATAGTTTACGCACAAGATCACGTGACCTTGTTACGTCATCAAAATGACCTCATAAAAAAAGTCAAATTTTCAGGATTTCTGTATTTGACATGATTTACCAAACTCCTATTTGACTGTGTGGATGAATTATTGTTTTCTGTCGACGGAGTAGCAAGTAATCTGCCTATTGCAAAAGAGAAATTCAAAATACATGTTACATTTTACAGGTTGATTGCATTTTTTCGAAGAACACATATATGCAAATATACAGAAACTGATCTCTGGGATGGGGTTTGTTGAATATGAATTGTGAGAATGATTGCAGGAAACATCTAAAATATGTGAAATTGCACAAATTAGCTGTTGGACAGCTTTGTAGTATATCATCAACTGATTTTATGAAGTACCCCAACTATGCAGATGAGATCACGTGACCTATTTATGAACGCAAAATAGTCATATTGTGTTCACATTGTACTCAGAACAATTAGAAAAAAAGCATGCATATCCAGTCTTTGACACAAAAAAGCTAAAAAATCATCTGCTCTGTTCCACTACTACTGCCAACACACCACTTTAATATGTCAAACCCTGAAACAGTTGCGGTCTTGATTCAGGCAGAGTGCCACCTCACATTCTTGGCAAGTAACGAAGGACTTGGAAGGACGAGGTTTCTTGGGCTTTTCTTCCTTCGGGACTCTAGCATACACTCTCTGGTAATTATCACTGGCAATTTTACTGCAGACTTTGCACACAGCCCTGGTTTGCATGTAGATAGGGATATGCAAGCCCACCCTATCCAAGCGGGGTAAGTCAACATCAGTTGAAATAAGCCAGATATGGGGCAGCCGCCAACTAAGTTCCAAATGCACCTGATATGGTGCATCGACCCAGAGGAGGTTAAGTTTCATAGATTGTTCTATATGCAAAAATTTGCTTAAAGTTAAGATAAATAAACCATACAATGCACTGTATTTTGATAAAATTTCAAATTATTTTACGAAGAAAAGATGCCACTCTTTCTAAAAAACTAAAAGAAGTAATCTAGCATTAGAAAAAATACTGAAATTTTGTTAATAAGCAAACAATATATAACCATTTTGTGCAATTTTCTTAACCAATTGGCTGTATCTTGATTCTCGATAAACCACTTTGTGGAGGAATTGTCGGTACTTCCTTTCGGATGGGCGGTCTGATTTGATTCTAGATCCGGCAAAATTATAAGTAGAATTACCAAAAGTTTGACACCACTGCAATGTTTTCTGCATAAAGTGCTTTGTTGATTGGGTCACAGTTGCGGGGATGAGGTTAGATGAAGCTATTCCCTAGATGCTTCGGTGAAGTGCAAGGGAATTCAACAGTGCCGGCGCCAAGATGAGCTGCAGAAAGGGGCAATCCCACTATTTTCGTGACTTTGCCTCACCAATTTTTTGATGATCCTGCCACAATTCATTAGAATTAAAATAGATTTTCAGTCACAATCGAAACACGGATAGTTCATTTTAGCCAGATAGTATGAATATGAGGTGCATTGGTTGTATCGTCTTACACCAAAAAATAATTATAAACAGTTGGGTAAGAGTAGATGTGTAATCGTGCTAATAAATGATTATTTTTATCTCTAAAATCGCAATATTTTCTAAGAGCAGTAGCTCTCATTGTAAAATCATCTACAAAAGTTTCTTCATGCTAAATTTTCTCAAAAAAATCTTTAAATATTCGCTGGTTTTACATATATGTTTAGCCCCTGCTGACAAATGTTGTCGACTCTTCCCGCTAAAGCATTTTTTTGGCAGCGGCTCTGGAATGATAAAGCCGTTTTATTATTTATAATCAAAATTGTGCATTTTCCTACGTTACGTATGGTTTTAGTTTTTTTGGTTTCGTAAACTGGCATGGTCGATTGCAATGACATGATATACCATGAAAAGCTTTATTGAAAATCAAATAATTTCTAAACTCGGACTTCCGGTATTCAGAAAATATCTGTAGATAGTAGGCCATGACAGAACCACAACGTCCCATAAGAAGAAAAATACATTATTCTTAGCTTTTTTCATTCGGTTTTTATTCTTAAATATACTGTCAAGCATATTAGCAGGAACCTGCATTGCTTTATGCTTACTAAGAGATGCACAATATTTTTTAAATACATCATATAAAGCTTTATTATTAACTATTGGTAAACTGTTTGCTTTAGAGTATTATTCGTAGCTCCGAATAATTTGGAATATATCCTGTTCATAAGGTTGATGGATGATAAAAAAAAGCTTCTTTTTATAAGTTTTACCACGCGCGCTCACAAAAAAAAGTAAAAGTTTTCTAGTAAACATAAAAAAATCATTCAACAATATTGGTAAGCAAGTCTCAAACAAACCATTTTATGCAAACAATAGTTTATCAAACTATACTTCAAATGAAGTTAGAATACAAAACATGACAATGTCTAAAACAGGTGCCGACATGATGTTATAAACCAGATTTACAAAAATAATTGAAAATTAAGTACTAATACACAAGTTTTTGCTCTGATGCAAGCGTTTGGCAATTTTCGAATATGATAAGTCATAAATCAAAAACAAGCTTTTTCTATAAAAAACAAAGCATTCAAATGTTATTTGACTTTGCAGCTGCGATAAATCAACACTGAGTGTTTGCTGTTTGCCAAAGTCCTTACGTCACAGTTGGAGTCATTTTTTCAGCAGCTGCGATGTGACCTATAATCTGATTATTACGGATTAGCGTCGAAAGACAAACAGAAAACAGAAAATTTCGTATACCTTCATAAAAATCCAATTTTTCAAGTTTAAATAAATTCACATGGCACATCAAGAAAGTTCATCATGTTTAGATATAAATTTGCTTTACAGTTGTGAAAAAAACTTTATGAAATCTTTAGTGGTATGCGAGATGCAACCGTTTAAAATTTGTTGTACCGCTGCAGTACAACGTTGAGTAGACTAACCAAAAAAATACCTTGAGCTTTTTAGGGTTAAGTAAAGATTTGCAGTCTTCATTTTAACCAGGCAACCAAGTAGATAAACACAAACACATGTTGTTGAGTAGGATCAACCATGAGTTATATCGCTTCAAATACGACTAGAATTACAATTTTTACCACTCCGCATAAATTGAAATACTATCAATTTGATCAAATACTCCAACTGTGCAACATCGAGTTTAATTTCATATCTATATATCTTTTTAGACTAAAAAAGGATCATTCAAAGTAAATTTTAGTGTATTTTTTTCTTTGTATTTATTTTGTTCCTTTTTTTGGATTTCCTTGAATTATCACATGTGTGTTCGTTAATAACGTCACTAATAAAACTATTATTTCATCGTTAGCTTATTTATACTCTGTGTTCCACTACTAGTTTTGCATCATATACATTTGTTTCTGATTTATAAGTTGCTATTTTTTATTCTTTAAGGAAGGTTATGTAATAAGAGAAATACTTAATAAATTAGGATGTTTCTTAAAGTAAGTTCATCGGCTAAATATAGGGTGCACCGTTGTCACTCCCCACTATCGCCGTTGGCTCCAATAAACTATATCTTCTTAAATATTAACATTTTAAATTCTTATCTTGCTTTTTTTGAGCAAATTATTTGATTGCTGTCATCACCTGTGACTTCTCTAGCGTACTTGACTCCCTGGGAGGTTTTGAAAATTGTTTTCTTTGAATCCGTCAACCGAGCACGCTCGTCAATTATTGGAGAGTGAGGTTTCTCTTATGGCATAGCATTACCGTTTCGGCTCATTGTTTCGTCTTGAAAAATAAGCGTTTATTTTTTTATTTTGTAGCCGATAGGTAGATAGAATCAATTTTAATCGATGCAATCAATATCTAAAAGTAAAGGCCTTTTTCAAATTCTAAAGGTAAAAGCCTTTTTCAAATTCAAGTTACTGAAATATCATTCCCTAAAAAAGTAAACTTAGGAGTGAATTGCTCTTCTTCCTTTTCATTGGTGTCACTGGCCACCACTATTTCATCCATTCTGTTTCATACGGAAAAGTGCAAACTATGATTTAAGTCGTAGTTTAGTCCTTATGATAACTGGTGGCATTTTGTATTTCATTGGTCCAGCAGCGTCTACTACCGATATGCTGGGATGTGCGGCATGTTCGCTCATTTACTGCAGTCGAGCATGCAAACAAAGCAAGCTAAGGGTTGAAAAACAATCACCGTAAGATTTCAATCAATCAATCAAACTATCCGATAAATATTCATTAATTCTGACACGCAACACTTCGTCACGAGTTTAATTGTAACATTTTGATCTGCTCGTTTCCACCCTAGTTTTCTTGTTTTACGTTTAACGTTTCAATTATGACATCATATAGTTCGCCCTGTGGAAATACTAAAATTGTCGTCTATGAGATGGATAAGCGCAACCGACGACTGTCATCAATGTCATTAACGGCTGCGTTGACAGCAACCACATATATACAGGCAATTGTTGGCAACGTAATCGAATGGATTGGATCGACGTTCGTGGTGACAATGATTTTGATTGCGAACCTTACCTCTGTTATGGTGGATTTGGACAAAAGCACTTTCCGGTAATTTGCTTTGCTAGGTTTTACTGCTTGTGATAAAAATGTTCTATATCAGAAGTAGCCTGCTGGTAACTCTGACCACTGAGGCGGTGTAGTGGTTACATTGTCCGGTTTACAGATGGTAGACATGAATTGAATTTTTTGTCGAATCATACCAAACATCTTAAACATAGTATCGACAGATCTTCAGGTTAGCGCTCAGCAATAGAAATAACGTGAAGAGTGATATATGAAACTGAGTTTAATTATTCATAACTAAAAGCAATGCAATGATCTTCTATAGTCTGAGCATGTAGCCATTGTCGGCACCAAAACAACGAGTGGCAACTCCCAATTGAACGTGTCCAAATTTAACGATGCACCAGCATAACTAATAATGAATTTTCCTGACATTGGTGATACAAAATTTAGGACAAAAAAGTGTGGCTGCTTCAAGTAAAAACAGAGAATGAAAACTTTCATTCAAAGATCACAATCCCTGTTTTGATTCTCTAATAATTCCCAATATATTTTTTGAACGACATGCTGGAAAAAGTTGTGCCGGGATTTAGCACAAAAACTTCTCGTTGGATTAATTTTGCACATCAAGCTACCGCTTTGGACATAAAGCTTTTTTTAAGTTTAAATTTTTCATATGCAGTTCTGTCTTAAACTCAGCTTTACCTTTGCAAGTGTCTCTTGAAACATTTTTCAACATTGTTAACTAACCTCTTAATCACAAATAAATGAGTTTTACAAACGTAACAACAAATATAGAAAAAGGTACTATGACAAATAAAAATGGACAAATACATTAACAACTTAAGCATCCCATGACAGATTAAGCATCACATGTTCCAGCCTATAAAAGGTAACCAAGCTTTGTGACCGAGATTTCAATGCTTTCAACTCAACCCACACATCCTCTGTGCAATAAGCAATATCCGGGTTGGAACACGTTTTGCACACGTCGCTTGTGGAACGACTTGTGTTTGCTCAGCCAGAATATTTTTAGAGCACATGATTAAAAACTTTCCCAAAATAGAAATTTTGAAGTAGAGTCTCGATGCAACAGCTATTGCAAAATTTTCAGCTTATTTTAGAAACTACCTTGATAAAGTTTTTGAAAGCTTTATAAAACTTTCCACAATATTTTTCGTGGCCTACTCGAAAAAGCGCTCAGAATTTTTTAATTAAAATACGCTATTTATAATCACACTGATTAAACCTACAAAACATTTTTATTCAATATGCCATTATGCTAGTATGCTATATGCTATATGCTATTCCAATTGCAATAAAGTTTTTGTGTTTTCCGCAAATTGTAATGAAGATAATCTGATAAAAGTTTTTGTGTAAAACATTGATCAATCATTTTTGTCAGATGCTTCTTACCATTATTTCTTATTTTCTTTTGAAAAGAACAAAATCTCGAAATTCATTTCGTTTCTTGATCTTCGGCGATTAAAATTTAACACCACAAATCATTAACTTTAACTCAGAAAAGTTGAATTTTTTTATTAAACATATATGATATCATTTACAACAATTTCAGGAGATTCTCCACTCACGTGAAAACAAATACCTGTTTTGCTATATTTATCAACAATTTAAAGAAAACTTGTAACTGGAATCAGTCATTAATATGTGTTCACACTCTCGAACAAATTGACATCACAATCAAAAGTAGCATAATCATTATTCTTATCCAAATAGCTTCCACTTGAAAGTATTTCAATAGACTTACCTATCAAAGTAGCATCATCAGGGTGAATCTGATAGTAAATCTATTTCAATCAGAAATCAACTTGTTTCAATTAAATTACTTATGCAGATTATTGGCTGATTCCAACAACAGCTTTGATTCAAATTTGGTTTGGTTGCAACAAATTTAATTACGTACGTTTCAACAAATATTGGTTTTGCCATCTGTTCCATTTTTCGTCTTCTGCACTTTAGTTTTTGGTTTTCTATTGTGAGCCTTGCACCTAATTGGCAAAGCAGCATACGGCGTAAGGGGCATTAACAATTTATTAAAATGAATTGTAAAGACAAGGCGCTGGGATATATATGCAGCGTTTAATCTGCTTTTTCAGATCAGTGTGTAAACTGATCTCCCAGCGGATATGCAGCCAAAACCAACCAATTTATCAACCCGCCCTGTTAAGCAACGCAATACGTTGTCAGTTGAAGTCTCAGTGCTTCTGCATGGGCATACTTGGATTTTTTTTTAAGGATAACGTTAATGAGTGGGTTACTTTTGCTTGCAACGGGACGGGCCCTGCTGATGAGTCCAAAAGGACGAAACGCATCCAGGGATGGTCTCGTTTAAATTGGTTGGGTGGTATACTCATTATTGTTTCCTGGCATATTCATTTTGATAAATTGTTAATGCCCCTTACGCCCGTATGCTGCTTTGCCAATTAGGTGCAAGGTTGACTATTTCCATATCTTCGCCTATAGTTTTCTATTGTGCTCTTGTGGATAAAAAAATAAAATTATCATTAATACAGCATAATAATTTTTGTGTTCATCCAATACCACAATAGCAAATTGGACATCTTATTGGGTCATATTTCAGCGATTGGCAACCATAAGACAATTAGTCTGGCAACTAGTCTAATTGCTTTTAAAGTTTCTAGCCCTACGTAGCTGAAACAAAAACATTTTTGTGAGAAAATGCAGTGAAACTCATATCTAGGGAGGATTGAAAAAACATGATACGACAACGTGGCAACCAAAAGCCTCGAGTAGGCTAAACATACATCTCGTATTTACCGGGACAGTCCCTGCTTTTTAGGTAAATTCCTTGTGTTTTTGCCGGTTTGTCAAATGTTATAATGCACACGAGCGCAGTTTTTGTTTGGCTTGCCCTTCAGTGCATTGTATAATAACGAAACCGATCACGTTTCACAAATCGAAAAAACTTTTGAGACTGGTGATTTAAAACCTTTTTCATTTATTTTAAATCCAGCCTTACTGCAAAAAATATTTTTCACCCCTTTAAGTTATAAGTTTAGTTGATTTTGATCAGAGATATTCCGCCTATCCAACTCCGACATATCCGAGCGATTCCGTTTCTGTTGCTAAAAACTCAAAAGATGTGACTGGAAAAACTAAATCAGCTCGAAACTTTATTCATACATTAATACGTTAAGACAAATGCATTTCGCTATAAAGCATCATCAGTGCTGTAAAAGAACAATAAAAGCAACTAAATCTAAGGTTCCAAGCAATAACTCTACTGACAAATCTACACTCATCACATAAGTAATTATATATCCAGCGTATCAAAACAAATAATTTCATATTATAGTATTGCAGTATTACCCACAAGGCAGCAGACCATTATGACGAAAAAAATACGATTAAAACGCAGGCTGATAGTAGACTAAATTTAAAGTAGTAAAAATATTAAAGCACAGTGAGAAATAATACTAGGTTATACGAGCTTGCGCATTGCTTCAGATACTACAATAGATTGAAACACCCATAAGGAGTGACACGAAGCACCATTTATGAAAGTCCTGTCAAGGGCAGTTTTTTTGACATAATTACTCGTGACAAATTTAAATGGTGAGTCCGATGAGTGCTTGTGGAGAACGTCTAAAAATTCGACTTGTTGGTCTGAGCATTTGGTATTAAGCAATTTAGTGGTTATTTGAAGTCCAACTTTTCCAAGACTATTTTCTATTGCTTTGATTATATTTTGCGTTAAGTTTTCCCTAATAGCAATAAAAATAATGTCGTCGATAAATATTTTATAAATAACCGCTTTTTGTTAGAATAGGGAATGCAGGAGTTGTAGCAAAATGCATAGCTATGTTTGCAAGCGAGACTGAGTGGTTGTCACCAGTAATTATGCCATTAGATTGTTTATAAAAGTGCTGTCCATGTTGTATAATAACCGATTCTAGGGTAAGCATAATTAATTCAACAAAATACCTTTGATTTAGTGCGCAAAATTGCGATTGTAAATTGAGAGCTGTTGTGAGGGCATCTCTAAGCGTATTTCTGTTGATGTTGGGGTAGAGTGCAATAACATCTGCCGCCACAATAAACAGATCTTCGTTAATGAGCTTGTTTTGAATATTCAGGTTGTTTGATTTCCATTGATCTAATTCGAGTAGATAATGGGTGCTATCTCTGCAATATTCATTGATCCCATCCTGACAATATTTCACTGCAATAGGATGCAAGATGTATTCAATCATTGCAGTAAATCTTGATGTAGGAATGCGTCCCGCCGATTGCAATAATCTAACTGATATGTCAGTAATTCGAGCATTCAATAGGTGATCGGGTTGGAGCTTGTGAGTCTTGAAAAGGGGGTACGCATACGCTGGGCTAGAGCATGCAAAATATTTAGCCAACTCTCCAGTTACCTTTTGATAACAATTTTCTTTAACTCTGTATCCTGTGCTATGATAAAGCAAATCTTTAGATATGACTCCTTTTTCAAATAACGAGATAATAAGGTTTTCGCATTTGCGTTTATCAACTTCAAATTGTTTATGTTTAAAAAAAACACATTGGCCATTAAGTAGAAGACCAACTTCACAACTTAATACGCTCCTTTTTGTAATTAAATTTGTGACGTCAACGTCCTATGGCTACGCCTTAGGTCGATAAGTCCAGATCAGAAGGCAAAAGCTACTCTGTGTCTACCTTAGTTTAGAAGTATGAAAAACATTGTTGCTATAAAGTTATTTTCAAGTAAGCAGTAGAAATGCTTTCCTTACGGTCCACTTTTACCGAGAGGTGTTGTTTTCTTCCGATTTTTCTCTACCTTTGTCAAGTGCCTGACGGCTATGCTCTATGTTTCCTGTTCAGGCATACCCAGGAAAGTCGAAAAGAACTTTGCTTGTTCCCTAATTTTATTGTTTGGACCCCTGTAACTCTATGAAGCCATTATTATGTAAAATAGAAAAAAGTTTTTTTCAAACATATTGCGATTTAATCAGACTAGGCTTGCCATCAGCTATCCGAGTTAAAAATGCAAAGTCAGGTAGCTTTGACAGCTTCACCGCAGAAACATTTGTCAGAGCAGTAACGAAAAGTTATTGAAAATAGAGGCCATAGTGCTAGTACTCAATATGGTGATTTCTTATTCATTTAATCAAGACTGGTAATATTCACAAATAAAGTATTGCATCACAAACTATTATACGTTTTTTCAAAAAGTTAGGGTAAGGGGAAACAAAGTCTAAAATGGGGCTGGCGCCAAACTAGAGGTCGTTTTCACAATTACAGAAAGGAACTAATTTACAGTACGCTTATTTCTTACATTGGGGCGCCCCCTTTCATATAAATATTCCTGATTACTCTGCCGGCGGAGCCCAATAGTAACATCAGGGTTAAGAATATTGCTTCTGCTTAATGCGCTCGCTTCGCCCACTGGTTATTGTTTTTTGATATACCCAATTGTCGTTCCAAAATCAAAAGTTAGTTTTTGAAAAAGAAGTCAATGTAAAAAGCAATATAGGAGTAGCGCATAGCTGCTATGCTTCCACAAAATTTCTGGAGCCCTTCGCAACGTACTGTTTGCCCTCTTTTCAGTACTGGCGTACTTTGGAACGAGGGTGCCTAAGTGATCATTGTGCATTTTCAGAAATAATCTATAAAATGTTAGGCATACTAAAGCACTTTTTTGTAATTGTAGGCATGCTTGTATGACTTACAACCTCTGACTGCGCGTATCTAGCTTGGTCCTGGCATAAGCGCAGCTAGGCAAAGATCAAACTAACACGAAGTAAAGCACTTAGTTATTTCGAAAAAATTGCTCTGTAAGGCAAAAGTAAAATTCATCGACCAGGTTTTTGTGCAGGAGATGCAAAATATTTTTTTACGTGAAAAATGGCTAGTTTGTTTAACTTCATTAATACAGTATGTCCTAAAGGTTAAGATTAGTCAGGCTTGCGACAAGACTTTATAAAAAGTAGCCTAACTTGCCATTGCATTTTAAAAAACACGTTTTTTTAGCCCACAAATACGTTAATACTGTAATGTATTATTCTTCTTCGACAGACAGCATATCAGTTGTTTGCATTTGACATGACAGCGTGTAACAACTTTATTTGAAGCTGCTGACGGCTTATCATAGTTGTCATGAAATGTGTAAAAATTCCTATACAGTTCCAAAAATTAGCAACTACGCTAGTGCCGTTTTCACTTTAATGGTACCAGAATGTGAAGCACTCAAGAAAAAAGTAAAAAAAGCATGCTTAGAATGCCTGAAAAATGTGTTTTGGTGTTTGAACTCCGCTTTAAAACTATGTGAAATTTTTCATCGAAAACACCTTGTTAATATATCTGAAAAGGGCTTTTACTCAAGTTTCTGCGGTCATTAGTTTTGAAAAACAAAGAAAAGAAATGCTGCAATCAAGCGTTTACTGTAACGTCATCTTACACCTCAAAAAAGTAAAACTTTTGCTACTGGGTGAGTTAGGGGCTGATTTCCGATTGGGCACAAATCTATTTGCTCTGCCAAAAACTGCAAATCAATAAAATTTATCTTCGGTTATAACGTCACGAACCCATTATGACAGTCACCACGAAACTTTGATCCAATCACTGCACCAATCAACAGCCGCCTCAACGTGGTGGTGCGGTCCCCGACCCCGTTTGGGTTGAATCGAAATGGCTGTTGGCCTTCTCGAGGGTCCCAGTTGCCCCGGCACTTCTCTCGAACCATTTTTTTCGCCGTGCTACCCCCTGAACGACCGCAGAAGGGCAGCACACAGCTTTTCTAAAAGCGGTCGACTGTCTTCTCCTGTTTTCTGCCTTTTTCATGCCCGTCTTCTTCTCCTCATTCTTCTTGTTTTCTTGATGAGCGGTAGCGTTCATCCCAACCCTGAACCCATCTTTCCTTGTTCAGTGTGCGCTGGAAATGTGACCTGGTGGGGTAAGTCAGTGCAATTCTGTCCTTGTTTCAAACGGATACATCTAAGGTGCTCACTACTTTCCCTCTCCAAATTCAAAACTCTTGGAAGCTCTCAATCCTGGAGATAACCCCCTGCTGCATCCCCGCTTGTAACATTGTGACTTCCTCCACTGTGACTTCCGCTGTTCCACCTCATTGTAACACTGTGACTTCCCCCTGGAACTTCTCCGACCTGTATACCTCCATTGTTCTACTTTGCCTCCCTTTTATTGATGCAGCATTCCAGCCCCACCCTTGTCTCCAAACTTCTTATCCTCCTTCTGCGCATTCTCTCTTTTTTTCCTCTGATCCCTCACCACTGTCTCTTGTTCCTGGCTGTTCTTCTACGCCTCCTGCCTCCTCTCCCCACCCCCGGAGTCTCTCAGGGTTCTCCAATGGAATGCTGGTAGTCTCCGAGCCAGGAGCACTGAATTGCTCCTTTTTGTTTGGTCCCATCCTGTTGACCTCATCTGTACCCAGGAATCCAATCTTAACTCATCTCCCTCTCAGGATTGCTGGATTCTCTAATCTACGTTCTGATCTCACCCACCCCCGGTCTGACATTCTCTCCCGTGGTGCCACGCACGCTAGCAGCGGCATCATCATTTTCGTCAGGCAGGGCTTTTCCTTTACTGAACTTTCTCTTTCTTTGCTTGACCCCTACTCTGATTATATAGCGGTCAACATCTCTCTTAACAATTCCTGCTCTCTCTCTTTTCTTAGTGTTTACGCCCCCTATACTCGCTCTTCTCCATCGGATGGCAGAACCGACTCCTTTTCTTCCTTCATTCTTCCCTCCTCCAGAAATCTCTTCATTCTGGGGGACTTCAATTGCAATTGCCCCCTCTGGGACTCAAGAGATACCTCCGATCCCCGCGAAGAAGAAGTATTCAATCGGGTCATCTACACTGATCTCCTCCCCTCGCAACCCTGACACACCTACTCACCTCTGTTGCTCCTCTGGAAGTCGCTCCTCCCCTGACATATCTTTTGCTCCCTCCTCTCTCGCCTTTTTTTGCTCATGGAAGGTGCTTCAGGACCTGGGTTCTGATCACTTACCAATTCTTCTATCTGTCCCTCCCTCTCCGGTCTTTCACCCCAACGAGCGTCCTGCTTCCTTCAACTTTTAGAAAGCTCGCTGGGATGACTTTGTCTACTACTTTGATTCTCACTGTCCTTCTGCATAGAAATACTCGTCTCTTTTTCTTTCCTTTGCTGCTGCTCTTAGATGTGAAGAAAAAAATCCATGCCAGAGCGAGGAAGGTGTTTTAGCATGGGATAGGCAACTTTGTCTGGGCCAGTGGCAGTGAAAAGGAAAAGGTTGGAGGCAGCAGCAAGAAGTTCAGTGGGGGAGAAAGGAGAGTAGAAGAGGAGTGAGACTCCTCAGGGCACGTGGCTCGGCGGAGCTCAGAAAGGTAGCCTCTGGCTTTGCTACGCAGAGTCTTTGGCTGAGAAACGGAAAAGTGAGATCTCAGGTAAGCGTCATAGCCCGAACCCTATTACCTAGGAGAAGAACATGTTGGGAAATTAGGAGAGGAGGAAGACGAGGAAGGAAAGCCAGCGATATAGCGAAGAAGAGAGTATACAGTTTTCGGGTTTGATTTGGGTAAAAGAAAAGAGCAAGTCGCCTGCCATGCCTCAGCCTTGGCTTTGGCGATGACTGACGTAGCACGTCGGAAAGCGGAGATGTAAGCCTGGCAATCTTCATCACTTGTGTGAGCGGCAGAGAAAGCCTTGGATCTTTCACTAACTGTATCTTCCACCTCAGCAGATTACCAGGATTTAGGAGGGCGTTTGATGCGGCCATAAGGAATGGAAGATTTGGCTGCTTTCAGTGCCAGAAAGGTAAAAAGAGCAGCAGCAAAGGAAAGAAAAAGAGACGAGTATTCCTCTGCAGAAGGACAGTGAGAGTCAAAGTAGTAGACAAAGTCATCCCAGCGAGCTTTCTAAAAGTTGAAGAAAGCAGGACGCTCGTTGGGGTGAAAGACCGGAGAGGGAGGGACAGATAGAAGAACTGGTAGGTGATCAGAACCCAGGTCCTGAAGCACCTTCCATGAGCAAGAAAAAGCGAGAGAGGAGGGAGCAAAAGATATGTCAGGGGAGGAGCGACTTCCACAGGAGCGCTGTAGAAGGGTGGGTGTGTCAGGATCATTGAGGGAGAGGAGATCAGTGTAGATGACCCGATTGAATACTTCTTCTTCGCGGGGATCGGAGGTATCTCTTGAGTCCCAGAGGGGGCAATTGCAATTGAAGTCCCCCAGAATGAAGAGATTTCTGGAGGAGGGAAGAATGAAGGAAGAAAAGGATTTGGTTCTGCCATCCGTCGGAGAAGAGCGAGTAGGGGGGCATACAGATTTAAGAAATGGCAGCAAAGAGGAATTGTTAAGAGAGATGTTGACCGCTATATAATCAGAGAAGGAAAAGCTCTGCCTGACGAAAATGATGACGCCGCCGCTAGCGTGCGTGGCAGCACGAGAGAGAATGCCAGATAGGGAGTGGGTGCGATCAGAAAGCAAAGTAGAGAATCCAGGAATACGGAAAGAGGGAGATGAGTTAAGATTGGATTCCTGGATACAGATGAGGTCAACAGGATAAGACGAAAGAGAAAGAGGTCTGATTTAAACTGCTGTTGTTTAGTTAAAAAAGTTTGAGAAAGAGGTCTGATTTAAACTGTTGTTGTTCAGTTAAAAATGACAGTTTCAAAAAAGAAATTTCCTGTAATAAGCTTAATGTAGATACTTTAACGGTTCCTTGATCTCCAAATGACGCTGATCGCGGCACAGAGACCGCTTGAGTGAAGTTTTAACTGTCATTCTCTGGCCTATAACGCAGAAAATTTGATATACTCTCTGCACTTTATTTCTTTTCCGGCTGCAATGGACCCCGAGTCTCTATTTTCTTTCCGGTAACGACACGGCCAATGAGCTACCAAAACGGAGTGCTGTGCTTCAACCATCCACATCCATTGTCGCTTTTTTCTTCTTACTACTTGTAATAACTCGTATTTTCTGTTGGATTGGAGGCGTACTGTCTCTCCAAAATGTACTGACGCTCAAATTTTTCGGCTTTTATTGAAGAATTTGTGCTTCTTTGTCAGAATCGTTGTCTCTTCTCTCACGTTCTTTACAATTAACGCATCATTTTTGAATATTTATCTTACAGGAATTTGTAGAAATAAGAATTATTTATGCTGCGATTGTAGCCACGCGACTCAGGACGGTTTTTATCTTACTCTATTCTGCTATGAACTTTTTAGGCTGCAACATCTTTGATGACCTTTCTCCTGTATACTACCTCTGGTCCAGGCCGAAGAGTGTTGCACGGCATCTGGGGCTCCACAATCTCTGGCCATGACCCCATCCCGAGGAAGTGGTCAGGTAACAACAACATTAACAAGTCATAATTTTCAATTTCGAACAGTTTTGGAGAAATAAACGGAAAACAAAACAGACAAAACTCTACTGTACAATATATAACAAATGGAAATGGCGTTTTTAAAGTTGAATCAAATAGTCTATTGATCTATTAAGAATGTTGTTATTTGTTATAGACCAGCTGGGTGATCCAGATTCCAAAACAAAATAACTTTGCTGTAAGCTCACAAACCACACACTCAAATTCGATTTAAAAGTATTTTCAAAATAGTATTTTTAAGTGAGCAAATTATTTCAAAAAATTCTTTATGTTTAAAGAAAAACTTGACCAAAATTACGCTTTTTTCTACATTTTTTAGTTGTTCAAGTGAATTTTGCATTCACATTTGCAATAAACATCGCGCGAGCTGCAGTTTGGACATCGCTATTATAGGCTCTTTTGCTGAATATACACACTCAAAACATTGAGCTTTCGGCATAGTTGCAAAATGCTTTAGACTTTGCTTGCAAGGTGTAGTATAAAAGTTTATTGTTTTGGAATGTTTCGATTCGGGAAATGATCAAAAACATGAAAAAATTAATTTTTACTAGAATTTTTAAAAATGATGCAAGTTTTTTGTTAGTTTAGTGTGTTGTTTTAAAAAAGATTTCAAGTGTTTTGTAAAGATCACTTGAAATTCAGGAAAGGATATGTGCCTGTTATTCTCTTCTTTTTTTGCCACTGCGCTGTGATATAAACTGTTTTAATATAGCTTACGTGAAATAAATAATATTCAATCTAGTGATGCAAGAGGCTAGCAACGCACTTAGCAAACTGCAGATAGTGACACTTTTTCGACCTATCAGGTCTCTTCAGTGCAGTTCTTGACCGACAAGAAGCTAGAGCTAGAGGCTTTGCTTTTAATAAAGCAAAGCTTAGACACCACACTTGTGGAACCTAAAATATGTCCACTGTGATAGATGGTCTGTCAGTACTCTGCGAAGCCGTATCACTCTTATATATAAATCTATTTCGTGTATCTAGAGATAGCCTTGTCGTTATCACAATCAATTACCGTTATCTGTTCGACCCTTCAGAGATCATAAGCTATCCAATTAATTTTTTGAACAATATGAGTTGTTTGGAATTTTTTTAGGCTGATAAAGGAAAATTTCAAATTAGCTTTTTTCTTGTACGGTATTTTTTTATGGGACATATGTGCATTATAGTTTTTAAGACGTTTTAAGGGGCCAAAGCGATGCCATAAATTTTCTCTGCAGTCCCATAAAATCCGTCTTTCTCACACATGAAATGTTGAACTGTTTTAATTGCTTTTTCTACTTTCACATTAAATCTGGACAACCATGATAAGTTTTGGTTTAATTTAATTGTTGCCTCAGTTTTACATCGAAAAGCGATTCTTCTCACACTAACTAAGTGCAGCACAGACAGCATACTCACCTCATCATCATAATGATCTCTGAAATTCCATCCTACGTATTCAGTAAATAATTTAACTGCAATTATGGGATAAACAATCGCGCGTAAAACTGTTTTATTCAACGACGAAAGCCTTTTCAGTTTCCAAAGATTAAATTCAATAAATTAGGCAGATGGTGCGGTGCAAAAGTGAGGAAAAAAGAACGGTATTACAGCTGTAATTTAGAGCGGGTCTGTCAAGAAAACTGTCGTTTTTGTTTTAAAAACATAGATTTTTTAGCGAGTCAAGTCTTTTCCAAATTGCATGCGTTTATATTTTGTGTATATTTTTAGAAGATAATACCGGAGCAAAAACGTAAAGCTAGCCATCCAAGCTTAGGGTAATACTTTTGTTACAAGATTGAATGAAAATTCCTGATGTTGACCAGCCAGAAAGCGCAAAGGCCAGCAGATGCAGAAGTTCTATTGATTTTGTGGCGTAGGAAGACCAGCATTCAACAGTTACAAAAGCATCGTTAGTTTCAACTAACAGTCAGTCAGTAGCATCTAACACTGAGATTTTTCAGTCGCTGAAAGATTGTGATGAGTTTCAACAAATGATAGTATTTACTCTACATGCTGAGTGAGGCATAACATGCTTGCTATGTTCAAAGCATCCAGCAATTACCTCCGGCCGAGGAAAGAATCGTAATATTTACACCACCGAGCCTGCCAGACCTCAACATCCAAACCGGCTGGATAACCATATCACCTCTGATCAACAGCCGTTAGCCTGAAAAATACTCAAGGTGCGTCACTATTTCATGCTATTCATCAGGATCGTATTTCAAATAAAGTTAATACGGTAGCTGAGAAAGTACATCTGATTTACTCGGTTTTGAAAATAGGAATAGCGAACCGAAAACTAGCTCCCTTGCATACCTTGGTGAACCGCATTGGCCATCTTTCCAACCTACGCCATATCAGTTCGGTTGCAGTAACCGTGTTTATTTTGCTCATTTCGGAATATTTCAGTAATCGCATTGTTTGTAATGTCAAGCAGAGCGCATGCTAGGCCACTATGGTCGACAAGACAACCAATATTGCTACATTTCAGTAATACATAACCTTTGTTCAGTACATCAATACAAAGGAATACCAGGCAACATCATTTTTGAATATTTGACGCACTGACCTTCGTGGAGCCACTGCTGCTAACCTGTTCCGACTTTGAAATGATGTTCTTGCCGATCACGATATTGATGTCAGCAAGCATGTTGCATGTGATGTAGCTGCTGCATTAATAGGCCGCCGAAACTCGCTTTCCCAGGAGTTGGACTGAACAAAATCATATCACTTACACGGTGCGCTGCCATGCGCATCGCTTGGCCTCGGATTGTACAGACACAGTGAAGGAGCTACGACACATCCAAAATTGCGAATGCGGTTTAGTCCAGACATGGAGGTACTTTTTAATCTCATTGCTGAAAACGACTAAAGTGCATGAAATGCAAACTGTTGATGTTGATTCTTCTACGCGAAAATTAGTTAAAACCTGTCGTACTCGTTGGCTATATCATGGTGAGACTGTAATTGCGATAAAAGCAGAACTTCGGCTGTTACGCCACACTTAATTATTTTGCTTTTGCAAATAAATCAATGCACTGCAATTAGTATTCTTCACCTAATCTGTTTAGCATGTTTCTTTTTTCCTTTTACCTGTTGCACCCTGCTTTAGAGCATGTGAACACGTCAACATTACTTTTTCAAAAAGAAAGCTTTCATTTTTCCAGATGCGATCAGTTCTTTCATTATGCCAAAACAAGTTAAGAACATTGCCTATGCAGATCAAATTATTAACGGCATGAAACTTGGTTGGGAAAAATTTCAAAATTTTTGAAAAGTTTACAAAATGAACGTCTTGCAAATGATTTTAAAATTTTAGATTTTAAATCGTCTATATAGCTCTTGTTTTTAGTTTCATTATTATATTTGATTTTCGATTTCCAAAAACAAGTTGATAATAAAAGCGATCAGTTTCTAATGTCGATGTTAACCAAACGTGCTCATGCTCACCAGAGTATACGAAAGCAATTTTCCGATTACTGAAATAATACTTGTTGAAGTGACCTTAGGTATCGCGTCCGAAAATACTTGATCTTTGCGCCAACATTAAACGATTAGTTTGGGTTTTCTTTTCGAACCATCAAGTGGCTCTTCCTTGCATAAACTCGATTTTGCGTGTGAAAAGCTTCAATTAGGTTGATTTGCAAAAATGGAAATTCGTGTTTTTATCACGAAATTGCCATCATAAAGCACTTGTCGCATGCAATCAACCACGATGTACTGAGTATATAAAGACAAGCATTAAGCTAAAACCAACAAACGTCGTTGAAAATTTGATAGCAACAGCTAACATCAGAATTCAACCAGAAAAATGAAGGGATTGTTCTTTATTGCTCTTGTTCTATACTGCTGTGCTGTTCTACCACACGCCAAATCTTGCCGTAAGTATATTGTAGAACACTGATGTAATATGATATTCGTCTGTGGGCACGAGCAACGCTATTCGTATTTTATTGGGTGACTTTGAGCAGAACAACATCAACCTGAGTCTGTAGCAAAAACAATTACAGTAAATGGCTTTATTACGTAAGGCCAACAAATAGATGGAGTGAAGATGACTGTTGTCTTCTCAACCACTTGGAAACATTTTAGCTTCGATAAAATGATGTAAAACGACAATAGGTAAGATACAAAAGATTTTTGATATCAATCATTAGCAGTTACATTCCGGTATTGAAAGCAACAATGTTAGTATTTCCAGTCAAATGTTGAAAATTCATCATATACTGTAAGATATACAGTATTTGTTTTTTCTTGTATTTATTTTATTCTTGTTTCAGGAAATGATTGCAACGATAGCCATCCTACCACGTGCCGTTGGGTGAAATATTTAAATCAATGTAACAGATTATCTGCATTTTGCCTGTCGAGTTGTGGCATCTGCACTCCTTGCAATCCATCTGCAAATCGAAATATAGCAGGCGTTAGAACATTGAGTACATCAACAAACTGTAAAGTTGGTATGTACGAACTTCAACTAATTTAGTAGTGTCCATATTGCATAGTTATGAAGTTTTTAGGTTACGCATGACAAATTATTAAAATTTAGCATAAGATTCTGATTTTGATATAACTTACAAATAAAACTTTATGTAAACAGCCTTAATCAGTATTTTTTTACCAGGATGCCGCGATGAAAGGCCTTTGACATATTGTGGATTTATGAAATATAAATTTCCAAAAACATGTGATTTGATTCAGGGATGCGATGCTACTTGTGGTAAATGCAAAGGATGCCGGAGACCTGAACCGCAAACGCCCTGTACATCAGGTAAGACAACAAATTTTAATGTGCTCTACGCTAAAGTATATTAATCTGCTGCAGCATGAATATTGTAGGCAGTATTTGTAATAACGTTAACATAAAGCGAATGAGAATCATACCGGGATTCCAATATTGAGTTGTGCGATTTCAACTGTTCATCAACAAGCTGCCGGTTTCCAACTTGCATATGCAAAATCAAGAGTGTTATTCTATATATTATGAGCATGATTTTTGAGAAAGGGCGCATAATTAACAATTTAAAATGTTTAATTTTCTTAGATTGTAAAGATAATGATGAATCGTGTGAATATTGGAAAGGCAAAAACTATTGCAAAACATCATCTAATTATTATCCGTACGTGAGCGAGTCTTGTCCAAAATCATGCGGTGTTTGCAAGACTTGTCCAATTCCAAAACCTAAAAACACTGCTCTTCCTCCCAATCCATTGGCATGTACCAAAAGTAAGTTAGAAATTAGATCTATTTGAATATTAAGTTTGGCATAAAATTTTAGGCCATGAAACGAAGAAAATGTATTCTAGAACGTTAGTAACCCACTGTATTTTATTTCAAAGCACAATGTGGTTGATGCATTTGAGGCTGATCTTTTCGATCTACATCTCTAAGCAGGTGGTAGATGGCCAAAGTTCAGGATCTTCCTCAATTACTACCAGATTATGTATTATATTAGGTGCTTTGTGGATTGGACACTGCAGGATGGTGCGATCTGCAGTTTGCTATTCTGCACAACAATTGTATATTGAACGGAATGCCATTACCCATTTGTACATACTCACAAGGGAATGATCAACGCCCGTTTGCATTCTATTTAGTTGACTCACATGGATTGACCCAAAAATAGTCTCGCAGGTTTTTCAACGCAAATGGTCAGATAACCACGAAGTCCAAAAGGACTGTCATAATTATTTTCTTTGATTCATCATTGATACTTAAAGAACGTCACCATTTTTAACGAATATTTTGCTTTTACCAGATTGCAAAGATGAGATGGATTCGGATACTTGCAAACATTGGAAAAGTAAAAATCACTGCAAGGAAAATAGCAAATATCCATATGTGCGTGAGGTATGCGCTATGACTTGCACAATATGTAATGTCTGTCCAACTGAAGCACCCAACACTGCTCTCCCACCAATAGAAAATACCGCACTTCCACCTATAGAATAAACAAGCTAAAATATGTTTTTACAAATATTACTATGTTTGCCGTTGTTTTGTATTTTTCGATGTTGTTAATTTATGTTTGTGTGGTTTTATTTAGTTTTCAGCTATTGTAAATTTCCTGTGTTATTATATCGTCTCTGTGAAATACATTTCTTTCGATAATAATGCAGTTTATAAAATTTATCGTAACGATTTCAATATACTCTCCTCACGAGGGAAAACAATTGACGTTTCCTTCATATTTATTAACGAGCTGAAAAGCTTAGAGCAAAGCTGTATCTGGATTCAGTCAAAAGCATGTGCTTACACTTTTACATTTATCAAAACATCATCAATGTTTTGCAAAGCAGTCGCAATAATAATCAATTAACAACAAAACATGATAAAATAGCAAGTCTCCTCAAAATTGGTCACTAACATTATTCTGTACAATATAACAAGCTACTACAACACGTCAATAATCCTCGACTGGTTTCAACCTTACTGGGTCTTATCAGTCGGATGCAAAAGACACATAATAAAAGAATGTTTTGCGTCACAACAGATTTGCCATTGTGTGCAAAAACAATGATCCAATACAAAATAATACCGAAATCAGTTAAGCGCCCTTTTAGCGTTACGCGCACATTGTATTCTTAAACGTCAACGCATATGCAACGCGTCTGTGGGATTCGAACTCGCGTCTTTCGAATTGGCCTCCTCGCGCGCCGAGTTTTGCTGCCATGCACCACGTGCTACCAGCCATGTCTGAAGGCACTGCATTTAGCTTGTAACCTTTGGAAGACGTTTTTATGCCTAATAACTGCTTGTCTGTTCAGCTTTACATAAGGATATCAGTTGTAGTCCATTGTTGAGGGGCTAGCAGTACGTCAAAACGAACTCCGTTCAAAAGTAAACGGCACGTAAATCTTGTGCGTTGTGTTAGTTTTTTTTATAAAAGTCAACGTTAATGCTATTGAGGGGACCTCTTGGCCCTTGGCAAGCCCTGCTGATGAGTCCAAAAGGATGAAGCACGTCCAGAGATGGCTTTGTAAATTTAAAAATATCTCTCAATAGCATTGCTTCCTTTGAAAGCCTCGCACCTTCAGCAGTAGCTTTGTTGTTTCGTTTCTCGCTTATAAGACGTTCTTTATCCATCGTAACCACTTGAAACTAGCAATATGATAAAGCAATGCCTATATCAATGGGGTCTCATTTAAGGACACCACACATACATAATGTGGACAAAAAATCTCTTCTGTGAGCTCCAATAGGTGTATGGTATCATTGTTAAGACTTTAGCATTTTAGAAAATATAGAGGTTGCTAGTTGATAGTTAGCAATTTTCAGGCAATCTCTTATTTAGGGGGATCTGCCTGCAGCATTACAACAAGGAAAGGGTGTCCAACACGTGGCACGCCAGCTTTTGAAAAAATTCATATGCTAAAATCTAAACTTTCTAAAGAGTAATTACACAGCCCATTGTTGTTCTGTTGTTGATTCACATACAACAAAACAACTCAACAATTACGGCAAATAGCTTTTACTTTTAACCTGTGTCAAATTATAATAATCTTGCAGTAGTTGAACCCCATCAAAATCGCGTCCGTGACGAGAAAACCACTCAAACGTGCCAAGGCTGCCATTTTGTGATTTTTCACATGACTACTTTACAACAATAACAGCGCGCCGACATCAAAATCATTTAATCGTTCGCTGTAGCGGAGGTTTGCAGTGGATAAGAGGTTATTGTAGTGGAGGTCTGCATTCGCACCATTCTATAGCCTTGTGTATGAGCAAAAGAAAACAAGATGAGTTGGGTCGAAGTGTTTCAAGATTAGTGGACGTACGACTACATTTTTATTGAATGGAAAGAGTAACCATTGTGGTTAATCTGAAGAAAAATCGTTTCTGGTTCAAAGCTTTTCAGCGTAAAGAGACATTGCAAAACTTTTCATAAAGTAAATATGCTGGGTTTGAAGGAAAGTCGAGGGAGGACTTAGTAAAGAAATGGGAATGGACTCTTTGTCTGCACAGAAAAATTAATTTGAAAAGGCTGTCGAGCGAACTGAATGGTTTGTATTTGCATCATTTGTGATTGCGGAAAAAATTGTCCGTTCTGCGAGAACATTTACAGATGGCAAATACGTTAGACACTGTATGCTGGAGGTTGCAAAGATTATACTTCCAGACCCCTGTTTCAAGACCTCATCTTCTATAGAAACAGTATTGCAAGAAGAATAGAAGATATTGGTAAAGATTAATCGAAGCAATTATCTTGGAAAACAGATGAATATCAATATTTTTCGCTAGTCTTTGATGAAAGCACTGACATGACTGACACTGCGCAAATATTAGTGTTTATCTTTGGTGTAACAAAATATCTGTTTGTTTGTCAGGATCTTCGTGGACTTGTTTCTCTTCATGGCACTGCACGTGGTTTAGATGTTAAAGAAGCAGTGATAAAACTGCACCGCAATAGAGCTCTTGACTTGCCACTGCCAAGATTAATCGGCTTGAGGACAGATTGCGCGCCTTCCATGACCAGCAAAGAAAATGGTGCGACGGCGCTTCTTAAGAAGTCCTTGCGGAAATCAAATTTTAAGCAGGACATCCTTACTCCTCATTGTTTCATCCATCAAGAGGTCTTTGTTCTAAGACTCTAAAAAATCTCGCATCTAATGGAATTGGTAGGCAAATGTGTGAACGAAATACGTACAAAAGAGTTAAAACACCAACAATTTCAATGGCTCCTGAAAAATGTAAATGCACAATAACAAGATCTGATTTACCACTCAGAGGTACAATGGTTGGGGAAGGTATTTAAACGTTTTTTCGCTCTTGTATAAGAAACAGGAAAATTTTTGTGATAGAGGAACCCAGCTTTATTAACCAGGAATGGTAAAAGTGTTTTAATGCTTTTATCAGATCATGCCTGGTTGTTAGACTTTGCCTTCTTAATTGCACTTGAGTCACTTACATATCAAGTTGCAAGGCCGTGAAGAGTTACTTTCAGAATTGTTCGATGTAGTGAAAGCTTTTCAAAGTAAATTGCATCTGTTTCAGTTACAACTTTTAACTGGAAACATGATGAAATTTAAGCACATATCTTCAGTTGTAGCCAAAACAAAGATTGATTTCGATTCAGACTTCGAGATATATGCTGAAATTTGAAAAGATTTTTTTGAAAGTTTTGCGAAGCGCTTTCATGATCTGAATAGCGAAGAGAAACATCTATCCATGTTTCAACGACCATTTACTGTGAATGTACAAGAAATTAAAGTCGAGAAACTTGAGTTTGAGCTTTTAGATCTGAAGTTAAGCGAAATTATGACAACGTATACCAAGAACGATCAAGATTTCATTTTTACTCTCGGTAGGAGGAAGAAACCTGTCCAGTTCGGTTGAAGAATGCTCGTTTCTGGATTGCTCAGTTTGGAAGCACATGCCGCTGTGAACAGGGATTCTCTGTCATGAAACTTAGCAAATCTAAATTGCGCAGCCAGTTTAGCGACGGACACTTAGATGCAGTGATGCGCATTGTCACTACACCGTTGAAAGCCAATTTTAATTATTCGAGTTTGGTTTAAAACAAACGTTTGCAAACAAGCAGTTTTGGTCAATAGAAAATTATTTTCATGCTGAAATAAAAGTTGTTTAGATGTTTTTCCATAATATAAAGAATCAAACATAGTTTAGCATGCGTTTGCACGGGAATAAATTATAAAATAAAATTGGCACGTCAACGTGCTAGCGTTGGACACCCTTGCACAAAGGTATATCACAAAATTTGATCGAAAATGATTTTACCTTAGTCTGATACTGGAGTAGATTCCTTCAAATAGATTGCCTGGAAATTGCTAACTAGCAACTTCTATATTTTGTAAAACATGGTATAAAGTACTTGCGCGAAACCAAACGAGCAGGATCGCAAAATTTACTGCTGCAAAATACAAACTAACTGAAACAAAGATATTCTAATAACTATAATTGGTAATACATATCCTAAAACCTGAACTAAAACCGGCTAAAGTGGTATTATAAGTATTCTAGTGTAATCCTTACTGGAGCTGCCACATACCTGAAAAATTAATGATAATGAAAAGTTAACCAATTCTATTGCCAGTAATTTCTCCCGCTTCGTCAATTACACTGTGCGACAAAATAAATTTTCGTTTCCAATGTTTTCCAAATGCTTGTCTATGAAAACCGACGAAGACCAACATTTTCGTTTTAAAACTTTGCTTTTGTAGTTAAGAAAAATAATTTCTAAAGAAACGAAATTTAAAGTTTATCATATATCTAATCATATGTCTTTAAAGTTTATCATAAAGCAGTTTTGGTTAAAACTTTTTAAATGACTGCTTTAAGCAAACGTAGGTTTCTTGTTTTTGTTTGCAAAAAAATCATCTTATGACTAAATCCTTTACGGATTATCACAAGGCCATATTCATGGGGAGGGAGAGAAAGACGAGGAAGCTAAACCTTACATTCGAAATGTGTAAACCTTATTTTTTCAACAAATTGAGAGTATTTTTACCACCTGATAACTCTCTTTTGAAAGACTTCTTCCATCGGATGATGATTAATCACAGGTGCATGGATGAATTTTAAAACTTCTTTTCTAAGTTGTTTGAAGTTGAGGCGCGAGTTAGAATATTACTGTAGCTGTTTTCAGAAAACGACTAAAATTACAACTGAGCAAACTAAGTGTTTTTGTTAAGGATTTTCTAAAAGTATAAACTTTCGATAGTTCTAAGGATAGATTACACCAATTGTACAAGACCTGGTAAACTTTTCAGCAGAACACTTCTCACTGGCGTAACTTAGTTGCACACATGCAAAACAGGTAGGAGTAGCCATTAATGCATTCATTTGTACTATCACTGGATTTACCAAAGCAGCATTCACTACCTACTTCCGGTTTTCACATGTAATGCATCAACATCAGCCTGACGAGAAGCGGTAATCCTCGAGCTATAAATTACAGTTAACAACTCTGATCACTGGTGGAGCCGCCACCTCGCAAAACATTGATCACAAGTCCAGCTTCGTATCGTTCAATCAAGCAGCAACAGCAACATCTCTTATCGCAGCTTAACCAACAAAAAGCCATCCCCGCACTTTTTCCGACACCATTTGATACAGAAATAGTTTGAAGAACATTTTGAAGTTTTTGACCACCCAAAGTTGGCTACTGGAATTGGCAACTTTATGGACGGGCTTAGAAAAGTTTCGACCAGTTGCGAATCTTTGCCCAATGGGTGCTTAATATCTGCAGTCTTAGAGTGCACAAAACATCCCACGAGTTCATTGCATTAGAGTAAATGTGAACGTTCCTGTTCACTAGCGAAGAAAATAGTACAGTACTTAGCTCGAAAAGAACATCCTTGCACTAGGATCAATTGATCATGCCTACGATGACATCATCACGAGTGACAAGGAGTCAATTTTCACACCAAATTTTGTTCTGGCGACGTGTGTTTCAAGATTGCAGGTATTGCTGTCAGTTTTGTGAGATTGTATGGGATTGCAGAAAATCCATTAAAATTCTATGATGAATGCCTCGTAATTGACAATGCTCTGTGTATTGTTTATGCAATATATAATTTGCACACAAGAAAACTTGTGACCGTGGAATGCGATTAAAGGCATTTTCCGAAGATATTGACAAGGTACTTCCGCTGAAAGTAATGCTATGACATTTCATACTGTATCAAGATGCAACGAGCGATTATTCATTTAGATGTTTTTTGAGCATGACTTTTTTCTTACGTCTTGAATTCATTTAAAAAGCACTGTTACGTCGTAATCTTAAATGACATCGCAACGCTTATCACTATACACTGAGAAGAGCAACAGACAGCAAACTCAGCCATTTTGATAGCAAACATAAATATCAAAGTCTATTACTAATGTTTGTAATTGAAATTTTATATGTAATTGAAATAAAGTTGTGTTGCTATCCATAAACCCAAAACGACTAAAAAATGAAGTAAACGATTTACGCAAAAGAACAATGTCATGGGGCCGAGTTATTTTTGCTGAGTCTACCTAGGTCAAGCAAATTGTTGTTGTGCCAAATTGAAGCACCATAAAATGTCCGTCCAGTGCGATCGGAAAAAAGGTACTTGCAAAAAATTTCAATTCTTGAAGGAGAATTTTATTTACTGAAATTTAAAACATTTTCACGTTATGTCTAATAACGCAAGAGCAATCGTCAATGCTTATTTATGAAGCAGTCAAAATCTTTAAATTTTCATTTCATGTTACTAGCTTCATTACATCCAAAATAAAGGCAATTTCTGCTTAAACATCCTTAGAAGTGTTAAAACATTTTACAATTTTGTGAAATATTTCTTTTGATGAGGATGAATTTAATGCATGCATATTAATCCATGACAAATACTCGAGGTCGGACGACGTAGTGATGGATCGCTTGACTTAAAATTTATGTAAAGTTTGTTGTTCCAAACTGTGGCAGAATATTTTCAACTGCTACCGCCTGTTTTGTATCTAAATTGCAAAACAATAAGTTTCTTTCATGTAAATCGATCATTTTAAACTGCTTAGCACTGCTCACTGCATACGTCATCATTTTGAACTTGAGTAATTGGCCTATACTTACAAGAGCACTATTACAGTTGGTGTCATTTGGTATTTTGCCAGCAAACTTCACATTATTTCTCTCTACTTAGTAGCATGCTGACCAGAAAATCGTTTTTGGTTCTTTTTTAAGTATAGATTCTACGATCGAAACACACTTTCACGATGATTTTTGAAGAGATGTTGCAGTAAGTACTGTACATTCGGGGAAGCGTGAAGGGCTTTTGATGATTCAGATGTCAAACGTGCTCTGATAGTATCAAGTGAATTCATATTTGGCTGAGGAGTATTTTCGCTTTGCAAAACCTTGGTCAATCTCGTAATTGCTTGGCAGTTTTTGTGACGTTATGATTTCAGAAAGAGTCCCTTTTTCAAGTTTTCTGTGATTATACCATAGGAAATTTAATATCATGAGGTTTCAACTGATAAAGAGTAGTTTCGTTGCAATTCCTTACAGTGTGGTAGAAATGTCTAGCAAAGTTGTCGTACTTTGCCGACCAGCTGTTTGACGCTCCATTGTTTGTTTGTTTTTGCCAACAACGTTTTCAGCGCGACATCTTTTCTCTCTTTTTTTTATTGTGCCAGAATTCAGTGGCGTAATTTTCTTCGCATTTTCGCTTAACAATGCAACTAATGACTAGCTTCACTTATTCTAGTGATATAGGTAGAAATTTGTATATGACCAAAACTCTAAAGAGAGAAATAAATAAGCTTGTGCTGATCTGAATCTACGAAAGTTTATTTGGCAAATAATTGGTTTTTTGGAAGCCGTAGTAGCCAAGTGGAAGTGATAGTTGTGGAAATTGGAAATGCACAGAGGTGGTTAGGAACAAAATAGTTCTACTTAATAAACCACTTATAAAATTTATTCAAGTCAAAAAACCTCAACAGTCTGTTTCTCCTAAGGCGGCTCGTCAGGAGGTAGTTCTTATTTTATTATACTACCTCCTGACGAGCCGCCATAGGCGAAACAGACTGTTGAGGTGTTTTCAACTTGAAAAAATTTTATTTTATTGCTCTGATTCAATCATTGAGCTCTCTACTGTCAAATCGACCGACTACGTATCATTGCTCCTTGCCTTGCACGTTGAGCTCTTTCCACGATTTGCCAGCCCATACCACCAGCAACATGGACAAGATAATAAACTACTTAAGTAGTTTTTTTAGAAACGACCTTCTTTCTTGACCACTTTCAGTTTTGTACTCCTTCTACTTTTACTTGAGTAGATTTAGTAGGAAGTAACGAAGGAGAAGATTAATAGGTTGTTATAACGTTTACTGAAGTAGTTAAATAGGTCAAGGGAGTCGGCAGATTTTCGTTAGGGGAGTCAAAATGTGTACTTACTAACAAAATGAAAGGGATTGTACTGCTAGCTTACACTGCTACCAATATAATCGACAAATTATTCCCACCAGATGAAATCTTGAGTCAAGAAAATCATTGTTTTCATTATTTACAGATAAAGTAAAATCTTTGTATTGTCATATGTTGAAGTTGTTACAAGATTTATTTTTTAGATAAGAAAATTGATCAGGAATATTATATACTAGAAATGCAATATGATGGACATCAGTAAGTTCTTTACGAAACGTAAATCTGAAGACAATCTTCCTTTGCACGAGGATAATGCGCCCCGTGCAAACAGCGCAACTGCAACGATCGTCGTGGTAATGTGTCCATGACCAAAACTTCAGACATCGCCGATACTCTTCACTTATTGATCAGTAACCCTGAGTGTGCTTGCAACCCATCAGACAGCGATGCAACACCTGATTCTAAACCAGCAACCAGCATGTCGAGGTAGACCGCTTACCCCGTTCATGTTTGCTACGATTTATATATCGGGAATCACGTAAACAACGTCCAACCCATATCCAATATGGTGCGGCATGAACTCCTGCCTAACACGTACACGCCTTTTAATGACTATGATTTCCGACAAGACTCCAAATGGCGTAAACGTTTTCGACATCTATGGTTAAAGCAATATCAGTTACTAGCGCATTTTTCTCTCCCGAGAAGGGCCATGTGTAAATTATGTGTGCTCTTTCCGTAGCGTATTCACTGTGGCATTAGTAGCACATTTATCAGCGCTGTACAAAGTATAATGATTTAGAGAAATCTGCTTAAAACATATCAACAGCGCCTGGCATCGCCATGCTCAAAAGGACGATATCAAGTTCCTTGCAAATGTGAAATATCCACAACATCGTGTCGACAGTTTATTGAATAATGCTTCCAATACCACAGTTGTCCGCAACCGTTCAAAATTAACCTCAATTGTGTCAAGTATTATTTTTGTAGTACCCACGATGTGGCGTTTAAAGGCAAAGATTCCAAGTCCGCTTATCTGAATGATTGGTTAGGATTTATAATTAAAGCTGGTGATGGCATTTTGAAAGAATATATAGAGCACGCCAGTGGCAAAGCTAAATATACATCGCTTTCGTTCCAAAATGACCTGATTAATCTGTGTGATGAATGAGTAAGGGATAATATCGTTCCTGCAGCAAAAATTTCGCTTGCTTCTTAATTTTAGAGGATGAGACCTCCAACATTTCAGGAAAGGATCAATTGGATATTGAGGTTAGGTTTTTCGACCGACACAATCTTGGTCATTCGAAAGAAGTTTCTTGGTTTTACGTCACCAAACGAAATGGACGCTGAAATGATTGCAGGGACAATAATAAAACAGTGCATTAAATACGGTCTAAATTTAAACAAACTACGAGACCAATGACAAGATGGCTGCTCCACTGTAGCGGGCAAAGAAAATAAAGTGCATAAAGTGTTTCAGGGGTGGCCCGAAACAAAGATGTCTAATACCAAACACGCCATTGCTATGTGAAACAAGGTGGAGCGCAAAATGCAAAAGCATAAGATTCTTTGCAGAAAATATCTTCAAAATTCGCACACAGTTGAAGTTTTTATAATAGCACGAATCCAATGCAAAGGAGCGGCAGACTGCGCATCGCCTATGGACCGCTTCTAGAACCAGTTTATTTCTAGTAATGCTTTATACCATCGTCAAGTATTCGTCAATTTTGTAACCCATCATCCAACCCCTTTAGTGAGTTTATGTGGGTTTGTTAAGTGTCAAGCAAAACGTTGGCAAACTCCAATCGATATTCATTCATCATCGGCAGAATGCAGAAAAGTTTTTCGCAGTGGACATTATGTACCCTCATTAAAAGCTGAAGAAATTATTGTCACCATGTCTGCTCCACGACAACGTGGCCGTCAACAGTATTCCGAACCAATATTGATGGCATCAGTGAGAAGTGCTATCAGCGATTTGTTTGCATTCCACATATTGATTTCTTTATCTAGTCTCTGAGACGCCGCTTCTCAAAGAAGAACACGCCTGCATTTATTTTTATAACGGCTGCATCCAGCTCGGATGGAGAAAGCTGAGCGTTCAGACTACAAAGAATTGGTCCAAACCATACACCAGTTCTACAACTTTGACAATTTTAAACAGAATACCATGTCGTGATATGACATGCCAAAATAAAGAAATCTTCCTCAGTCTAAAAACAGGAAAAATCGGAATTTGTGGACTTGGTGAAAAATACGGAAATTTCTCCAGCCCAACGACAAGCTACGATAACCCGCCCTGACCATGCCCACCACTACTTGCGGAGTAGAAAAATGATTCAGCACGTGGAGACCGGTGAAACATGATTCAAATTGAACATTCCTGATGACAGGGTATCCGGTCTGTGTATGATGAGTGTCCACAGAAACCGAATAAACTCGGACAAAAATTCATTCATGCAAAAAGTCATTAAAAATTTTGGCAAAGACCCATGTCGACTTCAATTTTCATTTACAAACTAATTAATCGATAAATTTTTCTGCATATTTAATGCAAAAATTTTATTTATGAGAATAACTTTTTGTGAAATTGAGAATTACCCTTCTGCTGGACGGCTCTTTATTGCACCTTTTTGCAATTTAGATTTTTATCTATTTTACCAAGGAGGAAGAGTCAGCTAACTAAATTCACCCCCATGTGCCGATGCCCCTGGTATAAATTGTGCTAGTTAACAGCTAGCATTTTTCAGGCAATCTCCTATTTAGAGAGATCTACCTCCAGCATCAAACAAAGATAAATACAAAAAAAATTGCTTGAACACAATCACGAATTATCATACTGTACAATGCAACAATCTATTACAACATCTCAATAACTCGCGACAGGTTTTGATATTGAGTCTCATTAGGTGGGTGTTATAATAACAGTTATAGAAACGCATAGCCTAATTCACAACAGATGTATCATTGTGTGCAAAATGATGATGCAATACTTACATTTCGGAATATTTAAGAACAAGAGGGTCTCATTTAAGAACACACAAACTATGGACAAAAACATCACATCAACAAGCTCTAATAAGGGTCTGAGATCATTGTTAAAGCTTTATCAATTTGCAAAGTATAGATTGTGCCACTGTAGTTACTAATTAGCACTTTTCAGACAATCTCCTATTTAGAGGACTCTGCCTCTAGCATTAATTTATTTCTATATATGGTGGTGTGGTTATTAGAATAAGAATATTTATGCCAAAGTGTCTGTGTTATGTTGTACCAGTTAGGTCTATATCAGCGGATCTCAATTTATTTTGTATCTCACACTTTATGAAATAACAAAAATCAATTTTCGGTTGTCTTCGTCTCATGATATTTTTTGTTACCCAGGACGCAATCCAAATGTGTCTCCCCAAAACAGAAAAAGTTTTTTAATTGAAAAGTCTTAACCTGAATTGACAAAGTTTTCTTTTATAGAAAAAAGTCATCAATCTAAATTAAGGTAACCGCTTTCGAAAGTCTTCTCAAGACAGTGTCATCTTTTTATATGATTTCATCCGGAAAGACCCTTTTTATAGTGATGCTATTGCCTGCATCATGCACGTAAATATTTAGTTGGTTGGTAATGTAAACAAAGCTATCATACAAGTTGGCACAGATGTTTGCATTTTTAGAAATCCCTTCAAGCACCCTGTGTGATTTCAGCACCCCAAACTTGAGGACCACTGGCATAGAGAGATGCTGGACAAAACTGCTACTAAAGATGAAACTTCTACTTTTGCTCTTTAACAATTTAAGTAGTGTAATTTGCAACCAAATTTTTACTTTTATTCAAGTGATAGTACTTATCAATATTCTCCACTTTTACTCGAGTGATTTTTTGTGTAACAATTGGCTATTTTTACTCAAGTGGATTTTTATGCTTTTCTGATCACCTCTGGTAACGCAACTGAGCTTAAGTTTGATTGTGAATATATTTCTTAACATTTCAAACAAGAAGTGGCGTTAATCTTAACCTTTGTTAATATTAATTGAGTAGCCCTGAGATACATCATCAAAAAAGCACTGAATTTTCCATCCATTGAAAGGAAAACAATATAGACTACTCTGGCATAGAGAGTGAAAATTTTGTAAGCACATTTTGAATTAAATTGGTAATCCAACTCAGCTACGATTCAAAACCTACTTTCATAGAAAAAATGCTCCAAGCAGACTCACAATTGGGCGTTTTCTGGAAAAGTTTAGGAAAACAGGACACATGTTCAATGCAAATAAAAAATTTTCAACTGTTTTGTTTCCCCGAATTTCTTCAGAGAACTCTTGATTGTAATATTAAGATTTTTTTAGGAAAGTAATTCATCAATGGTCGCTGAAAGAGAATAATCAATTTTAATTTAAATGAGCTTCCAAACTCCTCACTTTCTCTTGAGTGCACAGTATATCGCTTTTGATCTATTGTCGTAAAAATTCGCTGCTTCCTTGATGATAGACTTACACTTGAAAATTAAAGGGAAACGTTTGTTGTTTTAGAAATGCAAAAATGACAAAAGTGGTAACATTTTATAGGCCCAACTTGTATTAAACTGTTTTCAACTAATCTATCACAAATCATTTGCACTATTGACGCAAGTATGCTTAGGGGTAGTTAGCCTACTGTTTTCTTTCGATTTTTTTATGAAACTTTGAATTTCCTTATTTGCCCTCGGATTTGTTGTAATACAAAAATGGACTTGATTAATTTGTGTGAAACAAGTACTAAGTTGAAGTCAAAGTCGTTTTTCGCCACTTAATATGCGTCAATTACGTGAAATATCTAAGAACGTGGATTATAAAGTGCTATGGTTTCGGTCAAATATTTTTTTTACAGTAGAATATCAACAACTTTTGGGAAAATTTTTCTTTTTCCAAATGTTTTTCTGGTTGTGCCTTTAGTCTTCACTTTGTTTGTGTGTGCTTAGCAAAGCTTCAGTTTGCTTCTTCAGTGCTTTTTCTTGCAAAAGTTTAACTAGGCTTCAGTAAATTACGAGATCTGTAATAGTTTTTCGCGTTTCAAAATTTAAATTAAATCAAAATAATATCGTTTCCGTAAAAATAAAATGCAATGAGGAAAGAGCAGGAAAAAGTGCCACAATTTATTACAAAATAAACGCTGCTTAGCGTTAACGTTTATAGGCTTGGAATGCGGAATATCCCGGACGCCGCTCCGGAGCCAAAGAATCTAGAGGACCCCATCCTCCTAGGCGAAGTAAGATAGTGCAGAACTTGTGGCGTAAGTATTATATTTAAGCTTGTTGCCTCGTCGTGATCAGTTAACATGATACAGGACCCAGTTCAATAGTGCATAACTTACTGCAGTTTCAGTGCGACCATAAGCCCTAGAACCTTAGTGACAAAATATGCTAAAATTGATACAGCTTGCAAGAGCATTATGCATTATGCATTTAATTCAGCTAAAATTGATAATGGTCAATCGAGAATATGGAGTTACGTGAAGTAACCAGTGAATAAACTGAAAAAACGTTTTGTGGAGCAAGTTTTATTTTCAGCTATTGCAATTCAAGTAACGAAAAGAGCCAGAGTGAAACAAAAAGTAAAATATTGGCTGAGATTTTGGTGGAACGTCAGGAACTGACCTATAGCGTCACAACTCACTCTAATGCCGCTCCCTGTTTGACATTGACTTCTAACAAGCAAAACGGCCTCTGAAAGCAGATGTAGAAAAGTTTGTTTTCAAAGGCCACGCTGGCGTACCTAACCTTGCTCCAACGCAACGGATGACCATAATATATCACTAGTGGTATGTCAAGCACAATTTTATGACAGTGGTGTCAATATAGGCGGCAAGTAGCCTACAAAGGTGCACAGACTAAGATTTTTGCACAGTATTCGGCTAACATACTTTCATTCAGTTGAGTGGCACGCTATTAATCTTTGTGGTAATGATGCTGTAGAGAGCTGGGCCGAGCTGTAACTTATTTCGGTAGAATCCAGACAGAATAGTTAAGCCGCGAAGAACAGTCAAATTAAATTCTTGCAGTTTTGCGTAATATTGGGGAGGATGTCTTTGACTATGATGACATTGGATCTGAATCTGACGCTAACGACAGTGAGTCTGAGTCTGATGCTTCACATAGGCTTGAGTTAGACTCTGGGGATAATACCAATACTAACGAATTAGAAGAGAATATTTCAGGGAGCGTCAATTCTGGATTCGATTCGTCAGAGTGCACTCGTAAACGACCACGAATAGAAGAACGTCAGGTTAAAGCAACAGTGCCTCCTCATGAAAGTTGTACTGCTGCAGCTTCCACTGATACAGTCAAGCTAAACAGAAAAGGAGTCCGAATGCTGAGCTGGTGCCTGGCACTTCACAAAACATAGTCCACCTTCAGATCAGTGGTGGTGACGTAGCTCAAAATGACGATACAGTTGGTCTACTGATGGAATAGAGTGGCATCAGCTTACTCCCGGTGAGCATTTTTCTGGAAGACTTTAACATTTTGATAGAAAGTTCTGGCTCTTCGCCTTACTCAAAACGGAGTGTGTGTGTGTGTGTGTGTGCTGGTAGTCCTGCAAGTGTCTTCTTATAGACAACTTTGTAGTGCACCACATCAAAAAATGCATTGTAACATAAGCTCATTGACAAATGCAAAATCAGACTTTTGCTCATACAGTCGAAAAATTGGAGAGTTTTATTGCTGTCCTGCACGCGGGGCGGGGAGTTACAGGAAAAAGTGGCTTGTTATTGCACGAGCTTTGGACTAAAAAATGGGGTGTGCCATTGTGCAGAACAGCAATGGCTAGAAATTTTCTGCGTTCTTCGTTTTGATGTAAAATTTAGTCGTTCGCAAAGGCTGCCGACCGACAGGTATGCCCTTTTCTCAAAAGTCTGAAATCGATTTATAAGTAACTGCATTACTTGCTATATACCTGGAACTTTCATCACAGTTGACGAGCAGCTTTTTCCTAGCAACTAAGTGCCCAGTGTATGGCTTTAAAGCCAGACAAATATGGGCAAAAATATTGATTAGCTGTAGATAAGGACAGCAAGTACTTGGTAAATGGCTTTCTTTACCTTGGAAAAGATGAAAGCGTCCCACAAACGAACGAGTTGCTGATCATGTTGTTATGCAGCTCATGCAGCCATTCTTCAATAAAGGAAGAAACATAACAACAGATAATTACTAAATTAGCAACTCAACTAAAACAAAAGCGAACAACTCTTCTGGGAACAGTAAACAATATCAGGAGGCAGGTGTCTTTATCACTGAGAAAGAAGAGCATCACTCTTCCATGCTCTATTAATTTGGCGACATTACTCTAACAGTGTACCAAGGTAAGGCGAACAAAAAAGTACTGATTTTTTGCACAATGCCCAGAGACATAAAAATATCAGACGATGCAATGAAAATTTCAGGTACTGTTTCCTGCTACAACGAAACTAAGTTACCCGTGATTCACCGGGTTACAATTGCAAAGCTGCTATCCCAGCATGTCGTAAGAGGCGACTCTTGGTTGCCCACCAATGGCAGTCCGCCTTGTTGGTGGTGGGGCTACCAGTCAGTAATTTGTATTCATGTAGGGTTTGAAATGGACTGCCACTTCCCCCTGGCCTAATTCAATTAGGTTGACGGCGTGAACCTTGGTTGCCTTCCGCGCCGTACCTCCGTCTCAAGAAAGGGGTGGGGTAAACCAACTAACAAAACTAAATAAGAAGTTAATGTAGTCGATCACATGGCGAAGAAATACACAGTTCGAAGTTGCACGTGTAGATGGCCAATGCACTCTTTCCACAGCACCCTACATTTGGCTGCCATAAATGCATGGATTCTCTACAAAGAGCTTACAAAGGAGAACATTGCTTGGAGAGATTTTTTCTGCAAACTAGCGGAAAAACTAACTGAACCATCAGTGTAGAATTGAAACCACATTCCAGCTCCAGCTCAACACATTCCACCACATTCCAGCTCAAGAATCGCTGACCAGAGATAAAACTCACCTGAAAAATTCTGCCAAGCCAAAGTTACCTACAAGAGAAACCGCCCAGTTGGCGTGTGTACTCAATGTAAGAAATCTGCATGTGGAACTTGCACCGACAACATTCAACGTGTATGCAAGAAGTGTAATGATGCGACTGATTGAGCTTGATCGTTACTTTCAACGTTATGTGATTCGAGTAAATAGATGACCATGATTAATTATATTTATGAGATTAGACAATGTATATGCAACTAATGCAAGCGAATCGTAAAACAGAAGTGCATAAACCTAGCGTAAAAATCGACTATGATATTGTTAACAGCAAAAGCATCACAAAACAAATTACCGTAAACGTTTAAACGATGACTTTCTATTTTCTTACTAACATAGAACTGATAAAGTCAAAAAAAGTATAAAAAAACATGTTTCAGTTCACAACAGCGAAGGTAATTAAAATGACTACCATTGGGCATCCTAGGTGGAAAAAGTCTGGGCATTCTAGTGTTAAGACAATTCGCACAAAGTTGAAATTGCTTTGGACACGCCTTTCAATAATCAATGTAATCTGGTAAAAGAATCTTCCTGTCTTGCAAAAGAATGCTCATCAGACATTGTCGAAGAAATCGTTAATGAGATCAAGCAATTGAAAGAAAACTACAAAGCCAACTACGGGAAATATCAATGAAAGCCATTTGTCTTATTGAAGCACTCTTCACCACTGTACACTTGAAAATCTCTTTCCGAATTTGTGTGTCAGCTTAGATATTTTCTTCACACCACTTGATACAGTAGCTTCAGCTGAAAAATCATTCAGTGAAATGAAAATTTTGTAGATCTGTTTATGCTCAACGATGTCGCGAGATCGCTTGATAGACTTGGCAACACTAAGCATCGAGTCGGAAATTGCCAGAAAAATCAACTTTGATCATGTCCTTAGTCGCTTTGATCAGAAAAGGGCTTGGAAAGCGCCAGTTGCATAAAGTTATTGTTCTTCTAATTTTGCAATTTTGCGAGAAAACAATGTCATCTGCACTGTGCATTTCAGTAAGCCTTAAAATAATCGCTGTGTTTACTTAGAAAATATATTTTTGATGGCCTAATTATATCAGATCGTTTTAATTTGTACCTACAGGTACAATCAAATGACAGCAAGAATGTCATTTTCCGAATAACAATTCACTACAGTTATTGTTGTTCATTCCTGTTTTAAGACTTGCTTTGCTGTTGTTATGGTTACCCTTACTTTTCTTTGGGATGGAGACACGGCATAAAACGATTTTCCAGATTCATGTCGCAAACCTAATAAAATTAGGGGAAACGTGGCTGGCCATTTTGAACCTGTCATAAATGCAAATTTCAAACTGTCAGCCCCACCAGCAACAAAGCGGACTATCATTGGTGTTTACCCAAAAATCGCCTCTTACAACATGCTGGGTGAGCAGCTTCACTGTTCTAATGCAGTAAGGCACGGGTGTGTTTCAAGACTTTGTGATAAACTTGTTGTTCTTGGTTACCCGACTCCTTCCGAGGGATGGGGGCATGGCGGGAAAGCATGGAGCCCCAGAAGCCAGACAACTCCCCAAGTGATGAACTTAGTCTGAGTAGTCTAACCAAAACTAAAACTGCAAAATTTTAATCAAGGGGCCTAAACGTCCGTTTTGCCCTGGGGCCCACAAATTCTCTCAGCGGTCCTGTTTACGCTAAGTTATCTCTTTCTTGTGTTGCTTTCCCCACTAATAACGGCACTCCCTTTGTACGCAGTTCACACCAACGCTGATTGCATCATTTTACTTTGTTAAGGCATAGCCTATAACATTGACTGGTGGCTACTATCAAAATGTTCTCTAGTCGTATAAAAATTGGGTATTTCTGTTAACGACATTTACGATGAATCAAAAATTCTAAACAATAATTTTAATTCCATCTCGCCACAATATTAAAAGCACATTGTAGCCTCCAGGCAGTTGGTAGTGTTGGGAGGGGTCCAGGAGAAATAGCCTCGCTAAAGTCGGTGACACAAGAGGGGTGGCTTGAAAGTGTTATCTCAAAATCGAAAAATGTCATTCATTTCTTGCAAAGCGTGTCCCAAAAATGAAAGAAAATTCTTACTTAAGCATCACCCGGGCAGATCATCGTTCTGGTGAAGCAGTTCCAGAATACCTACAGGGTTATTTAAAAAGCGTAAGGTTTTTGTAAATTTTGCCTCTTGATTAGAACAGAGATTAAACACTCAAGATTTAATAAACATGTAAGGAAATTTTAAGGCTTTAGGAAAAAATGTTTCAAGAAAATTGTTAGTGACCTCTAAGTAGAAGGTCCTTATCGCAACTTTTTTCAAAAAACACTCATTTTTGAGAAAATATATGATCAATCTCTATCATTAAGTTATGCTTTTAACCCTAATAGCTGTTGTAGGGTACCAGGCCAGGAGCAACATTTCAACGTCCTTGTGTACGGGCAACTTGCCTACTATAAGAATTGTTAAACTTCTCTCACTGCTAAATGTTGCAACTGTGCTAATTTTATCTAGTCATCATTATTAATTCTCATTTAATTGCAATTCGTACAGTGTTTGTTATTACACTATTTTCGTAGGTTTTCCTCAGATCTCCGGAAAACCTTCAAGACTTTGCATAAAACAGTTTTGGTTTAGACCTGCTTGGGAGTTTCCAGTTCTGCTGGCACAGTTTATTTCCACCATAAGACTGCAATTAAGCTCGAGAAATTGCAATAAAGTTCTTTTTCGAAGAAAGCAACAACGCAAAGTCATGCGAGAATCGAACTCGCAACATTACTAATAGCTGTCAGCGCTTTGTCGTATTGAGTCACGCTGCTGAGTTAATGTTTGCATAATAATTTATCAGTCACTAACTCGACAGGTGTTAGCGCAGCGGTGTAAAGGTTAAATATAAAACACTAAAGCCAAAACATGCTTGAAGTGTTCGATGAGATCATCCAACAGATCAATAAATTGGAATCAGAACCAAAGTAAGGCAAAAAACAAACATGGGATTAAGAGATATTTACTGTACAACCACAGATTGTCAGAGGTCAAATTACTATTTGCATGCAGCTCATCATGTTGTCTTACCATGGCAAAGTGTTGTGTATCACTTTTTTATTGATTTGTTTATAAGAGCTTCTTAAAACAACTGCAAGTGAAAAACTTTTATCTCTCGTCGTGGTCCAAACACTAAAAAACTTTGTGGGCACAGATAAAGGCAATGTGGAGATAACATGAAAGTGGTCTCAATAGCAGTGTGCAGATGCCAATATATACTATAGCAACAATTTAACGGAAAAGCAATTTTTTCAAAGACCACTAAATGAGGAAGAAGTTTTAATTGCGATTTTTTTCTTAAAACCACCGTTTCGCTGCAAGCCCCGAAAACATCAATAATAAACTATTTAACTATCGAATGATATTACCACACAAGTAGTTGCAAAAATTTTTGCCAAATTTTTGCAAAAATTTCCAACCTTTCATAATCTAAAAGGTTGAACTCATCTGTTGTGACGAACATGCTTCACACGAAAGCCGCATTGATCATTTCAAGAGGCCACTTACCATCGCCACATGAATTTTAGATGGAGGGCTATCACGCAGATGAGTGACGATGAAAAAACTTCAAAATATTTCGAAGCAAAATTTCGTTTCGTATTCAGCAATATCATTGAAAGTAATGCCAATTACTCGGGTAACGCGGAATGTTGACGATTGTAACTCTGAAGCAAATCGTTGCAAAGAATTGTCCTAAATTTCAGTGCCGTCCCTCTCCTTTCCTGTCAGGAGAAAAAATATGCAATAAACAAACAACTTTGTGCCCTTTGGACTTATGGTTATGCTATGACTTTTAGCTTCACTTTTAAAAATAATGTGCATGATTGATTGGCTAAGGAAGTAAAAGGCTTACATTAACAAAAATCTTGGACTAGGTCTCTTCTGCTGTTGACCTGATCTCTCAGCTTAATCCTAGCGAATCCCTGTTAGATGTAGTTAATCTAAAAAAAAAGCACCACTCTGTCTGTGTGTCTGTTTTAACTCCTCTGAAACTGCGATAGGTACAAGCATCAAACTTGGCACGATTGATCACCACCCCTTGGTGAGTGTCATAAGAGTATTCGTGACGTCATGATGACGTCATAACCAAAAATAATTTTTTTAGAATTGACATTACTTAACAGAAGACAACCGCTTTTTGCTGAAACGAAACCACCACATTACAAAAACTTTCATTTGTTTGATGTCTAAAATGACGTCACAATCAACGATTCATTGAACAATCTATTTTTTGTTTTTTCTCAAAAAGTGCTCATCGCAGAAATGCGATTGAACATTCTTTCAGGAGATATTAATAACGTGCTTTTAATAAAAACAACGTTACAACAATTAATGGTTATTTGATTATGCTACGAGCACTTCTTCATTTAAGCATTTCAAGCTATCTAAGCATTTTTTCTTCTTTATTTCGCTTGCACGCTTAAACTGGCTCTATGACGTCATAATATGTCTGGTACAATTAACACAAATGTTCGCTACCGCAGATCATAATATCAAGATGTTTTCAAAAAATGCAACCTTTTTGCAAAATCGGTTTATTTAAAAACTGATTTGTGACCTTATTTCTGAACTGATTTTCAAACCTTCTTCAATAAATTAAAGGATATTTCATTGCAAATCCGATAGTGTATAATATGTACAATAATATTTGTTGTTATACCGAAAAAACTAAACTTTAAGATCTGTGGTGTAACTTTTTTCCCCTCCCAAAAGTGGTCAGCTCAGTGAAAACAGGTGACTTTAATACAAAAACATTATAATAAAGTACTAACAATTACTATCCTTTGAAAGCTTATGAAGTTTCCTTTCCAGCAATATGTGACTCCAATTACTTGAGGCAAAGAATTAGTTGATAATGGCTGATCAAAACTTGGCTGCCATGCATGAGGGTTCATTTTTGATTGTACAATTATCCTACTAGAGCTAACAAACTTGCAATTGTTAAACAAAGTTAGTTCTTTGACACATTTTGATTACTTTTCCTCACAAGTGTGGATTTTTTGCATTGTCTGTCGACGTTTTCAAAAAGATCCATCAAAACCTGAAAACTCCAAATGTTTATGAAATGTAATCTACCGGTTAAAAACACACAAAATTTTAGTGTGCCTGCACTTGCAATTTCTAGAAAAGCTAGTCCTTTGGTACATTTTGTCTACTCTTTCTCGATAGCATGAATCTTTGGCATTATCAATGAAATTATTCAAAAGACTTAAAGTCTACAAATTTTAATGTGTAGCCTACTCCAAGCAAAACACTTGGTGATCACCCAAGAAAAAGACGATGGATGAGATGGCCCTTTCTTATCGTTTGCAACAAAATGTAGGTGTCGAGCAATATATCATCTAAATGTTGAAGCAATTTCCTTTGCAATTGGGCAAGGCTGCCGCAGCAGCCAGCTGATTTGATGTTGTTAACTTCGACATTATTGATGGGGGCTCTCGCCACTGCTATAACTCAACTGTGAGTGCTTTATTTCGGGTTAGTTTACTCTTTGCATGGCGGCGTTTATGCCAGAGCCAAGGAACATGCACGCAGTCAGAGATGTGAGTTTATATTAATTCGCTTACAGTGACGAAGAAGTGGTAAGTAGCAATCATAATAATAATGGCTCAAAACGCATTGTGAGGTCATAATGTTAAGTGACATTACAATTCATGCCACTATTTAGTGAAAACAGCAGCAAGCAGCAAAATTATCCACTATCATTTTGATAGCAAACATAAATGGTAAAACCCATTACTGATATTTGTAATTTCCAGGATAGACCTATCGGTACAAAACACTAATCTTCATTTAAAAGTAGAGAGTTCTGAATTAGGGGCAAAGTTAAATGTAATAAAATCCCAAATTTAAGAAAAGATCAAAATTAAACAATAATACCATCAATCTGTAACACTGGATTAAGAGGGAATGTTTTTTTGAAAAGAGCTAAATAGGCGCCGATTGCAATAGGTTATATGACTTAAAGGAAAGGCAGCGCCCGTTTTCATGCTAGGCCGAATTAAAGCAAACAGCGCTGGCAAAAATCTTAATGCCACCAATATTAATACAAAAGTGGGCCCATCAAATCGTCAAACATGCCTACCACCAAACAGCTCATTTCTTTATGACTGAAAACGACCACTATTTGGGCTACATCATCAGTTTTGACTATGTTTTACCTCCTCCCCTTACTTTTTTAAAAATTACGAATGGTAGTTTGCGTCATCGTTCTTTCTTTTTGAATACTTCCAGTCTTGATTTATTAACCAACATGATCACCATTACATGTACAGGAGCTATGGCTTATATTTAGTAAAACATTTCGTTGTGGGTCTAACAAATGTTTGTACGGTTAATCTGGAGCAGCTGCATTAATTGATACGTCTTAAATCGGAGCGGGTGATAGTATGGCCTGCCGGGTTAAAATCGCACCATACTTTGGAGAAACATTTTTTTCTATTTTGCTTGATAATAGCTTTATAGAGCTACCGGAATCAACCCTAAAAATTTGGGAAAACCAAGAACTTATTTCACTTCTATGAGCATATCTGAGCAAGGTAAAACAAATATGAATCATAATGCGTAGCCAGCAGGGACTTAAGAAAGTTTGAGGCAAAATCAAAATTAACAACGTAACTGTGTTAAATCGCACCACATGGAAGATATTCTTGGAATTTTGCTTTATTGTAGCTTTATAGAGCTACCGGGATCAAACCGAACATTTGAGGAAAAGCAAGGACACTTTAAACTTCCCAGGTCACATCAAGCCGGGAAAAAAGAACAGGCTACATAATGCGTAGCCAGCGAGGACTTGAGAAAGTTTAAGGGGAAATAAAAAAAAAAACAGGGTCGTCACTGCGTGAAATCGCACCACACGAAAGACATTTTTGCCCTTTTGCTTTAGGATAGCTTAATATCAGAAATGTAATCCCTACGTCCAAACTACGGGAAACGCAAGGCTCCCTTGGGTTTGTGTCAGCAATGAACAGAGCACATAGCCCTAAGGCATGGCCAGAATCTTGAAATGAGGCATTCAATTAGGAAAAGGAGCACAAAAAGTCGTGAACGTCTTATGTGCAGAAAACACATAAACGTTTGAGAATTCTTCATACAAGAACCTGATATTTAAAGTCGGCTTGGCTGGCTGAACCCACACTCTCAATCCCGACGTTAATGACGGGGTCACTGCGGGTGACGCCGTCATGTATATTACAAAGCAAGGATTTTTTCTTATGCTGATATGCTGCTTGTTATGGTATTCATGTCATTTTTGTCTATACTCTATATCATTGTAATAAAATCCTAATTTTAAGAAAAAATCAACACAAAACCATAAACATAACAATTTGTAAAACTGATTATAGAGAGAACAATAGCCTCTTTTGTCGCTATGATGGAAACAAGAGCAATCGCGCTACCAAATTAGGAACTTAATACCACAAATATAAATAGGAAAGGAGAAGTACCAATTGACAAAATAGGTTTACCGTTAAATAGTTTTCTTCTTTAATTGTGAAAGCAACCACCATTTTGCCGCTACAATCAGTTTTGATAATGTACAATCCTTGCTCCCCCACAAGTATTAACGATAATTTGTGGCAAGATTGTTTGTGAGCATTGCCAGTCATAATTAAAAGAATATGATGATCACAATTTCGTGTAGAAGGATTGTGAAAGTGCATAAAATTCATTAACTTTTTGGTACTGCTCACACAAGAGTCGGATGAATGAAACCGGCTTGGCCGGTTGAACCGAAATACTAAACTCGGACATTACCGATGGAGGGCCTCTGCCGGGCGACGCCGGCAAAGCCGGCTAGTTTAATGATACACTTGAGTTGTAAGAGAAATTACGTAGTGATGAAGTTGATTTTTAAAACAAATACTTTTCTACAGTACAAGCAGCTAAAATTCTTATTGCTTACACTTTCAAAAATAGTTGAGTATTTTACTACAATTTTGAGGGAGGGAGGGAGGCTTGAGCGGTCCACTATGAAAATCATCACTGCATTTCGAAGCAATCACTCAAACTGCTACACCATCTAGAAGGTAGGGTTTACTTTTTTATCATGCTCCACGTCAATTACTAACTTAGTCTACTATTTGTATTTTTGTGCATGCGTTTCTACGAAGTCGGTGTTATTTTACATTAAATTTAATGCTGAGAGGACAATAAAAAATTTAACTCTTCGTGCTTATCCAGCAATTACAGAGCGCACCTCGCTTTTTGTAGACTATGTTCAATTGACCTTTTTCACACCTGTTTCTGCCCATTTACTTCAACCTCGATTGAAAGGTTGCCAACGAGACGAAAGAGAAAACAATTGCTGCGATATAAAGCTCTCTATACGCGATATTGAGGTGGTTCGTTATGGGGCAATATTTGCTGATAGAGTTTATGAAATAAGTATGGAAAGCAACTTCAATGTTACGAATTATGCAAAACCAAATTTTAAACTTGACCTTCGACTCCATCAAAAATTCCGTCTCTATGTCGAACCATATCAAAAATTTTATAAGTGGCGTTACAGAATTCTATTTTGCGCTTATTAATTGAAGCCATGTGGTCTGTAGAACATGAAACAAAATTTACACAGTCATGATTGAGACATACTCTGGCACTAAAAACAGTTCCCATAAAAAGCGCCAAAAAACTGCATAACTGTTGATGATTTATTGTATGATTAGGCTAGTAAAGATGTTCATTTTGAGAATATCTAACCTTTCAAGAGAACTGTTGCAAAAATAAATTTGTAATGAGAGAGGTCGAGGGGTACTTGTTACAGATAGTGTACATGTTGAAAGTTCGGTTTCATGCTGGTCGGATAAGCATCACTGAAAAGCCCCAACAATGGCGAAACCGGTATGTTGCTTCCTTATTGTTCGTGACTACTTAATTAAAAATAGATTGTTGTTAGAATTCCTAGTAAAGCCATACTTGACCGAATATAATCAAACTGAAGATTCTGGAAGATACATTGTGGCGGCGGTGGGCGGTTTTTTGTACTCGACAGAAATTTCTTTTTCTTCCTTTTCTTTCGGCTTATTCCCGATTAGGGGTCGCTACAGCAGATATCTGCATTTTTATGACATGGCATTTGTTTTACGGTCGGATGACCTTCCTGCCACCAACCCTCTCTTCAGAGAGAAAACTGGGCCTTGTCTTCCACGTAAAGGTGGGGGCGTCTCGTTAAATGTCTTGCCCAAGGACACAACAAGCAAGCTTGCCGGCTTGTTCTCCACACTATCCCTTTTTTATGATGAGAGCCAAGCAGGGAAGCTATGAATACCATTTTTTTAAGTCTTTTGATATGACTCGACAAGGGGAATAAACCCTAATGAACCCTATACAAAAAGTGAACGCTAAATTTTATTAAAGGCTAAAATTAAGTTTAAAACAAAAATAAAACCTACTGCAGTTGAAAAATGACAATTAATTTTTCTAAAGGTATTATTAGGAGAACGGCATGATAATCTTTTTAACACTTCTACGGAGGATAAGAAAAAAAGTAGTATCACTTCTTTAACTTGTTAGGCTGACAGTAAAACCTATATTTTGTATTGGTGAGTACCCTAAAACTCGAATAACATAAAATGTAATGTTTCATACTTTGAACTACTTTTCAACTTTTTGCAAAAATATCAAACAGACAAATCAAAAAAGCCTTTATGACGTATTCTTTGCTCCATACCCTTTTAAACAGTGAGGTCAAGTGCGGAGTGTAAGTTATTTGCAACACATTCTGTTTGTGTTAAACCAGTCCATTCTAGTTAAAGCAACTGTTGTTCATTTTATAATGGACACCGGATTGAAGAAAATAATCCTTAAGAATGATGAAATATGATAGTTTATTTAAAAAAAAAATACAGTTAAGACATAACTTTGTCATTAAGCTAAAGAATTTTAAGATCCAAATTGTGGTCTTAGCAACTAACTTTAATACATTTAACGTCAGTATAATTAGAAAAACGTCTTAAATTTCAAAGTGTTCCAGCTTTCATCAAACCCTTTTCAAGTATTAAGATTTGAAAATGTGACGTAATAAATTATATTAGTCAACAGCGATTAAAAATGATATACATTACTTTCCGGCTATGCCGGCAGGGGTACCAGTCGGTTATGTTGGCTTAAAAATACTAGTTCAGTTTGGTTTCAAAAAATTGTTATAAATAGGGACATCAACCCTATGCTCCTGACTTCAATCATTGCATTTTTGAATTAAGACTGGTCTCGCTCACCATCTATAATTTTACAAAGTCTTTTCGTTCCTTTCAGTAAGTTCAAGAGCACCAAGTCAAAGTTGGGGTTGGACGCCTTAAGGATCGTGGCTTAATGTACGATAAGAGAAACTAGTTACAGGATGCTTCATAAATTATTCAGGATTTGAAAAGGCTGCAATTTTATGTTGTTATTTTTTTCTCATCTGTTGCAGATTTGGTTATAAATACTTGGTCATTTGATATTGCCTTATCTAAATTAGACACGGTTTATTACAAAGAGCAAAAAATTTATATCATGAAGTGGTGATTTGAGTAAATGTGCTATACAAAAGTTCGCGGTCTTTATGCTCGAGAATTCCATGTGCATCATGTTGAAGTTCCACAACAATAATTTAATCCAATACCTCGTCTAAAAGTTTGTGACTAGAGGAACAATCGTTGATTGCAGAAAGAGGAAAGCTGGTTCGTCAATCACTGCAAGATTTCTTGAAAACGTGGCTAGAGTCAGTGCTTCTGTACAGGCGAGTCCAAATAATTTCTCCGGTGAGGGAGACAGTAGCTTGAGATATTACTAACGATTATTCAATCAATGCTAAGGATCGGAGGACCTGACTAAGTCCCTGTACAAAGTCACCACCATAAGCCACAAGATCAATGATACAGACAAACAGATACCCCCCGAAAGGTGCAACAGATTAACAGAGTAAATGGATCGTTTTCCGAATTTGATAGACAATGTTTGCTTTACTAATGAAGCACAATTTCACCAAAGTGGTGTGCAAATTACCATAACAATGTGCACTGGGAAGATGAGACACCTGAAAAGATCAATGAAAGGTCCAAAGATGACTGCTCTATGTGCATTTAATGCTAATAAAGAAATGCTTGGGCCATACTAGTCTGAGGAAAGCAAAGGAAGAACTGCCACAATGAATGGAGAACACAACAGAAAACACTTAAATCAAATTATTGGGAACCTCAACCATCTGTACACATCTAATCAAAAGAGGTTTCTGTGGTTCAAGCAGGATGGTGCAATTTCCCCATTCTAATGTTCTATGCATAGTTCAGATCTTGCGCCTCTTGACTGTTGAGGGAGAAGTGATCAAAGAGAAGCCTCACTTCCTCAGACAGCTGAAACAAGCAGTTGAAGCACTCACCCAGAGTATTTTAACAGACATATGTCGCCGCTTAATTGAGAATTTTGCTGTTCTCATCAAGCTGGCGCAAGCCCAAATGGGGCACGTATTGAAAACATAAATTACAAAACTTTTGTGTAGGTTTTCAACACCTTGATGCATATTCCAAAATAACAAAATGTTTCCAACCAAAATGCTTTAAATTTTTGATTTTTTCTCATTGACTTTCTGCTCAAATAAAGTTTTAACATGTGAAAGAATAATGAAATACCCTGAATTTAGTAGTAGGTATAAATCAAGGTTTGATTCAATCCATCTCGTAATGGTATCTATATGACTTCAAGTTTTTTGGCTCCACCTAAGATAGTACCCGCATGGGGCGATAAGGCAATGTCTCCCCCAAAATAACTTGCATCCACTCCCGGCAGACACATTAACCCACATTCAAGCCAAAGATTATTCTCTTCTTAGAAGCGATTTCACACAATGGTTAAGACAGGGTTACCATTGCTCTAGAAGAAAATAAGCGCGCGGTTATAAAGCAATGCTTTTGCTGTGAATTCAAGATCCTCACTTCGACTCTACAATGAACACCTATTTTTTTATAGTTCATTAAGAGGCCACTGTGTCGATAGCTCCAACTGAGACATTGGAGGGCCTTGAACTTTTTTTGAAGTAGCAGATAAAAACTCAGAAGTGACTCTTGTGGTCGACTTAAATATTTATTCCTGTAAGTTTTCATGAGCGAGCGGTCACTTCTTCAGGCAAAATAAATGAGAGACCAACAAATAATCTGAAATTATTCATACTTTTTGAGGTAATGTTTTTCATCACCAAAATAACACATTGCGAGGTTACTAACCTTTGTTTCTTTTTGTTTTTGAAGGTCGCAATTTTGTAATGCTGAAATGATTTAAAGATCTTGACATTGGTTTGATTTTTGGCGGTCCGCATTTCAACTGCTGTTCTTTTGAAACACCATCCATTTTTGAAACAAAATAAGCACGTCTCTTAGAAATAAGCACTTTTTCATTTTCTGTAAGAGAAGGTGCTTGAAAATAAGCACAAGTTTTAGAAATAAAGACAAAATAATAAAACTGGAACCGGCGCGATGGCGTAGTGGTTAGAGCGTCTGCTTCGCAGTCGGTAGATCTGGAGTTCATTTCCCAAATCGTGTCACACTAAAAGACTTTAAAACATGATATTCACAGCTTCCCTGCCTGGCCCTTAGCAAAATAGTGGTAGTGTGGAGAACAAACCGGCAAGCTTGCTTGTTGTGTCCTTGGGCAAGACACTTAACTGGGTCCTCCATCTTTATGAGGCAGACAGATGGTGGGGCCAAGCAGTCTACCCATCGTGGTAGTCCCAGTTTAACTGAAGACTTGCAAACTGAGCAGGAGCGCTAACGCAATGTGGCCTATATATACATCTTCCTGCATAATGCTTACAACAAATAGCTCAAACGACGAAGAAGAATAAAACTGGATATAAACCTACAAACTAGGTTTTATATTTCGGTATGCAATTGCATAACAAATAGGTCACTTATGTTTTTCTTTTAGTTTCTACTCAAATCTCGAATTTTATGAACTATGCCTTTAACACTGACCTCTTTACTCCTAAATTAACACAAGACTTACTATGATAAACAGATAAAGTCGTTCTTTTAACAATTTACTATTAAAACTTTACATTACAATAAATTGTCGAAAGAACGACTCTATTTGTTTATAATAACAATATACTCGACAAACGAAAAATGCTTGGTATATTTAATTTCTAGAAAAGAAACTAGATTTACTTACAAACCGCCAATAAATTCTCAAAATTTTGTCATTTCGTTTTATTTAGAGCACGTGGACATAAATTCAAAGTTGTGAGAAAACGCCAAAGTCATGGATCTATTTACAGGAATAAATTATTTAGTCATCATCATGGCCCGGATTTGCAAATGAAGATGAAGAAGGTTGTTTGATTTTTGCAGCTCGCTGGTGGCTGACAAGGCCAATTTCTCATAGAGAGATGCGACCACAATGGCTGCAAGATAATATTGCGGGGCGGTGGTAAATTTGCAGCACGATTTTTTCTCTTTTGTTGTATCTTCTCAAAAGTGGGTCTGCGGGCAACTTCAAAGTAGGAGACAGATTATTGTACTGTGCTCTATGTCTCCATGACGGTTGGTAAGCAGCATGGGCTGAGCACTGGCGATGATCGATGTGACAGAAATTTTCTTAAACTGTCTTGAAATCTTTTTTTTGAAGCTCCTCTGTTGCGGTGTTCAAAGGCAAGTTCGCCGAAGAAAACTATCTTCGACAGACGGTGATCTTTTATTCAGGAAGCATGTTTAGCTTAGCGCATATGCAATCTCAAAAGCATTGTCTTAATGCAGTGAGTCTCTGTATGATCAAGCGCTTCAGTGTTTGTAATAAACTCACTCGCTTCCATAACGGGATCAAGCGCCTGCATTGATTTTTGCGTCGTAAATTTTATGTTTGGATGTTACTTAGTCGATAGATTCAAATACTCTGTTGTCGATGCGCTGTCATCAAAGATGGCGAAAACGTCATCCACATATCCAGTATACTAGCTGATTCTTCCGGCGTCGCCCCCAAGGTTTCCCATCAGTAATGTCGAGGTCAAGAATATTAGTTCAGCCGGCAAATCCGGCTTCACCAAATGATTAGTTCTGAAAACAGTAACAAAGAGTTGTGTTTTTTGACATAGCCAAATCTCGTCCCTAAACAAAACAATCGTTTTTTAAAACGCAGTCGATTAAAAACAACATTAGGACCATGTGGGGTTGCGCATAGCCACTACATGTCTCCCAAGTTTATTGTGTTCCTGGTATAGTAAAATTTTATTTGCTTTGTTTTTGCCATAGAGGTGCTAAAACTCAACAAACTTTTATTTGTTAAATTGAGCAAGTACTTAAAAGCATACCAACGTAGTGGGAGGACGCCAAGGTAATTGATACGTATTTTCAGGATTAAGCTATTAGATATTAGGCCCACTATTTGCGACCTTTTGGTCACTGTAGGCGTATTTGTATGAGCTTGATCTAGGCGATGGCCTAGTGGTTAAAGCATCCGCATCGCAGTCGTTACACCTGGGGTTCATTCCTCTTGTTGAGTCATACCAAAAGATTTAAAAAATGGTATCCGCAGCTTTCCTGCTTGGTGTTCGGGATTTAAGGAATGTTGTGGAGGATAAGCCCGTAAGTTTGCTTGTTGTGTCCTTGGGCAAGGCACTGAACGGGACGCCCCCACTTTTATATGGAAAAGAGGTGACCCATACACCTCGGAAATAACAACTCCTAAGCGAGTGAGGTCACTCCATCCAAAAAACAGCGATACAATTCGCTTTCTCGTGAATGGAAGATAAATATGAGTAAATAAAAATATAAGCTAACGCCTCTGCCTGAGCGCGTATTGGTTGGTCCTGACGTAAACGCAGCCAGGCAAAGAGCAAACTAACCCGAAACAAAGCACACTATTACAGTGGCAGGGCCCCCATCACTAATGTCGAGGTTAGGAATATCAAATCAGATGGTTGAGTTGTCTTTACCCAATTAATATTTTTGAGACAGTAATAAAAAGTTAAAGTGTTGCTGTCATAGGCAATTGTCGTTCTAAAATCAAAAGTATTGTTTTTTAAAAGGAAATCGATGAAGCCCAAAAAACATTGTAGGGGGTTGCACGTAGCCGCTATACTTTTACCCAAGTTTCTGGTGTTCCTGGCTACGCATTGCTTGCGGTATTTGATATCTAGAAACTGAACTTGCTCCCAACTGAAATAGCCAACGATTTCAAGAAGTTTTTATGTTTATTTTATAAAGCCCATGGAAGTATAATTTCAAAGATGCAGGGAAGGTGGGGAAATGGGAAGCCAAAGTAATTAATAGGTGTTTTTAAAAATGTCATATTGAATAATAGAACCACTGCTTAGGTCTTCTTTGTAATTATATGCCTGTTTTTACGACCTAAAGGCTCTGGCTACTAGCATGTCGTTAAATTCTGAATGAAGCACTCACAGTGAAGTTATCACAATTGCAGAGGTGTCATCAATATTGTTGAGGATAAGAATATCAAATCAGTCGACTGCGTCGGCTTTACCCAGTTGCAAAGAAAACGGCTTCAATATTTAGATGATATGTAGGTGGACACCAATATTTCGTTGCAAAAGACAAAACAGTACCATCTTGCCTCCTTCTCTTTTTATGGGTGGCCATTAATTTTTTCACTTGGAGTGAGCTACTTCTGTTTGATTATCAGGAACTTCATTTTTTGATGAAAGTTTTTTTTAATTTTGATAGATTATGCCAAAGATCCATGCTTTTGAGGAAGAAAAGTCTAAATGTATATCAAAAAACTCAGTTTTTCTACAAATTGCCGTATTGTGAAGCGCAGCAACCAGAATTTTGACCGGTAGGGTATATTTTAAACTTTTAGAAACTTCATTTTTTGATGAATTCTTTTAAAAATTTATGTTGATAATGCCAAATAACCATGTTTGTGAGGAAAAGTAATCAAAACGTACCAAAGAATTAACTTTTTCTAAAAAATGCACGTTTCTTGAGTCTAGCAGAAAAACATTCAACAAAAAATGAAACATGATGTATGACAACCAATTATTGATTAGCCATCGTAAACTAATCCTTAGCCCTAACTAATTAAAGCTACATATTGCTGAAAAGCAAATTTCTTTAGCTTTCAAACTACACTAATGGTTAGTACCTCATTACAACCTTTTTGTATCAAATTTATCTGGTTTTACTCAGCTTACAACTTTGTTTTGGATAGGGAGCTAACAAGGTATCCCACAGGTGTTATAGTTCAATTTTTGTGGTATAAAATGTAATAGCAAAGATGCAAGTCATATATTGTTAAAATTGCCTTACAAAAAAACTTCAATTTACTAAAAATGTTTGAAAGTTGGTTGGGAAATAAAGTCACAAATCAGTTTTTAAGTAAACTGATTTTGAAGAAATGTAGCAATTTTTGAGAAAATAAAAACGTCTTCCAAAGGTTTCAAGCTAAATGCAGTGCCTTCAGACATGGCTGGTAGCACGTGGTGCATGGCAGCAAAACTCGGCGCGCGAGGAGGCCAATTCGAAAGACGCGAATTCGAATCCCACAGACGCGTTGCATATGCGTTGACGTCTAAGAATACAATGTGCGCGTAACGCTAAAAGGGCGCTTAACTGATTTCGGTATTATTTTGTATTGGATCATTTTTTTTGCACACAATGGCAAATCTGTTGTGACGCAAAGTATTCTTTTATTATGTGTCTTTTGCATCCGACTGATAAGACCCAGTAAGGTTGAAACCAGTCGAGGATTATTGACGTGTTGTAGTAGCTTGTTATATTGTACAAAATAATGTTAGTGACCAATTTTGAGGAGATTTGCTATTTTATCATGTTTTGTTGTTAATTGATTATTATTGCGACTGCTTTGCAAAACATTGATGATGTTTTGATAAATGTAAAAGTGTAAGCACATGCTTTTGACTGAATCCAGATACAGCTTTGCTCTAAGCTTTTCAGCTCGTTAATAAATATGAAGGAAACGTCAATTGTTTTCCCTCGTGAGGAGAGTATATTGAAATCGTTACGATAAATTTTATAAACTGCATTATTATCGAAAGAAATGTATTTCACAGAGACGATATAATAACACAGGAAATTTACAATAGCTGAAAACTAAATAAAACCACACAAACATAAATTAACAACATCGAAAAATACAAAACAACGGCAAACATAGTAATATTTGTAAAAACAAATTTTAGCTTGTTTATTCTATAGGTGGAAGTGCGGTATTTTCTGTTGGTGGGAGAGCAGTGTTAGGTGCTTCAGTTGGACAGACATTACATATTGTGCAAGTCATAGCGCATACCTCACGCACATATGGATATTTGCTATTTTCCTTGCAGTGATTTTTACTTTTCCAATGTTTGCAAGTATCCGAATCCATCTCATCTTTGCAATCTGATAAAAGCAAAATATTCGTTAAAAATGGTGACGTTCTTTAAGTATCAATGATGAATCAAAGAAAATAATTATGACAGTCCTTTTGGACTTCGTGGTTATCTGACCATTTGCGTTGAAAAACCTGCGAGACTATTTTTGGGTCAATCCATGTGAGTCAACTAAATAGAATGCAAACGGGCGTTGATCATTCCCTTGTGAGTATGTACAAATGGGTAATGGCATTCCGTTCAATATACAATTGTTGTGCAGAATAGCAAACTGCAGATCGCACCATCCTGCAGTGTCCAATCCACAAAGCACCTAATATAATACATAATCTGGTAGTAATTGAGGAAGATCCTGAACTTTGGCCATCCACCACCTGCTTAGAGATGTAGATCGAAAAGATCAGCCTCAAATGCATCAACCACATTGTGCTTTGAGATAAAATACAGTGACTTACTAACGTTCTAGAATACATTTTCTTTGTTTCATGGCCTAAAATTTTATACCAAACTTGATATTCAAATAGATCTAATTTCTAACTTACTTTTGGTACATGCCAATGGATTGGGAGGAAGAGCAGTGTTTTTAGGTTTTGGAATTGGACAAGTCTTGCAAACACCGCATGATTTTGGACAAGACTCGCTCACGTACGGATAATAATTAGATGATGTTTTGCAATAGTTTTTGCCTTTCCAATATTCACACGATTCATCATTATCTTTACAATCTAAGAAAATTAAACATTTTAAATTGTTAATTATGCGCCCTTTCTCAAAAATCATGCTCATAATACATAGAATAACACTCTTGATTTTGCATATGCAAGTTGGAAACCGGCAGCTTGTTGATGAACAGTTGAAATCGCACAACTCAATATTGGAATCCCGGTATGATTCTCATTCGCTTTATGTTAACGTTATTACAAATACTGCCTACAATATTCATGCTGCAGCAGATTAATATACTTTAGCGTAGAGCACATTAAAATTTGTTGTCTTACCTGATGTACAGGGCGTTTGCGGTTCAGGTCTCCGGCATCCTTTGCATTTACCACAAGTAGCATCGCATCCCTGAATCAAATCACATGTTTTTGGAAATTTATATTTCATAAATCCACAATATGTCAAAGGCCTTTCATCGCGGCATCCTGGAAAAAAATATTGGTTAAGGCTGTTTACATAAAGTTTTATTTGTAAGTTATATCAAAATCAGAATCTTATGCTAAATTTTAATAATTTGTCATGCGTAACCTAAAAACTTCATGACTATGCAATATGGACACTACTAAATTAGTTGAAGTTTGTACATACCAACTTTACAGTTTGTTGATGTACTCAATGTTCTAACGCCTGCTATATTTCGATTTGCAGATGGATTGCAAGGAGTGCAGATGCCACAACTCGACAGGCAAAATGCAGATAATCTGTTACATTGATTTAAATATTTCACCCAACGGCACGTGGTAGGATGGCTATCGTTGCAATCATTTCCTGAAACAAGAATAAAATAAATACAAGAAAAAACAAATACTGTATATCTTACAGTATATGATGAATTTTCAACATTTGACTGGAAATACTAACATTGTTGCTTTGAATACCGGAATGTAACTGCTAATGATTGATATCGAAAATCTTTTGTATCTTACCTATTGTCGTTTTACATCATTTTATCGAAGCTAAAATGTTTCCAAGTGGTTGAGAAGACAACAGTCATCTTCACTCCATCTATTTGTTGGCCTTACGTAATAAAGCCATTTACTGTAATTGTTTTTGCTACAGACTCAGGTTGATGTTGTTCTGCTCAAAGTCACCCAATAAAATACGAATAGCGTTGCTCGTGCCCACAGACGAATATCATATTACATCAGTGTTCCACAATATACTTACGGCAAGATTTGGCGTGTGGTAGAACAGCACAGCAGTATAGAACAAGAGCAATAAAGAACAATCCCTTCATTTTTCTGGTTGAATTCTGATGTTAGCTGTTGCTATCAAATTTTCAACGACGTTTGTTGGTTTTAGCTTAATGCTTGTCTTTATATACTCAGTACATCGTGGTTGATTGCATGTGACAAGTGCTTTATGATGGCAATTTCGTGATAAAAACACGAATTTCCATTTTTGCAAATCAACCTAATTGAAGCTTTTCACACGCAAAATCGAGTTTATGCAAGGAAGAGCCACTTGATGGTTCGAAAAGAAAACCCAAACTAATCGTTTAATGTTGGCGCAAAGATCAAGTATTTTCGGACACGTTACCTAAGGTCACTTCAACAAGTATTATTTCAGTAATCGGAAAATTGCTTTCGTATACTCTGGTGAGCATGAGCACGTTTGGTTAACATCGACATTAGAAACTGATCGCTCTTATTATCAACTTGTTTTTGGAAATCGAAAATCAAATATAATAATGAAACTAAAAAACCAAGAGCTATATAGACGATTTAAAATCTAAAATTTTAAAATCATTTGCAAGACGTTCATTTTGTAAACTTTTCAAAAATTTTGAAATTTTTCCCAACCAAGTTTCATGCCGTTAATAATTTGATCTGCATAGGCAATGTTCTTAACTTGTTTTGGCATAATGAAAGAACTGATCGCATCTGAGAAAAATGAAAGCTTTCTTTTTGAAAAAGTAATGTTGACGTGTTCACATGCTCTAAAGCAGGGTGCAACAGGTAAAAGGAAAAAAGAAACATGCTAAACAGATTAGGTGAAGAATACTAATCGCAGTGCATTGATTTATTTGCAAAAGCAAAATAATTAAGTGTGGCGTAACAGCCGAAGTTCTGCTTTTATCGCAATTACAGTCTCACCATGATATAGCCAACGAGTACGACAGGTTTTAACTAATTTTCGCGTAGAAGAATCAACATCAACAGTTTGCATTTCATGCACTTTAGTCGTTTTCAGCAATGAGATTAAAAAGTACCTCCATGTCTGGACTAAACCGCATTTGCAATTTTGGATGTGTCGTAGCTCCTTCACTGTGTCTGTACAATCCAAGGCCAAGCAATGCGCATGGCAGCGCACCGTGTAAGTGATATGATTTTGTTCAGTCCAACTCCTGGGAAAGCGAGTTTCGGCGGCCTATTAATGCAGCAGCTACATCACATGCAAATGCAACATGCTTGCTGACATCAATATCGTGATCGGCAAGAACATCATTTCAAAGTCGGAACAGGTTAGCAGCAGTGGCTCCACGAAGGTCAGTGCGTCAAATATTCAAAAATGATGTTGCCTGGTATTCCTTTGTATTGATGTACTGAACAAAGGTTATGTATTACTGAAATGTAGCAATATTGGTTGTCTTGTCGACCATAGTGGCCTAGCATGCGCTCTGCTTGACATTACAAACAATGCGATTACTGAAATGTTCCGAAATGAGCAAAATAATCACGGTTACTGCAACCGAACTGATATGGCGTAGGTTGGAAAGATGGCCAATGCGGTTCACCAAGGTATGCAAGGGAGCTACTTTTCGGTTAGCTATTCCTATTTTCAAAACCGAGTAAATCAGATGTACTTTCTCAGCTACCGTATTAACTTTATTTGAAATACGATCCTGATGAATAGCATGAAATAGTGACGCACGTGGAGCATTTTTCAGACTAACGGCTGTTGATCAGAGGTGATATGGTTATCCAGCCGGTTTGGACGTTGAGGTCTGGCAGGCTCGGTGGTGTAAATATTACGATTCTTTCCTCGGCCGGAGGTAATTGCTGGATGCTTTGAACATAGCAAGCATGTTATGCCTCACTCAGCATGTAGAGTAAATACTATCATTTGTTGAAACTCATCACAATCTTTCAGCGACTGAAAAATCTCAATGTTAGATGCTACTGACTGACTGTTAGTTGAAACTAACGATGCTTTTGTAACTGTTGAATGCTGGTCTTCCTACGCCACAAAATCAATAGAACTTCTGCATCTGCTGGCCTTTGCGCTTTCTGGCTGGTCAACATCAGGAATTTTCATTCAATCTTGTAACAAAAGTATTACCCTAAGCTTGGATGGCTAGCTTTACGTTTTTGCTCCGGTATTATCTTCTAAAAATATACACAAAATATAAACGCATGCAATTTGGAAAAGACTTGACTCGCTAAAAAATCTATGTTTTTAAAAAAAAACGACAGTTTTCTTGACAGACCCGCTCTAAATTACAGCTGTAATACCGTTCTTTTTTCCTCACTTTTGCACCGCACCATCTGCCTAATTTATTGAATTTAATCTTTGGAAACTGAAAAGGCTTTCGTCGTTGAATAAAACAGTTTTACGCGCGATTGTTTATCCCATAATTGCAGTTAAATTATTTACTGAATACGTAGGATGGAATTTCAGAGATCATTATGATGATGAGGTGAGTATGCTGTCTGTGCTGCACTTAGTTAGTGTGAGAAGAATCGCTTTTCGATGTAAAACTGAGGCAACAATTAAATTAAACCAAAACTTATCATGGTTGTCCAGATTTAATGTGAAAGTAGAAAAAGCAATTAAAACAGTTCAACATTTCATGTGTGAGAAATACGGATTTTATGGGACTGCAGAGAAAATTTATGGCATCGCTTTGGCCCCTTAAAACGCCTTAAAAACTATAATGCACATATGTCCCATAAAAAAATACCGTACAAGAAAAAAGCTAATTTGAAATTTTCCTTTATCAGCCTAAAAAAATTCCAAACAACTCATATTGTTCAAAAAATTAATTGGATAGCTTATGATCTCTGAAGGGTCGAACAGATAACGGTAATTGATTGTGATAACGACAAGGCTATCTCTAGATACACGAAATAGATCTATACATAAGAGTGATACGGCTTTGCAGAGTACTGACAGACCATCTATCACAGTGGACATATTTTAGGTTTTACAAGTGTGGTGTCTAAGCTTTGCTTTATTAAAAGCAAAGCCTCTAGCTCTAGCTTCTTGTCGGTCAAGAACTGCACTGAAGAGACCTGATAGGTCGAAAAAGTGTCACTATCTGCAGTTTGCTAAGTGCGTTGCTAGCCTCTTGCATCACTAGATTGAATATTATTTATTTCACGTAAGCTATATTAAAACAGTTTATATCACAGCGCAGTGGCAAAAAAAGAAGAGAATAACAGGCACATATCCTTTCCTGAATTTCAAGTGATCTTTACAAAACACTTGAAATCTTTTTTAAAACAACACACTAAACTAACAAAAAACTTGCATCATTTTCAAAAATTCTAGTAAAAATTAATTTTTTGATGTTTTTGATCATTTCCCGAATCGAAACATTCCAAAACAATAAACTTTTATACTACACCTTGCAAGCAAAGTCTAAAGCATTTTGCAACTATGCCGAAAGCTCAATGTTTTGAGTGTGTATATTCAGCAAAAGAGCCCATAATAGCGATGTCCAAACTGCAGCTCGCGCGATGTTTATTGCAAATGTGAATGCAAAATTCACTTGAACAACTAAAAAATGTAGAAAAAAGCGTAATTTTGGTCAAGTTTTTCTTTAAACATAAAGAATTTTTTAAATTGTAAACCTTGCAACTAATTGGCAAAGCAGCAAAAGGGCGTAAGGGGCATAACAATTTATTAAAATGAATATGCCAGGAAACAATAATGAGTATACCACCCAACCAACCCTGGACGCGTTTCGTCCTGTTGGACTCCTCAGCAGGGCCCGTCCCGTCAAAAGCAAAAGTAACCCACTCATTAACGTTATCCTTAAAAAAAAAATCCAACACATGCAGAAGCACTGAGACTTCAACCGACGACGTATTGCTTTGCTTAGCAGGGCAGGTTGACAAATTGGTTGATTGGTTGCATATCCATTGGGAGATCAGTTTACACACTGATCTGAAAAAGCAGATTAAACGCTGCATTTATAGCCTAGCGCCTTGTCTTTGCAATGCCATCACGCTCGAAACGAATGCGTTGACAATTCACAAGGTGGGAGCCGGGCGACCTTTGATAGACATGTCGAGCAAATCCATGCCAACGAATTTTCACTCTATCTCACTTCGCAGTAAACCGGGCCTCCTTGGTTGGGTGGTATACTCATTATTGTTTCCTGGCATATTCATTTTAATAAATTGTTATGGCCCTTACGCCCTTTTGCTGCTTTGCCAATTAGTTGCAAGGTTTACAATTTACTATTCCCTTCTTCGCTTAATAAAGAATTTTTTGAAATAATTTGCTCACTTAAAAATACTATTTTGAAAATACTTTTAAATCGAATTTGAGTGTGTGGTTTGCGAGCTTACAGCAAAGTTATTTTGTTTTGGAATCTGGATCACCCAGCTGGTCTATAACAAATAACAACATTTTTAATAGATCAATAGACTATTTGATTCAACTTTAAAAACGCCATTTCCATTTGTTATATATTGTACAGTAGAGTTTTGTCTGTTTTGTTTTCCGTTTATTTCTCCAAAACTGTTCGAAATTGAAAATTATGACTTGTTAATGTTGTTGTTACCTGACCACTTTTTCGGGATGGGGTCATGGCCAGAGATTGTGGAGCCCCAGATGCCGTGCAAAACTCTTCGGCCTGGACCAGAGGTAGTATACAGGAGAAAGGTCATCAAAGATGTTGCAGCCTAAAAAGTTCGTAGCAGAATAGAGTAAGATAAAAACCGTCCTGAGTCGGGTGGCTACAATCGCAGCATAAATAATTCTTATTTCTACAAATTCCTGTAAGATAAATATTCAAAAATGATGCGTTAATTGTAAAGAACGTGAGAGAAGAGACAACGATTCTGACAAAGAAGCACAAATTCTTCAATAAAAGCCGAAAAATTTGAGCGTCAGTACATTTTGAAGAGACAGTACGCCTCCAATCCAACAGAAAATACGAGTTATTACAAGTAGTAAGAAGAAAGAAGCGACAATGGATGTGGATGGTTGAAGCACAGCACTCCGTTTTGGTAGCTCATTGGCCGTGTCGTTACCGGAAAGAAAATAGAGACTCGGGGTCCATTGCAGCCGGAAAAGAAATAAAGTGCAGAGAGTATATCAAATTTTCTGCGTTATAGGCCAGAGAATGACAGTTAAAACTTCACTCAAGTGGTCTCTGTGCCGCGATCAGCGTCATTTGGAGATCAAGGAACCGTTAAAGTATCTACATTAAGCTTATTACAGGAAATTTCTTTTTTGAAACTGTCGTTTTTAACTGAACAACAACAGTTTAAATCAGACCTCTTTCTCAAACTTTGATGAGATGTATCCTGCAAATTCCAATTTTGAGCTCTACATTTGCTTACTTCAAATATATAACTAAAAATCTTGCAAAATTTAAGGCTAGAAAGTAAAAGAAGTAGTATTGGTCGATCCAAAACTTAATAAGCATATGAATGATGACTTATTGGTGACAACAAAGTTTGAGTTTAAAATCTTATTTAACTTTCTCGTAAACCAAGAATTCCAAATCATAAAATATTGTGAAAGAAATGCCTTCCAATTTTTGAAAGCTTGGCTATTGAATGAGTGAATGGTTTTGTTTTTGGCACTCATATCTTGATAATATCTAACAGTTAAAACAATACGAGGGAAGAGCACGACGAAAAAGTTCATTATAACATGAAACGATGGAAACTAGATTCGAGAAATGATGGCAGGTTACCGTGATGAATAACTATTGTTAGTCATTAAAGCGGGACTGCCATCAAAAGTTTTTTAGACAAAAACAATAAAACCGAAATTTTTTCCTGAAACAAATACTTGTAACTTTCCTAATATTTCAATACTGTGCGTTAATTGCATGGTATTTGCGTGATTATGTAATAGTTTAGAGCGGCACGTTCGCAGTCAGTGACTTTAAAAATGGTACTCAAAGCTTTCCTGCTTGGCGCACAGCACGAATGAGACAATTTTGAGAACAAACCTGCAAGTTTTCTGGCTGTGTTCTTGGAACAGATGGCTAGAGGGATTCCTCGATCTTTATGAGGAAGACAAGCTGTGGGGTCTAGCAGTCTACCTGTTGCGGTGGCCCGGTCTAACTACAGATTTACAAATAGAACACGAGCTCATAAGCATGAGTGAATGAATGAAATGCATGTTTACATTCCTGTTTAAATGTCTACAAGGTGTGTTTTGATATAAAAATTTCTATTTCTCAATTTGTATGAAGCTCTTAAGAGATAAAAAATTTTGATGGCAGTAATGGACTCAGCGCTATCAAATTTATGAAGAATATCTATTTTATATAAACAACAGAATTTTTTCAAAAATCTTTACCGTTGTTATTGATTGTGCATAGACTTATAGGTACTGAATCAATAAAATACAAATTTAGTTATGAGCTAACTGCAGACAGTGACACCATTTCGACCTATCAGATATCATCAGTGCAGTTGATGACCGACTAGTGGCAAGAGATTATATTGTTTTTTAATATTAGAAAAGTCAGTTTGAAGTTTGTGAAAATTTTATTACATTGATTTATTGCATGTACAAAATTTTAACTCCTATGCATGTTTCCTATTATCACTACTAAATAATATTTAAAAATCATCGAGCACTATGATAAGAGGTTTTTTCCTTGATTAGCCCAGGCCTGTTAACTGGATGGCATGACCAAAGAAAAATTTTATAGACTTACGTGGAGTTTCACCCATGACTTGATTTTGTAGTTTCCACAACTTTTGCCCAGAAATAAAAATTATGGCTTTTCGAAACGCAATTACTCTATATTTAGGTGTGAAACTTGAAACAATATATCTTTATTCCTTCAATTTGAAAATTTTATGATATAAATTTCATAGCCTATTTACTATAAACTTTTTTTCTTTATCTAGTGCTTCGTGTGGGCAAAATCTTTCTTTTTGGGAAAGCTTCTCATATTATGAGCTTCTTATTGGCCTATTTTTCTAGTCTTCAGTTAAACTGGCCACCACGACGGGTAGACTGCTTGGCTCCGCCACCTGTCTGTCGCATAACGATGGAAACATCCCGTTAAGTGTCTTACCCAAAGACACAACAAGCGAGTCTGCCGGTTTGTTTTTCACTCGATACCTTTTATGTTGAGTGTCAAGCAGGAAAGCTGTGAATATCATTTTTTAAAGTCTTTTCGTATGACTCGAGTAGGGAAATGAGCCCTAGGCCTACCGACTGCCAAGCGGACGCTCTAACCACTACACCATCGCGCCGGTGAACTACCGCAACACCACCCTTTATTTAATAAAGGAAAATGGCTCCCAACCAGGGATGTTAGGGAATTATTCAAAGATTTGTAGATAAATTGTTTGAGGTAGTTAAATTAATGCCAGCTTTTCAAATTTGGTTGTTATTGCAAAAGAGAACGGAAAATATGAAATGCAGTTTGCATTACTTAATACCGTATCAGGAATTTCTGTACTTTCCAGCAAAATACAAAAACACTGTTCACAATAAACATTTTAATAAATATAATTAAATTTTTGTTTTTAGTGTAGGGCAATTTTTGCAAATGTATAGCAGGTAAAGCTCAACATCACATCCTGTAGAATAAGAGCTGTATAAAAAAGATTCGGAGCCACAGCTTTAATGTCACTGTATAAGTTTTTGGTGTCGTGGACGCTTCAATGTTTTTCTGGATTATGTTCTAGCAAAGGTGATTCGGCTTGTTTAATGTAATGGCGGTATTAAATTACATCCTCAGTTAATATTGTGATTTCACTTGCTATAAAAATGTGTGATGTATATGCGATGTACTTTGCCTTTGCGATTCAGTTTAATGCTGCTCACTACTCATCAGATTTTTTGCTAAAAAGTGTAGTCGTAATTAATTGATACTTTGCAAAAATTTCATATTTAATCACTCATGGAAGTTGCAGTGAATTGATTTCGAAACTGGCAACTAATCAGTATAGCTTTTGGTGTACACGATTTATCTGGCTTGGCATATTGTAGCCTTATCATTTTCTATACTGATTTTACAATATATAATTGTATAAATTTTGTAACAGGTGTTAAACAAAATTAGACAAGTATTGGTTAAAATTATTGTATTCCAAGTGAACATCATGACGCATGTTACCAGATAATCGAGTCGCCGGTAAGGAGAGAAAAAAGTGGTAACAACTGGTCATTTAATTAAATTCTAAAGCATAATGCGATTCTGTCTGTGTATGCTTACGTATACTTGCATGTACTGATTAACGTTTCCATAACCGCAGGGCGTAGAAACATGAAATTTAGTATGACAGTTCAATGACATGTTTTCCACGGGTGAGAACGTCTGGGTTCGAAATAAGGTCAAGAACTCAAAATAATGTTACGATAAAAACTCAAAATTCGTTTACAAAAAGCAATTTTTAGTTTAAATAAAAACCAGCAACCGAATTATTAACCTGCAAATAATTGTACTCATTTGCAAGAAAAGATGGCAGTACAATCAACCTTTTTTAAAACTTGTTTTTTTATATCCTCAAAAAATAAAGACGCAATTCGAAGTTGTTGTAGGAGATTTTAAATAGCTTCTTTCAATGCAAAAAATACTGCAACAAATCCGGTTTATTTGGTCTGAAAATAAGGATTTCTTGTTGAAGTATGTTTTAAATTTGTTTTTTTCATCGCCTACCAAATATAGCTCATTTTGTCACATTACATCGTAATATTACCTTTATTGCTTGGTAGCATTTCAGGGAAATGGAAGAATTTGTGGTTTTTCACTGTTAATTTTGAAGCAGAGATGCGCGGAAATAAACAAAACGCTAAAGTCAGACGTGCAGTTCAACTCTCATATTTGTTTAATGCTATAACAGCTCTAGTAGACAGAGAATGAAATGTAATTGCAACTTAATACCTCAAATAAAATCGAAAAGGGAGGCCAAACAGATTTTAATCAAAAGATGTTCAATTTCAACAATCAATTATCGTGGATTAACTTTTTGTTGCCTAAGACCAGTTTTCGATTCAGGAAAAAAGATGTGATATCCAACGTTGGAAAGTAAAAGCATCTAAATGGCACCAAATGCTGATACAGGACAAAATTATTAGCCTATTTTACCATCTCCCCCACTTCGAGTGTGAAATAGTAGGCTGACTATTTCACTATTTCAAGAAGTATTTCAAGAACTAACTGACTATAACTATTTCAAGAATCCTACATTTGGTAGCCAGAAAACAAAAAAAAACAGAGACTACAGTTAGCCAAACATATTTAATCCGATACCCATTATGGGTATCCGGTCAGAAATGCCCATTTTTAATTAAGAAAGCAGAAAACTAATTTAGGACGGTGTGCAACACAGAAAACCAGAAAGGAAAGTGAACATTGCATAGCAATATCATATGTTACAATGTTTCGTCATGTAGCATTCTAGAGTATCATGCAACTAATATGAAATTAAATACAGAGCACGGCAGGCATTTTGCTAAGTAGATACTTCCTTAATAGCTCTTAATGGTTAATGTGGTAAAAAGGCAAAATGATTTGTCACGGTGCATAATGTCACCCTACCCATGACAAGTTGCCTAAAGTATTGGCAGAGCAATTAGCCCTAAAACGGGTAAAAATCGATAAACTTCCGAAAATAGTTATCTGCAAACTTCTTAATATTTTTCTAAGCTTTAAATATTGCATGATGTTTGTGCAAGTTTTACGACGTCAGTGTAATTACATACACACCACATTTTTTATAAGCACTATGCAATCGGTCTATCTAAACTGTGTAGGATACAGAAGTCATGATTCATGAATAGCACTTGCCTGTTAATGACATATAAAGACTAAAGAAACTTTTGATATTAGTAGAATTACTGATGATCACACTTACTGTTTTATTTCATTATTTTATCAAATTATGCAAATTATATATATTTGGACCAAAGCACAAAAACATTTAGCTGTGGCACTTAAGGAAATGTATTTTAATTGCTCAGGTGTGAAAATTTTCTAATAATTTTTGTTCAAATTTCAATATTACCAATACAGTATATGGTTTCTATGAAGCGACAATATCAACTATTCATTTGCTACACATTTTGATGTTTCTGGATTCTGACACTAATCCGTTTATCTCCATTAATTTTTAGTATTACCAATAACCTCGTATTTCAAAAACGCGCAAAGTTTGCAGTGTTTAGCTATTGCCACGCTAGTATATTTAGTCAATAAATATAACTTTATCTAAACTCGTCAAAAACGGTATTCATATTTGTGTAAATTTACAATTGAAAGAGGTTATGCACTCGTTTTCACCCCCATATTTATAAGCGTAAACTGTAGTTTTCTTGTTTGTTTTAGTATTATTTTTAATGTCTACATTAAAAAACTTATGCTTGCGTTGGATAGAATAACGCTTACCGAAGTGAAATTCCCAGAATTGGTGTAATTCAAATTGATCAACGCGAAACGTGTCCGGAAATCCTTGATCTTTACCCCAACATCAAACTGTAATTGTGGCTTCTTACCGCCGTAACATTTAACACATCCTCACGTAAATTCGATTTTGATTCAGAAATTTTCTGCTTACTTTGCTTTTCTAAAAATAGAAATTCATGCATTGATTTGAACAACCCTCTTAAAAAACCCACATGCCTGAAAGAATTAGCTGCATTGGGCTGACTAAATTAGGACGAACGTTCACGCAAAAACCAAACATCGTTGAATATTCACTAGTAACAAACATCAGTACAACAATAACCGAAAAATAAAGGAATTTTTCTTCATTGCTGTCATTATGTTTTGTTTCGCTCTTTTACCACAAGCAAGTGCTTGTCCTTAGTACTTTTTGTTGCTTTTCAATACCAACGACATATCATGAAGTACAATACGCTCCGCAGTAGAATAATCTTAAGTTGAATACATTATATTCATATGTTTATTTCTCAAGGTAAATGATGCTTTTTTGTTGCCTTGTAATATAAACGGGCATGGGAAGTAAGCAAATCGTGGTAGGTGGGTAAAGCAGAAGCAAGTCGAATGATAGAAAGGCTTTGAAAAGTATTATTACGAACAAAAAATTCCAAATCACTTAATAATTAATTGATTTGTACAAGTGGAGCGGGGGTGAATTTTGCCTTGTGTTGTAGAGAGAGTGAAGAAAAGTGGCTATCGGCCTTGATAACTTCTTTTTAACTTGTTGGCTAAGCAAAAGAGCTGCACTCAATACTAAAAAGTTTAAAGTCGATATTGTTCTTGAAAAGACCTTGATAACTTCTTTTAACTTATTGGACCAAGCAAAAGAGCTGCAGGCAATACCGAAAAGTTTAAAGTCAATGTTGTTCTTAAAAAGAAAATTTGATTGGGGTGGGGGAATTACTTCACATAAATATTGTGGCAACTCAGTTTGATTAGTGTTCTCTAAGAAAAAACTCTTCCCATTAATCTGCAAGTTTTTAGGAAATTGTAAAGAGAGCCGTGGTATCTTTCGTTTCATTTTTGCTGCATCTATGCTTTAACTTTAGAGTAACTTTGAAAATATAGAGAATATTAAGTACATGTATTTTTATTGTATCATTTGCAATAACTATTGCGTTAGGCAAAATAATGAAAACCTTTTGTAGTCACAATTGAAAAGTTTAACGTCAATTATTTATTTTTTCAATTGTATTATTGGTAGTTAATATTTGGCTATTTTTATGTTTTAGAAAATGATTGCAAAAGTCCCAATCCCAAAATATGCCCTCTTATCATAGTATTTAATCAATGTAGCACACAACTTGCGTTTTGTTAATCAAGTTGTGGCATTTTCACTCCTTGCAATTCACCTGCGTATGAAAATATAGCATGAGCTAAAACATTGAGGGCATCAACAAACTGCGACGTTGGTATGTACGAATTTCAACTAATTGTTTTTAATATCCACCTTGTGGAGTATGAAGGTAGCAAGTTACGACTGTCAAACTGTTAAAACGTAGCTTTAGTTTCTGATTTTGATACAACTTAGTTATAAATTTGTACGTAAACAGCTCCAATCAGTATTTTTTCACCTGGACGCCGCGATGAAAGGCCATTTCTGAAAACATGTGATTTGGTTCAGGATATGATGCTACTTATGGTAAATGCGAAAGATGCCCGAGACCTGAACCAAAACGCCCTGCACGTCTGGTGAAACAAACAATTTCAGTGCTACCTCCATTCAAAATTTCACTTGCTACAGTTGGAAAACTAAAAGCAGGAATTTTAATAACTTAAGCGTTATCTGAAGGATCGATTGTGCAACAAAATCGAACCCACTATCCGAAGAATTGAGTTGTGCAACAAAATCAAATCCACTATCCGATATCGAGTTGTGCAACAGAATCTGTTTATTAACAAGCTGCCGGTTACGAGCTCGTATATTCAAAGTTCATAGCGTTGATCTGTTTACACGCAGTATAGGCATGGATCTTGGAAAAGATGAGATTTAAAAGTTTACAATTGGCTTTTGTTTTGTAGATTGCAAAGATAATGATAAATCGTGTGAATATTGGAAAGGCAAAAGTTATTGTAAAACATCGTTTACATATTTTCCGTACGTGAACAAGTTTTGTCCAAAATCATGTGGTGTTTGTGAGACTTATCTCATTCCAACACCAAAAAACACTGCTCTTCCCCCAAATTCATTGGCATGTACCAAAGGTAAGTTAAGAAATACAAGCGCTTCTTGAATATCAAATTTGATACAAAAATTTGGGTTGTATCAGGATGCAAATATATTCTTGAATTTGATTAGGCCACTGTATATTATGCTAATGCACTATCAGTTTTACTTTCAAGAAAAAGATATTTTATTTCTCGAATGCAAAGTCATTTTTGACAAACATTTTGCTTTTATCAGATTGAAAAGACGAGATGGATACGGATACTTGCAAGCATTGGAAAAGTAAAAACCATTGTAAAGGCAATAGCAAATATCCATATGTTCGTTGGAGAATCTGAAATGTCAGTTCAAGTGAAGCATCTAACATTGCTCTCCTACCAACAGAAGATATCACACCTTCCACCAACAAAACGATCCAGCTAAAATATGGTTTTACGTTATTTAACGCCATTATTCTTTGTAAAACGTTTGGTAGTCTGTTGTATTTTTCATTGTTGCTATTTCACTTTTATTTATTTGAATTTATTTTCCGAAGTATCATGAGTATCCTCGCTGTTACATCTTTTACATCAATATGTTTAGTGCAGATACAACCATATTGTGTTTGTTGAGAAAACGTTACATCAGTTAACGACGTGGCCAAATGGAGTTAACCCTGGTTTAGCAATGCAATGATCAAATAGTTGGTGTTTTAGCCATACCATAAGTGCTATGTTGCGCTCTTAACCATGACATCTTATGTTTTTTTCGAGGACGCAGGTTCTTATATGTAGGTTTAGGCTATTTACATGTTGAACAGCTACTCAATTTTTTCTGCGTTTAGTCAGTATTTATTTGTCAAAACAATAAAACATATACACACGATGCATAAACTATAATGGTGAGCAAATTATTTCAAAAAAATGCAACTTGCAGCAGTAAAATGCCGCGATAAAACTTTTCAGAACAGCTTACAGTTTAGCACTGCAACACCACTCATTTAAGACCGATTGTGAAAAGACGGGGTCACGACTACTATAGCTTGAGTATGGTTTGTTCTTCTGTACCACACTTACAGGTTGTAGAAACCGATAATAATGATTCAAACCCATTAAAATATCGAGGTTACAAATTGTTCTATGCCAGTACGGAGACTTGTGAGGCGTGTTAAAACCGACTTGCTAATATTGTCCATTGCTAGCCCATGGTTTGCTGAGTATGAGCATTCCAACAAATAGTAAATTTCTCAATATAGCTCTTCTGGTATAATTAAAAGTTAAAATGATCTATGTTCAGATTTGAAATCTACATAAAATTCATAATAACTCAACATTTCGAAAAATTAAAATCAGTTTTTTTTCGTCAGAAGTGACATGAGTTCAAACACAGACAACGGTTGCATAGTGAACAGAATGAAAAGAAGAAAAAGAAGACTAGGGCGATAAACAAGTGTAGCAGCGACAACTGGCGGTTGAGGACTTATAGATTTATACAATTCGGTATATAAACTGTTAATTTTATGGTTGAAAGCAAAATCAGTTTTGTGTACAGAAAATGATTCTAAGAACTGTCTTTTTTATAGTCACTTTAATAGCTAAACTTGCGGAGCTTTTCCAATCAATTCGGTATCCATTTAAGCAAACGTGTTTCACTAGCGCAGATTTCTTTTTTAAATCCTGATTTGTTTGTTGGGTAATTTTATCTGGTTTGATGTCCCTTTGATCTTCTTTGCGCTGTGATTTAAATGGTCGAACAGTTTCACCAATGTAAACATCTGTACAATCTAAACATGGAATTTCATAAATACCACCGCGTTTATCAAATTTGCTGATTTTATCTATTAAACTTGGTAGCATGTTTCCCACAGTGCGTAACGATTTTGTTGCCACTTTGATTTGGTGGTTTTTCAAAAGACGTTTTATTTTCTAGTTATTCCAGATATAGATGACAAAATACCATTTCAATATATCTTTCTTCTCTTTTTAACTTAACTTGGGCTTTAGCTTTTCTTTTTTTCCGTGCTTTTTGTATGAACCATTTAGGATAATCATTTTCATTGATCATTTTCTATACACAAAACTGATTTTGCTTTTAAACATAAAATTAACAGTTTTTATTTCGAATTGTGCAAATTTACAAGTTTTCAACCGGCTTTTATCGCTGCTGCGCTTGTTTATAGCCATAATTTTATTTTCTCCCTTTCATTCTGTAGATTAACACAATGACCGCGAGGGACGTATTAATATGTCCTTAGTTTTCCTTTTTGTACGCAAGGACGTAAAAATACGTCTTTCAGCCAACTTTGATTTCGATTGTTTCAGCGTCTGGTATAATCGCCGAATCTTTTCCTATGAAAATAACTAAGCTAATTTCTTTTTTCTCTAGTTTCTAAAACTTTTTATGACGTTTTACTGAAGTTCTAAGCCATTGTATTTTTCTCAGAAAAACCAAACAACCTTGGTAGAAATTACCGCACAGTATCAAAAAGAAATAGACTTTATTATTATTATTATTTTTTCAATGTCAGTTTATTTGAAATCAGACACAATGATAGAAAAGTGTGTACTCCGCAGTTCTTATGTTTGAAAGGGATTTCGGATAGAAGATGACTTACAATTAGTTCGTTAGACTGTTTAGAGTTTACTGCGGTCTTACATTATCTTTATATAGCCGGAAGTTTTTATTTCAGATTTTTTTTTATAGAGCTACTAAATGATCATGGCTACTAGAAAAAGAACTAAAAAGTATTATTTGAGCGATTTGGTAGAAAATTTTAAATTGGTAGATTTATCTGAAGAGGAGCCCAAAGACGATAATGGTTCGGATAGGGAGAGCTACTTTAGTGATTCAGAATTTAAAAATGACGCTAACACTGTTGCTCATTTGCAATCAACAGCAACAGCAAACACCAGTCATGACTCTGTTCAGTCTGCAGGCAATACTAGTGATATTTCAACTACCGACGCAACTCGCAATGAGAGCATGTTAGAACTGTTTAGCAGCTATGATGATTCTGATACTGCCTCAGCATCTAATTTCGCTGACCACAACTGGAAATCTGTAGAACCAACTTACACATCTCCATCAGATATAAATTTTTCTAAATCAAGTGGCATAAGCAATTCTGTCACTCTCAACAAAGAGTCATTGCTAGTGCAATTTTTTTGCTGTTCGTGACCGAGCATATCATAAAGATTATGGCCACAAAAAGAAATAGATATGCTGAGCAAATAATAGCACATTCAGTAGTAACTGCAAAAAGCAGAATGAAACGTTGGGTTGCCACCACAAATACAGAAATGAAGAGGTTTCTAGGAATTCTTTTTAAAATGGGTTTGGTAAAAAAAGCATGCATAGAAAATTATTGGTCTACTGATCCTGTGATAGCAACTCCCATGTTCAATTCTACGATGCCACGAGACAGGTTTGAGCTACTACTCCGTTTTGGGCATTTTAGTGACAACAAATCTGCAGTTGATGGCGATCGTTTATCCAAATTGCGAAAAATATGCAATGCTCTACTTGAACGATTTCAAGCTTTATACATCTCTGGGAAAGAAATATCTATAGACGAATCAATGGTTTTTTCGAGAGGCCGCTTGATCTTTCGTCAGTATATTCCTGGCAAAAGACATAAATACGATGTGAAACTTTACATGCTGTGTGAACATACAGGATATGTGTGGAATGACCTGGTATACTGCGCAAAAATGAATCCTCTCTCTGGTTTCGGTCACGCAGAAACTGTTGTTCTAAAGCTGATGGAAAAATTGTTAGATCGTGGTCATGCTCTTTACGTGGATAATTTTTACACAAGCGTGCCTTTAGCGAAAGCTCTACTAAATCGAAAAACGTTGATTTGTGGAACATTGAGGAAAAACAGAAAACAGCTCCCATAAAATATTGTTTCTACCAAACTAAAAAAAAGCACAGCACATTGCAAAACGAAAAGGGCGTATTGTTGTAGAAAAGTGGCAAGACAAAAGGGAAGTGCTAATTCTCTCAACACATCATTCCGGAAAAATGGTTGAGAGCAACAGACAAACAAAAGGAGGGTGGAAGAAAAAAAAACCAGAGTCTATTATATCGTATAATAACTTTATGTGCGGTGTGGACAGAATGGATCAACTGATGTCCTATTATAGTCCACTACGAAAAACGCTAAAATGGTACCGCAAAGTTGTGTTACAGCACCTCGACATGGCTATGGTAAATGCTTTCATTTTAAACAAAAAGGTTGGTGGTACAAAGGCGCAGTTGAAATTTTAAAGGAGTGTAATTGCTTCGCTGTTGAGTTCTGATATTAGAATAAATGAAAACCTCCCACAAGCATCAGATACAGCCGCATTTCATCATCATAAAAGTTCTGATCTTTCTCGTCTGCCTGGCCAGCACTATTTGGCTCACATCCCTTCAACAACTTCAAAGAAAGATGCTGCTTGAAAGTGCATTGTTTGCAATCATCAAAAGCAACGCAAAGAAACTCGCTACATGTGTCAAACATGCCCCTCAAAACCAGCTTTGTGTGTGGTTCCTTGCTTCAAAAAATTCCACAGTAAAGCCTGCATTTGAATGCGATAAACCAGTCAGCGTACTATTTCAAACAACACAGTACTGATTTCTTCATATTGATTTTGCGAACTTAAATTGCTTTCTTTACCCGTCTTATTTTGCTTGATTGTTTCATTATTGTTTGGACACAATTTTACGTTTTATTACAAACCACGTTTCGCTTTATTCAGTTGTCTGACATATCGGCATAATATGCGAAATATGCGCTTTTACGATAAAACGCGTTAGCGTGTATCGAGAAAACTTCGCCGCGGTCAATGTGTTAAGCAACCTTTGTCTGTGTTTGAACTCATGTCACTCCTGACGAAAAAACTGATTTTAATTTTTCGAAACTTTGAATTATTATGAATTTTAAATAGATTTCAAATCTGAGCAAAGATCATTTTAACTTTTAATTACACCAGAAGAGCTATATTAAGAAGTTAGAAGATGCATGGTGACAAAAGCAAAATATAAATAGTAAATTTATCGAATGTCTGCACAGGGTTCACTAAAAAATTCAGGCGCAATGCTGAAACTTGAAAAATTCAAAGCAGGTCTGGACAATCGTTCTTTGTTTGGCACCATTGTCGCTGCCCTGCAAGTCGCGTGTAAGTATGCGGTAATAAACAAACAAACAAAATTTAATCATTTACTGATGTTTATTAATTTTATGGAAAACTCTGCAGCAACTTAAGCTTTATTGATAATGCAACGACAGATTTTTATGAATTTTAAGCTTTCTAAGCATGCTTCTTGCTTTTTTTTAGGACGTTTCAACTCGTTCTACGATTTCGTAATGCTACCTGGTATGATAAACACCCTACTAGAGATTATCATCAGATGGTTTTTTCAAAAATTGCACAATTTTTACAAAATCATACTACTCATAAACTAATTAGTGACCTCGTCACTTCTCAACCGATTTTTGCCATTGTTTTATCAACTGAAGTTTATTTGGAAACAATTCCTATAATAAATGAGTTGAGTACATATTGTATATCGAGGGTCAAATGACAAAATGAGCTAAGTCAGTCTACAGTAGTTTTGAGAAAATCGACTTTTTAACTTCAAAATGAAAAGTAAATTTCAATGAACAGAGTAGAAATCTGTTCGTCCTATGAAGAATTAATGTCAATAAGACTCATCTTTTCGTATAGATGTTTATGGTGGAATGGTTAGAATAATGAAGTAATACGCTAGAAAGTGACTTGGCTCATTCTCTCAAAAACTTATTTTGCTTTTCGATTACACGATTTTATCATAAAAAATTGAAACAGGCTGAAAGTTTCACATTTATTAACAGAAAACACCACCGCACACAAAATCGAAATTAATAGCATTTTGCTTTCTGCAAGAATCTGTCACAGCAAACCAGAATGGTTATGTCAAATGAGAGCAAAATAATGCCGTGATTTACATTTATAAAATACAGTAATAGTCTTGTATTTTTCCTGGATTTAAACAAAAAGTCACAAAAAATGAACAGGCTGATGTTTTATTGCAGTTTCTATTCAACAGGTAAGTTGTTGTACCATTCATGGACGTCATCAGGTATGGCTCCAGTTTGGCAAAGCTGCCAAGGTCCTTTTTTTTGGCTCCTGTGATTCCTAGCTGCTTTTTGTACAACTGGACAACAGCTGCTGGTTTGGATCTGCGTCCTCGCTGCACTTTTGTAACAACTTTGCGGTATTCCCCCATAGGTTCGTAGGAATACAGAAATGAAAATGGCAAGTCTTTTTTGAATCTTATGCTGTGGATTTCCATCCAGTTGACAGTTGCACGCACCATCTGTATCTTTGTTTCTGTTAACAATCGGATCATTCTTTACTTTTTCCAGATCGAAAAAACTAGAAAAATCTAGCTGGTATACAACGTATGGCTTATGACGACGAGCCATATGTATAACGTTATACCATTCTCTTTGAGAGTGCACGCGGACATTCTTTTTGGCAAGCTCTATGGCTGCATGCATGGAGTCACACTCCATTTGAGTGTGTCCTGTTTCGAGAAAGTTCAAAGTTATTTCTTCAAGAGGCAGTGACTGCACACTGTGCATGAGTACACTGGCAACTTATTGGTTCCTATTTTGCCCACCACAAGAATCTGAGTGGAAGGACACTCTTTTGACAGTATCCGGCAAAGAGGAGAGGTAGTGTCTGATGCAGCTGCCAATTTCCGAACTTCCTCTCTTTCCATCTAACTTATTCCATAAATAGCAGTGTCCAACTCTTGAGTTTGCTTCATAGATTGTGAAGTTATATACGCACAGTTTTCGTTTATAGTACATTGAACTGACATCAGAGCAAGGAAGCTGTAGAACAGATTGCAGGTCAAACGTAGCAGTCACAAAAGTAGGGTCTTTGGCCGCATTTTCTTTGTCTTGTTTCTTTTTTTCTTGTGCATCTTTCTTTCTTTTTATGTGTTCATCATAATTCGATTGCAGGTCTAGTTTTTCGTGTTCACTAGCTCTTTTGAAAGTTTCACATTGGAGGCACTGATCTTTACGAGGATGGTGAAATCCTAAATTGTATTCAGTTGCGAAGATTTTTCTGTATGTTTGACTACTGACAGGGGTAAGGTGTTCTTCTTCGCATTTTTCTTTATAAAGTTCATGCATCTTAATGACACTCAGCCCTGGCTCCAAATACTTCCTACTTTTGTCAGCACGGCAATAATGACTCTCCACGACAGGAAAACTCTCAATATGATTTTTAATTAAATTGATGTTGTTCAGCTGAAAGTTTGTGTTTGGGTTCGTGATGTCCTCATTCATCCCCACCAATGAAGGTATTATGATCAGATCGGTCAGAAAATGCTTTAAGGACAGCATTGTTGGATATACACAAAGTGGCCAAAAAGAATGCCTTACACACCCTTACTTCTTCTCCATTGCAGGTAAAAAGATATTTGTGTGATTCCGCCGTGGTTTCTCGGATCTTTCCCTCCTTTGCTTGGTTGCAAAAGTTTTTACATTCCCCAAAATATAGTCTTTTTTCCTTTTAGTCTTCTAACCCCCAGTACTGTTGACAAAGACTTTCACGTTGTCGTTCATCAATTTTTTCAGTACAGTTTTCTCTGCACTTGTGGCCTGTAACACTCCTTGGTGACTTTCTTGGCACTTCCTTTCCAACAGAGTTGATGTGTTGTTCACCTCTTCTATATATCTTCTTTCGTATATTGCTCTTCTTTCGTATCACCTCTTCTTTCGTATATTGCTCTTCCACATGGCTGGATTTGACTTGCGCCACCGTGTGCCATTATTTGCTTCATTTTCTGCACCATCATTGGCTTCATCATCAGCCTTGCCATTATTTGCTTCATTTTCTGCACCATCATTTACTTCATCATCGCTTCCATCATTGGCTCCCTCGTATGTTCTGTCATTGGCTCCATCATCTGTTGAGTCATCATCTGAATCTGAGAAGTAGTATGACTTAGGGCGTTCAGGTACTTCGTAGGTAGGATCTTCAAAGGAGTCATCATCTACATCAGAAGGGCAAAATCTCTTAGATTCTGGTTCACTTTCAGAAAAAGAGTTACTACGTGTGAGTTCATTGATAAGCTGGCCATCCAGTTTCAATTTTCGTCGTCTGTTATCCATGCCTGAAACCACAAAATACCAACTAACACAATCATGTTTTTTATTGAATATGACTAATAGTGATTTAATTAAAAGCGAAATTTGTAAGAGTGACTTAATTAAAAGTGATACCTAAAGAGCTTTTATACATCAAAATTGCATGTAATTCTAATGAAAAGTCATTTTACTGATCGTACTTAAAAATATAATAACAAAGTAGCCTTATACTCCCAGCATTCAAAATATTTCATACAGTGAAACATAATGAATTTAAATAATTGTGAAGTTAAGGCTATTTTTTAGTTAATAAATTGTAATATAAAATTATATTGATTTATTTTTTAATCAAACCCTACTAAATAATTATACTATTCACGACTCACTCGCCCACTGGTTTCAACAATGCCATTTGACTTCTCTCAAATTATGTATGAAATTTGCAGTATGAAACGTAAGGTGATAAATAACAGCACATGCATATTCAGAAGTCATAAACTCATAACCCAACTATTCAAGATTATTCACGAAATTAAAATATCAGTATTCTACTACTTTAGCAATATAACAGGAAATTGGCTAGTCTTTTAGTTCAGAATTAATTTCTAGCACAAATCATTGGATATCCTACAGTGCACCATTGACGGTTATTTGAAATTGATTTGAAAAAATGAAGTTATTCAATTACATTGATTTGAAAAAATGAAATGCAGTTCAAAACAAATGAGGAACCCGAAGGTTGACATTGAGCATCGCGCTCGTCGAGTACAGGGGAAGCAGCAAATTAATAAATAAACAGAGAATAACCACAATTTAGAAATTCAGTTCCTAATACATTTCACAACTTTGCAGGAACTCAAAGTCAAAACTGCTAGTCAATCTAACTTCATTCGTATAACAAGCACCCGCTCAAAGTTTACATTTATGCCATGTAATTTCTCTTAAGTTAGCATAAAAATTGAATAAAATTTCCAGTGTAAAACCATTAGGTGATACAGTAGGACATGCACATACACAATCGTAAGTCATTTCCCCACTCTTCAAGATTATTTCCAAATTTAATAATGTCAGTATGCTAAAGCAATTGAAAGTTACAAAATAACACAAATGAGATTGCTAACTTTACACTAAGAGGGTGATGAGTATATTATTGCTTACTAAATTGAGGTGTTATAAAAGAACAAAGGCCATTGTTTGCATCTAAAAACATTGTTTATTTAATAATAATTACACATCACCCTCTTGATGTCAAGTTAGCAATCCTCCTGTTGTAACTTATCCTTCATAATAACAGGAGACTAATCTTTTAGTTTAAAATTGATGTTACTACAACTTTTGGATAACTGCAATAAGCAAATTTCTACACCACACTCACCCGAACAATAAAAGTTTTTCGGTTTTCTCTGTATCCTTTCAGTATTTTCGATGTCTTTTCAGTTCTTCTCTGTGTCTTTTAAGCAGATTTGTTAGGACTAACAATTTTGTTATCAACTAGCAGACTAAACAGCGAATCAAGTGCTGAAGAGAAAAGAGGGTAGAAATATTTGAAAATTATTTAACGGCTAAGTGACAAGAACAATACAAGGCAAGAATTCATAACTTTTTGATGCAAATCACCGATACTTTGCGACAACATTTGGTCACTAGAGTTTTCACTCTTGATTGATTGACTAGCAATCTCTCACCAAACATCGAAACTCACTGCTTACTATTCAATGTAATGTATAGCCAGCTACATCGTAAATTACTCTTGATTTGATTTAGTACTCACTCAAGTCTCATTTTTTCCAAACAGCCATTGCTTAAGCTAGTCTACCGCGCCTATTGTTCCAAATTCTAATCAGTAATATCACACGCAGCAAATATTATACACGCTTGGATAATTTTCTTATTTTATTACATTTCCACGGAAAAAAGTAGCGCGAACAAGTGCAGTAGGAAGATCAGCGGTTTGCAGTGCGCCCATAGTTGAAAAAAGTTATTAAAAACACTTTTTTTGCAATTTTACATTCAGGAAAAGGGAAATGAATAAATAGTAGGCTAATACTTCTCAAAATTATAACTAGATGTAAAAAAAAAGTTCTCAAAGCAATAAAATTTCACGACACTAATGATCACATAATGAGCTAAGTCACTTATTTTATCTTGCCTTCATGACAAAACGAGCTATGTCACCTTAGCTCATTCTGTAGTTTAAAAATGGCGCAATTGCGAAAGTGGCATAATATGCTATGTTGACATAGCTTATTTTGTCATAGAGCACTTTGGAGTTAGTTGAAAATGGAATATCAGTTCTGAGAAAACCTGTTCATACAGACCTTAGCTCTTTATGTCACATAAAAATATGCATCTTGAGAAATATCTCACATTATATAACGCCGAAAATAGAAAATGTGGACTTAGCTCATTCTGTCATTTGACCCTCGATATATACTTTTTGTTTTTATTATAAGCAATTGAACCTAAGTCCTGTACTGTAGCTTTTTACTCATCCAGCAAAACTGTTAGGTTAAGTAAGAACAGGTAGGCTATGTTAAATACGCTCGTATATAAAGGTTGCGATAAAGTACTGTAGCGGTTTACTATCTTAAGACTCCGAGTAGATAGAAAAAAACAACTTTTATTAAACTCTTTGCTAACTACAAACTTAAAACTTGAATGTCCAAAATTGTTTCCAAGCTCAAACGACGCAAATCTCCAATTCTTTAAAAAAATGCAAACTAAACTACATCACCTACAAATTTGCCGACGGTGAACAAGAACTGCGAAGTGATTAAAAAGGCAAAATAATCAACAAAGTAAATTAAAATGAGGTGATGTTACGCAACTTAAAGGTAAACTACAAAATTAACGCATGAATAAATTTAAACAAAACATCCGATAAATCAACGAACAAAAATCCAAGGAAGTGGTTCCGACAGTACCAACAATTAGCGTCGTTTGAAAGCTAGGGCTATCAGCTTTCCAGCGATATGTGGCACTATTAAGTTAGGGACAAGCATTAGTTCAGAGGTTCTCAACCGGGAGAAATTCCCACCAGGGGTAATTTTGTGTAAGATGTGATATAGTTGCGTCCAGTTCTGCAAGTTTGTGAATTGTATTTGTCAAGTGGCAATGTAGCCGTCTCCGCATTCCGCTACAGCAGACATGTGCAACCCGCGGTTCGCGAAAGTTGAAACAGTAATACAGTCTTTTATGTGGTCACATCAAGTTAATATAAATTTTCTCGCTTTCTGAGATATAATGCGATCAAGCTGGAAAGCGTTTTTATACTTTCACAGTAGGTTAGCAGCAGCAAAGTGAAATTGCTTGATAGTTGGTTCTTGACGAGCAGATAGAAATTGAGAGTTGTTAATGCTATTTCAGTTTTTGTTGGCTTCTTTACACTTATTTTAATTGTAAGTTGCAATCCTTCCTAAATTAAGTTTTTTGCAGAAAGTTAAGCCATATAAACTAATTCTAGTCTCAGTGCAGATCAATTTTCTGTGGGTGAAAAAACGAAAATTTGATGAAAAAAGGCGGATCTTTAATGAGGAATGGTTTGTGACGAATTTCGCTGCCCCACAAAAAAAACCCGTATGCCTGATTTGTTACTGAAGTTGTGACCGCAGTTTAATGTAGCGTCAGCAGTAGAGTTCAAAGCACGTGGTTAGCGTTAGATTTTGCCCTGTTGAACGCAACAAGAAGTGTTTGACACGACATAAGATAACGTTGTTGTTGTTGTGATTATCCCTCTTCTTCCTCCGGATGGAGGTACGGCACGAACGGCAATTTGGGTTCATGCCGTCAACCTAATTGAATTAGGCTAAGGGAAAGATGGTAGCCCATTTCGAACCAGTCATGAGTAACTGGTTGCCCCACCACCAACAAGGCGGACTGCCATTGGTGGATACCCAAGTGTCGCCTTTTACGACATGCTGGGTGAGCTACTTCACAATTGTAACCCGGTGAAGTACGGGTAGATCATCTGTCTGCCACAAAGGTGAAGGCGTCCCGTTAAGTGCCTTGCCCAAGAACACAACAAGCAAGCTTTCCGGCTTGTTCTCCACACTATCCCTTTTTTATGCTGAGCGCCAAGCGGGGAAGCTGTGAATACCCCTTTTTAAAGTCTTCTGGTATGACTCGACTTAGAAAATGATCCTCAGGTCTACCGACTGGGAAGCGAACGCTCCAACCACTACGCCATCGCGTCGGTTAACGTCATTGGCTGACTTGTCTCACTACTGCTTCATCAGTGCCACTACGTTAAAACAGCGTCATCGATATTTCGCCGCTATCGCTACAGCAACACTAAACTTTCCTTCGATTTATCTTTATTTCAAGCTTTTTTGTTGGCTTGTTTCAGGGCATTTAACATTTACAGGTTTAATAATTTTAAACAAAATTTATTTGCTAGACATCTCAGGAGAGTCAAAAAGTAATTTTAATCATTGAAATTTTACACAACATGAGTGTCAAAAATGAAGATACATTGATTCATACATTGAATATGGATTCACATGCATCATTAATAATGGAAAAGAAAGACCTCAGTGCGTGATATGCAATAAAGTTCTGTCAAGTGATTCTTTGAAACCAACAAAGTTAAAACAATATTTACACAATTTTCGCCAACAACACAAGGATAAAAGCAGAAGCTTTTTTTTAACGTCCCGGTAGTGTTTTAAAAAAGATGAGACTGGATTTCACTGGGACATATGATGAAACAAACAAAAATGCAATTGAAGCTTCTTACTATGTTGCTCTTCAAATAGCGAGGTAGAAAAAAACCGCATGAAATCGGTGAAAATTTGATGAAACCTTGCTCTCTGAAAACAGTTAAACCTATGCTTGGAAATGAAGAGTTGAAAAAAATTGCTGCTGTCTCGTTGTCTAATTTTACAATTCAGAGAAGGATCGAAGATACGGCTGCAGATATTAAAAATCAAGTTGTGCGAGAGATCAAGTCTGCTGCATTTGGTTTATTTTCAATTTAGCTGGATGAATCTACTGACGTAGCATCATGTTCCCAGCTAGTGGTATCTGTAAAGTAAGTTCATTTAAACGGTTTTAAAGAGGTGCTATTTTTTTGTTCTCGTCTCGAAAAAACTAAGAAAGCCGTCGACATCTTCGAAAAAGTCTCTTCTTTTTTTGAATCAGAAAATCTTTTGTGGGAAAACCTAATTGGGTGCCGCACAGTCAGATCCCCAGCTCTGTTAGGACCAAATCTGGATTTCAAGTTTATGTCAAAAAGCAAAATTCAAACATAAAAAGCGTTCATTGTATGATTTATCAACATGCGCTGGCCTCCAAAACGCTTCCTTCTCCATTACGTGAAGTTCTTGATCAAACAATTCAAATGGGAAATTTTGTCAAAAGAGAGGCTCTTAACTTCAGATTGTTCAAGCAACTTTGCATTGACGTGGTATCAATGCAAAGTTGCAGACCATCATGTGCTTCTGTTTCATACAAATACTCGGAGGCTTTCAAGAGAAAATGTAATCAAGCAGGTGTTTGAGCTGAGAGATAAACTCAAATTACTTTTGAGTTTGAAAAGAAAACAGAATTTGCTTCATTGCTGAAAAATGATGGATAGATAAGATATCTTGCTTATGTGCTTGACATTTTTGACCAACTGAATAAAAAAAAAATCTGAAGATACAACAGAAAAGCACCAATGTAATACAATTGAAAAATACTTTGAAAGCTTTTATGAGCAAGCTTGATAATTGGAAAAGTCAGAACGAGCAATGTTGCAATGTTTGAAGAATTATCTTCAATTCTGAAAGTTAATGACGAAGGACACCTGTTTCTGGATTTGGAAAAAGAATTGATTTTGCAACATTTGGAAGCACTAGAATCAGGATTCATTAAATATTTTCCTGGCATTGATGACAATGAGCTTGATTTAATACAAAATCTCTTCATATTGCCAGTTGAAAAAGTTTCCGATAGTTTGCAGGATGAATTTTTAGAACCGGAACTCAAAGCTGATTCTTGCGCAAGAGATTTATTTAATAAAAAATTAATCACTGAATTTCGGCCGTTGATGTGCGATTCCTATCCTATTGTGGCAAAGAAAGCTGTCCAAGGTGTTCTTTCGTTCGTCTCTTCTTTTCGAATCTGGCTTCTCAACTCTCTTGCAAATAAAAACAAAACAAAGAAACAGATTGGATGTGGAAAATGTTGTGCGTTGTGCACTTTCTAATACTTTTCCAGGCATCCATAAATTGTTGACGAAAAACAATCACAAGTATCCCACTGACTCTTGAATTCGCATCATGATTACAATAATGCAGTGTACCACTCAAAGAGTTTATAGTAATATAAACTCTTTCAGTGGTACACTGCATCTTCGATACGGATGGGATCCCCGTATCAAAGTGATAGCATTAATCACGCGCGTGATGTGTGCGAAGAAATTTGTAATAGAATGATACTATATTTTTCATATTACTACGAATATGGGGTTTTGGCTTTTGGTGATGACGGGACAGGCCCTGCTAATGAGTCCAAAAGGACGAAACGCGTCCAGGGATGGTCTCGACAAATTATGGGAGGGAGGCTTTTATCATTTGCAATACTATTACTTTATGAAATAATCGCGTCATTCGCGTGAACATGCATATAAAGCGCGTAGATTGCCTTTATAACTCAATAAAGGAATGATTGCAAGAAATCGCTTTTATGTTTTGAATTATTGTTTTTCATTTTAAGATATTGTTCAGAAAAGTTAATTACTAATAATTTGGTTTCAATCAATAGCAAAGGCTAGATAGCTCATCAATTTGAAGAGTTTAGTTTTTTTCTTAGTGCACCACTGTAAGTGTTCTTTACAAACTAAATTTCTAAGGGGGGATTTTATCTGTGAATAACGGTTAAAAGGGTGCTTGGGATAAAAAAGATTGAGAACCACTGAATTAGTTGATAATGGCTGATCAAAAATTTCTTGCAATAGATCATTTTGCATCTTTACCAGACAAATTTTTCTACTAAACTTAAAAAAACTTCATATTTTTAAAATAAGTTAGTGGTTTGGAACATTTTGATTATTTTTCCTCAAAAGCATGCTTCTTTGTCATTATCTATATAAATCTTTAACAAGTTCATCAAAAAAGAAAAGTTTCTACAACTTTTGAATGTAGCTTACACGTCAAAAACACTCAAAGTTTTGGTGCCTGGTCTTTACAAATGTGCAATTTCTAGACAAACTAAGTCGTTTGGTGCATTTTGACTATTTTTCTTCAAATACATGGTTTTTTGGCTTTACCTTTCAAAATTTTCAAAAAGATTCATGTAATATTTATCTCAAACCGTATAAAGAGTAGCTCAGTCCAAAAAAGTTGGTAATCCCCTAAAAAAGGAGGAAAAGACGGTCTTGTATTATCTTTTGCAGCAAAATACTAGGGTCGAGCTACATATCATCAAAGTGCTTCATTTCAGGTTCGTTGGCTCTTTGAATGGCTGCGTTTATGCCATAACCAAGCTCAGCCAGAGGCTTAACGTCGTCAAAATAAGTATAGAGAAACAAAATAGTCGTAATTAGTGGTCCTAATCTTTCAGAGGTTATTGCTGAAAATCCATATCAATTGCTTTGGAGGCTCTGGCCCCTACACCACAACTTTGCAATTATGTTCCATAAACTTCATAAAATGATCGAATAAAAGTTTTTGAAATTGTTGTCGGTTTCAATTGTAAACAAGTCCAGTTCCTTAGTACGCCTACACTGGAAACAGTGCAAGCATGACATTTCCAGGGATTCCAGAACTTTGGGAAAAATATGGCGTTCATGCAAAACCCATTACGATGTTTGTTTTGATTAATATAATTTGGACAAAAATTGGCATTGTCAAAAAACATTTACTTTTTGTTATTATTTTCACAAATATCGATTGGGTGAAGACGACGCAGGCGGGTGAACCGCTATACTTAACCTCGACATTGCTAATGATAATTGCTAATGAGAATCCTAGGTGTATGACTTAAAACTACAATTGGCGAAAGGGTTTATGTGCCTTGAGACGTATAGGAGCTGTCTCTTAGCTGCCGTTGCTCCCAGGTAACCATTCTGAGACTGGGAGAGCCTCTTTGCTTTTAATTCTAACCTCAGCTTTTCAACTTCAAACTCAGCCTTCTTTTCCTCGGCCGCTATTCTCCGTTCTTCAGCCTCAGCCTCTCTCATTCGGGGCCATTTTTCCGTTATAAGCTTGTTCCTCTGTTTCTCATCCAAGCCCAACGATTCTACTTGTCTCTTCAAGTCCTCCAATTTCTCCATATTAAGTTTTTCCGCAGCCATTTTAAATTACCAATAGATAAAAACAATTTCCAGACGAGCCCCCAGATGTCGCGATTCAATAGAAGTTTTTTTATTCTATTTCAATTTTAATTTACTTCTTAAAATTGAGGCTACTTGTAGTATCATCGCTCGAATAATTAAGTCTGGTTGCAACTTAATAGCTAGGAAAAGATTGGCTTCCACTAAAATACTTTAACACACGCACTTCTCGATCACGAACAGAACAAATATATTCACAAACCACTTAAAAACTTCGAATTCCTTCGCTTGTCAATAACAGAAACTAAAGCACCTCAATATATAAATATCAGAGACTAACCAAAACTAAATCCACCAAAATAATCGCTTGATTCTGCAACAAAAATCACCACAGAACAACGCATTTTTACTACTATCTACTATCTCTACTGAACTACACTCTCGGAATGAATGAAAAATCTCATCGCCTTGTATATACGACTGAAAAATAATCTAGAAATTGCTAGAACATCACGTGACACCGAAAAACACCTTTAATAAATTGCGTAATCGGTAATATTAAAAAAAAATCTTCGAGAAGAATCCAGATTCACTAGAATACACTGGAGCTTAGTTACATCGTCAACCATTGTGACGTCAGAAAAGGTGTGCGAGTTACAAATCTATTAATAAATGCGAAAGAAAAAAAGGTCATTTTTCGAAAACAGTTTAGCAAGCTTAAGGCTACAGACAAATCAGATTTACAAATAAAAAGACCACTGCAAAATAAAACAACAAATTACAATAACTGATACAAAAACTATTCTTTTAACGCAAATTTACTAATTGGTGACAGTTTGTTTGCTCTTTGCCTGGCAGTGGTTTTGCCACAATCAAGCGACATACTCCCGGTCATAGGCTTTAGGTCGTACAAATTGCATACAGTTTCAAAGAAGTCGTAAATAGTGGTTTGATATCAACTGAGTTATTCTTGGAATTACATATCAATTACTTTCGCGCTCTCCTATTCCACAAGTTTGAAAATATTCTTCAATGCACTTTACTTCATACAATAAACAAATATAATGTTTTGAAATTGTTGGCTGTTTCAATTGTGAGCAACTGCTGATCCTACGTACCAAACAGGGCAAGCAAGACGTAGCCAGGAACTTCAGAAACTTGGGGAAAAGTATAGCGGTTATGCACAACCCCTACAATATTGTTAAACTTTAATCCATTTCCCTTTAAAACACCGTGCTTTAGATTTTCGAACAATGTTAAAAGCACATTAAATTTTTGTTACTGTTCTCACAAATAGCAATTGAATGTAGCTGGCTGAGCCCAAATTCTTAACCTCGCCATTACTGATGAGGGCGCTGCTATTGTAATAACTTAACTACGAGTGTTTGATTTCGGGTTAGTTTGGTTTTTGCATGGCTGCGTTTATGACAGGACCGAACAACGTGCGCCCTGCCAGATGCGTTAGCTCGTACAAATATGCCAACAGTTACGAAAAAGTGGTAGGCAATGAGCATAATATTTAATAGCTTAATGCTGATAATAGATATCAATCACCTTGGCGTCCTTCCATGACTTTGATGTACTTTCGATTCAAGCACTTGCTCAATTTAACAAATGAAATTTTGTCAAGTTTAAAAATGCTTATGGGTCAAAACAGGGAAAATAAAAAGTTTTCAGGGACTCGAGAAATTTGGTAGACATGTAGTGGCTATTCGCGACTCCCTCTAACGTGTTTTTAATTAATTGTAATTCAATAAGCGATAGTATTGTTTCGGAAAGCGATTTGACTATAAAAATCTTGTTGGTGGTACAGAATTACGGCTTTGGCTAACATCAATTTCAATTTGCTAACAACAACTTTAACATCAATGACGACTTTGGCTAACGTTTTTGTTGGATATTATGAAGAAAAGTTATTTTCTCAAACGCAGAAGCCTCCAACATACTTCAGATATGTTGACGACACGTTTGCTAACTTCGATCACGAAGCTGAAGCAGATGAATTTCTGACCAAACTCAACTGCCTACATCAATCCCTCAAATTTACCTTTGAAAAAGAGAAAAACAAATGTCGACCATTCCTTGATATTTACGTCGAAAGAACAGATATTGGCTTTTAAACCAACGTATACCGGAAAGCCACTTTCACTGGCCAGTATTTACGTTGGGAGTCCTTTAGTCCTATTAAACGTAAAATAAATCTAATATCTACATTGATGCATCAAGCCCTAAAGATTTGCACCAAGCGTAGACTTAATGGAGAAATAGAACGGATCAAGAAGATATTACTGGACAATGGCTATCCAAAAAACGTCATCACAAAAATAATTAACAATTGCTATTTGGCGGCCAATTTACAATTTTTTGTTTGCTCCCTAACACATTATATATTTGTGAATAAGACCAGTCATGATTCAGAGTAGAAAAAATGTAATTAGAGGTATATGTCGTATTTGATAAATGTCGTATTTGATAAAATCTAAAAACTGAAACAAAATAAAATGTAATATCCCCGGATGAAATTGCGCAGCAGAAAAAATCTTTTTGCTTGAAAGTAGGTCAATATGGCTACGTGGTTCGGTTGCAAAAGATTTGGGTAAACCATGGCTCATTTCGCCCGATACTGAAATTGTGGGAAGCATATACGCAGTAAAAACGTTGGCCACAAAATAACTACGAAAGAAATCGGGCCAATGTGTATTTCACTTTGGTGTCCCACACCATTTTTTTAAAAAGATCGACTTTTTCAGATCGATTTGAATACTGCCTGCCCATTGTCTAATCAAAGATTCTTTTTGAAATAAGATTCTGTGTTCTTTATTTTTTGTGATGGGAAAGCACAAGAGCAGACCCTCAGGAGCTCTAAAATGTCCCATTTACTAGGTGCCCCTGTGACCTCCTGTTAACGCCACTAAATATTAGTGCCGTTATCTAAAGTGCTGTAAGCAAACTAACTTATGCATTATACTAAATATTAGTGCCGTTATCTAACGCGTTATAAGTAGACTGACTTGTGGATCAAAAGTTGTAAATATAAAAAACAAAGCAGACGGTAGAAAAGTTTGGAGTGACATGTTGTGTTTCGAAAGCATAATTTCTTTTAAAATTGTTTTTTTTTTTGTTCCTGTTGTTATTGGACGCAGAAACTGTGCGCAACTCGTATTAAAATAAGCTACGTGGCTTTGTCTCTTTTATATTTTTAACGACCATTTTGTATTTTGATTTACAAATTTAGGCGTTTGCTCATCAAAAACGAAACGCTTGAGCTGCCGTTAAAACTCATAGAATCCCCTTCTAACACTACTAGCCGGATCCGTTTCTGCTCTAAAGCCTTTTGGAACCAGAACTTTTTCTGAATGTTTTCTTTTAACGAAGTACACCAATAGAAAAGTGTAAAGATATTGTAGCTTTTTTCATTAATAACATTAATACCTTGAGAAAATTTTGCATGAATTGTGATTTTGTTGTTTGTAACTTGCTACTTTTATGTTTCAGGAAAGAGCCATTAGTATACTTTATAGACAGGCGATCTAGGAATAAATGGGTTCTTAATTCCATCAGCTAGTTCAGGGGTGTGCAAAATTTTTTCCGGCGGGCCGCTTTCTGACTTTTTGAAAATTCCTTGGGCCAGTTGAAATTCATATCCGAACACAATTTTGCCCATCAGCATTGAATAATAACAGCATTTATGAGATGCAACAGTGAACATTGTTTTTTCAGAAACCACAGATTTCACATATATAATTTTTTCCAAAATTCTCCCCAATTTAGTCGGTGATAACGTTGCCTGTTTTATTTAGAGATCACTATTTTGCCGAAATTTTATTGCTTGAATTTCGCAAAAATTTCCAAGTTTTTTCCACTGACCACAAAATTTTACGACGCGGGCAGCATTTGGCCGCTGGTCTTAGGTTGCACACCCTTGCATTGATATTCACTGATATTGCATAAAAAATGATATTCACTTTGTTGCTGCTTGGCGCTCAGCACGAAAGGATTATTACTGTCAATAAGCCGACAAGTTCGCTTGTTGCGTACATGGTTGGGCAGGACACTTAACGTAATGCCTCCATTTTTATGTAGGAGTTAGATGGTGGGGGCAAGCAGTCTACCCGTTGCGGTGTCCCAGTCTTATTGAAGACTAGCAAAAAGGGCTAAAGAAAAGCTCATGGGCATGAATCAACAAATGTTTTTTTTCCTTGAATTTGCTTGCAAAAATCTTTCAAGTAATGCACTAATGCAGCATATTACTTGCATTTAAATACATAACAGTAAAAAATATACAAGCGCTCAGCATTACAAAATAATTGCAATCTACAAACATAAAATTTTGTCAAAATGGCCAAATGCTCGATAACTAAATCGATCACTCAATTGTTAAACATAAAGAGCTAGATGTATGTAAATGGCTTACAGAGACATAGATGACTGCCATTTAAAGGTAAAAAATAAACGCATAAATATGTTATTTACCTACTTATTGAAATAGAAAGTTTTGTTTCATACTTGCTAAAATTTAAGAACAGAGTGGCTTGCCACTCTCTTCTGACGGTAAAATAACAGAATATATCATGCAGAGCAACCCCACACTCATGCCACTACTTTTATAGCAAACTTCTTTCAGCGCCAGTATCAGAACTTGCTGTTTCTTCGGTCTGTTTGAATAAAATGCTTGCAGATGTAGGGTTAACTTCTTTGGTGCTGGTACAGTTTGAGCACTGTACATTTGTACTACATGCAATGTTAGTAGCTGTTATTGAGGTGGTTGAATTATTTCTTGGATTAGTTTTGGAAATAACAGTGGTTGTTTGTGCAGTTGTAGTGCATGGCAAACACATGCCACAAGTCATTGAGCACACAGTGCGAACGTACGGAAACTTTGATTTTTCCGTGCAGTGCCCATTTTCTTTCCATTTGTCACAAAACTTTGCGGTTTTATTGCTGTCCTTGCAATCTGTAATGAAAGTGAAATTTAACTATTGCTTCTTACTTAATCATCAAAAGATTAAAGTATTATGAAGACGCACTTTTGACGAATTCAAAAATTTGATCGAAAATCGGAATGATGCTGAATAATCAAATATACGAAACCAGCAAGGCAACTTTCTAACAACTGTAAGTACCATCACTCGCGAATATTAGTTTAGTAAACTTTTCATGCGCAATTTACTACTAATAAGATGCATTCTTAATAAAATAAAAGTGTGATTCAGTATCATCTTTTACCGTAGGAGCATGTTGATGGTGTTGTCGAGCAAGGAAAACACATGCCACAAGTCATTGCGCATACTTTTTGTACATATGGATTGTTTTGTTTTGTTTTATCTGCCATATTTATCCTCCATTCACGAGAAAGCGAATTGTATCGCTATACTTTGGACGGTAAGTCCGCACTCGCTTGGGAGTTGCCTTTTTCGAGGTTTTTATGGGCCACCTGTCTTCCACATAAAGGTGGGGCGTCCCGTTAAGTGCCTTGCCCAAGGACACAACAAGCGAACTTGCCGGCTTGTTCTCCACAACCTTCCCGAAATGCCAAGCGCCAAACAGGGAAGCTGCGGATACCATTTTTTAAAGTCTTCTGGTATGACTCGACAAGGGGAATGAACCCTAGGTCTACCGACTACAAAGCGGACGCTCTAACCACTACGCCATTACGTCGATAGTTTGATTTCTCGCCGCAATGACCTTGTTTTCTCCATTTCTCACAATGCTTCATTGTTTCTTCGTCATCCTTACATTCTGTACATGGTTGAAAATAAACGTTTTAAATATATTTCCTGAGGAATAGCAGCATGGTCATATGTTCAAAGAAGGCAATAACCGCATTCTCGTGAATCCCCAAAGAAATTTTACGACAATATCCACTGCTTTTGTGGATTCTAACAACAAAATAGGTCTAAGCGGTATCATACAATACAAATAAAGTGACGGTTGAGGAGCTCACAAGATGCAGGTCTCTATTCGTTCTAGGTCCAGCGTCGTTGACAGTAACCTGAAGGTGTTAAGGATAAAAACACACTAGAAATAAAGCGTTTACCTGATGAACAAGACGGTTTTGTTTTGGGAAGGACAGTGCTAGGTGGTGGCTTAGTTGGACAAAGTTTACAAACTCCGCACGAAAGATGGCAATTTTTTTGCATATAAATGAAATATTGGGAAGATTTTTTGCAATAGCCTTTTCCTTTCCAGTAGTCACATGACTTATGGCTGTTTCCGCAATCTAAATATTTTGTCAATTGCTAAAAACTAAGCAGCAAAATTTTTGTCTTTATTTTAAATTCTAGCCATTTTAAGAAAAGATACCTTTAATTTTTGTGCAATCAAATACAAAAATAATTTTAAAATAAAATCAATTGGAGGGCAAGATACTACAGTCACACAGTGGAAACCGTATCCTTCACTCTGCTATAGTGCAATCTAGAAAACTATTAAATTAAAGATTATGGCGCTTTAGAAACTTTGGAGTGTATGCAATGTACTTTTTTTTATTGGCAGACCCGTATTCAAGCAAATTACACTGCAATCGTCTTCGTAATCAAAAGCATATTTAGTATTATTATCGAACAAATTATTCTTGAGAGCGTCCGCATCGCAGTCGGTAGACCTGGGGTTCATTCCCTAGGTCGAGTCATACCAAAAGACTTTGAAAAATGGTATTCACAGCTTCCCGCTTGGCGCTCGGCACAAAAAAAGGGGTAGTGTGGAGAACAAGCTGGCAAGCTTGCTTGTTGTGTCCTGGGTAAGGCACTCAACGGGACGCCTCCAACTTTATGTGGCAGACAGGTGGCCTACCCGTACTTCACCGGATTACAATTGTGAAGTTGCTCACCCAGCATGTCGTAAAAGACGACTCTTGGGTACTCACCAGTGGCAGTCCGCCTTGTTGGTGGTGGGGTTACCAGTTACTCATGACTGGTTCGAAATGGGCTGCCATCTTTCCCCTAGCCTAATTTAATTAGGTTGACGGCTTGAACCTGAATTGCCATTCGTGCCGTACCTCCATCCCGAGGAAGAGGAGGGGTAACCACAAACAAACAAACAACAAACAAATTATTCTGTTTTTTATGAAGACTAATCGCTCCTGTCCCCAAAGTATTTCACGAAAAAAGGTTATGATGTTTAGTTTTTGCTGTAATTGAAATCGTACCATTACTACAATTAGCTAATGTTTCAATCCGTGCACCAGCCGGGCTATCTGTGGTTGTCAAGGTAGCAATAGTTCTGGTTCGTGGATTGCAAGGAGTACATTCGTTGCAGGAACGAAGACAATATGAACGTAATCCAGTTCTGCTGTTGCATTGATTTTTAATTAAGGGACAAACGACAGGATTCAGGTCTTTGCAATCATCTCCTAAAATAATAACTTTTTATTGCAATGAAGTTGTTCAGAGAGCATTATGCAAACTTGATATTGCCATATTGCAAAGCATAAGAAGACAATAGATGAGTAATAGAATAATTGCATCACACGTAAAGTTTTAGGTTTCATGTCAATTATCCACCACAAGTTGATAAACTTAAACCCAAACCGTAGATAGAGTTAAGCTATCATTTATCGTAATATTTCTAAATGCCATATTTATTGTCAAAATTTTGTTTAAAAAATACTTACGACAGCATTCGGCTTGCACAAAAACGTAAGCAACAAAAACAGCTGAAAATATAAACTGCTTCATCGTGATTTGCTTGTTGGCTGAAGTTGAATCTTCTTTGGTGTGAATACTTTTTATAATTGAAATACATTTAGCGGTTTGACTTATAAGCGTTTTATACACGCGCACGATGAAAATAGCAAAAAGGGTACTTTTGTGGAAAAAGTCAAATTTAGCAAATGTTTTCTCTTCACTAAACGTTGACAAAGAAAAGTAGATTACGCAAATTGTCAACAAGCTGAAACTCAGCAAATCGTAATCCATAATTGGCATTTACAAAAGAAAAAAAATGTACAAAGTTTAGAAATTTCCCAATAGCAGTTTTGACAAACAACATCGTTAGTCCAATTAAATCTTATAAAACATTTCATTTCAATTTTTGCCACGTTAAAGAAGTGGAAATTCCAAATTTTGTTTGGAAAGCAACTTTAAAAGGAAAATGTACTGAAAAGCAAAAGAAGAGATCGCTCTTCATCTGTCACTTTTTCAAATAGGTGTTGAACTCCATTAATGATTTACTTCTGAGATGGCAATTTGGAATAATACAAAAAGTTTTAATTAATTAATTAGCTTAAGACCGAATTATCACGAATTTCCAATCTTATTTTCTAAAGGCCATGTATAGGAGATGTTTGGTCTCTTAAAAAAAGCGTTAAAGACAATGAAAAGTGATTGTATTCATAATAAAGCTGAAGAAGTACAACTTCATCTGGTAAAGGTAGAACCAGTGTCGTTACTAGATTTTGTGACACAAGAGCGGCTTGAAGAAGTGTTATCCCCAAAAAACCATCATATTAAAATTGAAAAAACACTTGAGGTGTCATCTAAAAGTGTTTTTAATAAAGGCCCACTACTAAAATTGCTCCCAACTTTGAGGATGTTCTCAAAAACATGTAATTCCTACATTACATCATCCGCAAGGCAAGGAATAGAACCAATGGTTAATGTTTATTTATGAGGCTTTTAACATCTGGTAAAAGAGATATAGTCAGGGGAGAATGGGAGAGCACATGAACTTTCCACCAAGCGTAAGCGATAAATATCGGTCTTTTTTTTATTATTTTTTAGTACTGCAGCCACAAGGTAGTTCAAGACTAGCTTTATGTATAGCCATCAGCTTATAAGTACGTTAATTGCGTTTTACAATCTATCTCTAATCTAAAATATGTCAGTACTAGTGAACAACACAACTATATCATCGGCTTAAGCATACCCTCATACTACCAAGCCCAATCAATGAAATATTAAGAACCCAGCATCATAATAATGGGAACAACATTTATCTTTGGGATTCTTTTTGCATTACCCTTTCCAGAGCTTACCGTACAGACACGTCGCTAGATAAAAATTACCTCTAAATAATGGTAGATGAAAGCTAGCGTTTGTTTTAATTGGGAAGATCCTCGGATCGAACGCGCTCCGTTTGTCACCGACTTTAGTGTCGCCACGCTTTGAACGTTGAGTTGCTTCTACTAAAAAGAGCAAGATTGTACAAAAAGACCCTTTTTTATCTTTTGTCTCAATTTAGGATTGTTGGCAGAAAAATTATGCTGTTGTTGCGCCACTATGGTAATAAATACCGAAACAAAATGTAAACAAAGATTTGAAACCTGATGATTCTCTAACCAAATCATGATTAAATAATAAAAATAAGCAAGGCTTTTGAATCCTTGCTATTTCTAAGATTTATCCTTATTTCAAAGAACTACGTCTCAGAAAAAAATGCTGCCCATTTTTTTAAGAAAAAATCTTATTTTTGACTTACGTACTTATTTTATATCATTTTCAGCAATATGCAACGATTTCTGATGTAAAATTTTTACCATAGCCTAAATTGAAATTTACGATCAGAATTTAGGCTAGACGTTTGGCTGCCTCAAATAAGATTTTGAGAAAACTACTTTGAGATCTTTAAAAAAAGGATTTTCAAAATCATCCTAGCATGTAAATCATTCTAGCATGTAATCAAAATTATTGAAAACTCTAAAATGAATTAGTTAAAAAATATTTTTCGAGCTGTTCATATTTTTGATTCCTAGTGTTTGGTAGCTCTGCCAAATATCAGTTGCAATTAGAGGTTACTTTCTATGATAAATTTGCATTTTACTTTTTGCATCAAATGATTAGTTACTGGTATTAGTCATAATAAGGATAATATTATAATTATTAAAACAACCAAATAAAACTAAAGTCTACCGCTGTGTAGGTAGACTTTAGCTTTATTTGGTTGTTTTAATAATTATAATATTATCCTTATTATAACTAATACCAGTAACTAATGGTATGATATGATATCTTAACTTTTGACCACACGGTAGTAGGAAATGTCTCATCCAGGAAATTTTGGACAGCTGTTGCAAAATGGGTTGGGTTTCATTCTGTTGGAAAAACACGTAACTGAAATTTCATCGTTTTTACAATGCTGGAGCGGTAAAAGTTTTCAGTTTGTCCGGGTAATTTTCTCCAGTAACAGTTCCGTCGAAGAACTATCGACCAACAAGTCTAAAGATATTCAATTTTTTATCACAAATAACTGTATAGTGACTTTACAGGCACCCTGTATGGTAAAGGATTATAGGTCATTACAATAACAAAGTACAAATTTATAGATTGTAGCATGAAATAAAACAAAGCCACAAATAAAGAGTTTACGTTGCCACTAGACGTTTATTGATGGGAAGTTTTTTCAACCATTTTGAAAAATTGATGTTTGGTTTCAAGTTAGATATGATATAAGAAGCATAACTTGTGAGATCATTTTATTTTCACAGCGCATTTATAGAGAGCTCTTTTTGCAGAAAACTTTAGCGGAAGCCTGAAACTGTCGCTGTGTACAATCGGTCACTATGCCTCATAGATCTCAGAACATTTTTGTTTATGCAGCTTTAAATCTCAGACAGCATATCGATATCATTTTTTAAATTTCGTTCCACCATTGCTTACTTCAATAGGTCTTTCACAAGTCCCATCAACATACTAAATAAAGCGCAATTCCGATTTTGTGTGTATCTGTGTGCTTTAATTCCTCCAAAACTACGGGGCGCACAACCATGCAAATGGACACAATTGATTTCCACTTTAGAGTGAGTATCAGAAAGGGGCATCTGAGGTTTCATGACGTCAGAATTGAAGATAATTTTTATTGACATTTCTTGATGCAGGAAAATGTTTATACTTAAACAAAAGTTACTACCTGACTTACCAACTTCAAAAAATTGTACCCTATTAAGAAGTAAGATGACGCCATAATCAAGGATTAATTGCAAAACTGTTTTTTTTTATTTTCTCGAAAAGCCGTAAATGCGTAATTGAATGATTATCGGCAGATGTTAACAAGCTACTGGTCAGAAAATCCAACAATTTAAGCTTTATCGACCACGCAACCAGCGAATAAGCATTCAAGCATTTTTTAAGCAATTTTTATCCGATTTTTCTTGAACGCTTCAAAAAGGCTTTGCATGGTCATAATGATGTCTGGTACCACTTCAGTGAAAACAGCAGTAGCCACCATCTGCACTTATTATCCATTGTCATTTTTGAAGCAAACATAAATAGTAAAGCCTATTACTGATATTCTGCCTGTTTAAGTACAATGACCTATTTTGGCATCAACATACCGGTTTAAATCTGCAAGACCAAAAATTAAAACAAATGAAATGTAGGTGGACTCCAAGTTAGAATACCTTTGTACTACACCCATGTCACGCACCTGAGTACCCTTAACTCCTAAAACATTTTTTTACCTGTAGCAAAGTGGAATAGTGTCAAATTTTAATGTCAAATATTGTAGGAATCAAAAAACTACTCTCGTCTTTGGCACAAAAAGCTAGTCGGCGGATTAGCTACTTATCTGTAACCTAACTTATTGTCACATCGCAAGCGTAGAGACTGGACTTTGGCTTCAAGGCCACTTTGCCAATTTCAAAATTGTTACAAAATCAGTTTGTTCAAAAACTGATTTATGATCTCATTTTTCAACAAACTTTCCAGTTTTTTTGGCAAATTCAAGGCTACTTCATGGCGATTCCGATAATATATCATTTGTACTTTTACCTCTTGCTTTTATACTAAAAAAATTGAACTTTATAACCTACAATGTAATATTCTAACCCCGAAAATGTGGTAAGCTGAGTAAGAACAGGAAAGTGTAATATATAAAGATTATGATGAGGCAGGACTATCCAGGGGGTGCCGCTGGGACCGCCCCCCCCGCTGAGTAAGTGTATAACAAATTTCTTTGTGAAAAACTTTTAAAATTTTGATAGCTCCCGATTTGTTGTTAACTTCAATATTTTTGTGAGATTTATGTACCCAAATTTATGACTTTGACCTAACTAACGAAAACAAGAATGCTAGGAGAGAAACAAATGAACAAACCAGTTACGGTTGCAAGTTTCCAGTCTTGGTACCGATTTACCGAAGTTAATATAAAAACTTAGCGTACAAGCCAGCAGCACTAAGATGGAATAATTAGGTGATAGTTCAATCTAGTTGTTCAAAAAGGGACTTCAGACAAGTAGTTTATCACAGGAGCTTTAGTAGAAAGTACAGAGGGCCTAAGCTACTGTATAACCGGGTTTTAGCTTAGGCTAGAAGCTATAACCTAGCTGCTAGCAATCAAATATATCGCCGGCAAGCCGGCTTACATAGCTACCACACCAGTATTTAGCTTAAAATACCGGTATCAGATTGGTGAGGTAGCATACTGAAATAAGTTCCCTACAAAATCTAAAAATATTTTTCTTTGCAAGTTGTAAGCGCAAGAAAAAGGTTGTTTATATGCTTTAAAGGGGCTGCAGAATTTTTATAAGAAGCGTTAAGGCATATTTAAAACCTAATCAGCGTCGAAGTGCATACGAAAAATTTTTTCGTTTTTGACTAATAAAGATAATAATAAGATTATAGTCAGTTGCCACCTGATGAGCCGCTTGGCGAAATAGCTGTATTGGTTTAATGATTTTATCCTGACGTGTGGTGTTTTCAATTATATACGAATAGCTCTAACCCTGGATATTGATTTGGATATATAATAAAGGACTAGTTCTTGTTATAATGTAATATAATGTAATATAATCTTTCCACATTCTTTGTTATAATGACTAACTAGTTTTCATATTAGCACCTAAATATTGCGTCATAAAAAAAGCCATTGTTAAAAACATGTATTTTCTACTGCACAGTAAGTTTTCGGACAACATGTATTTTTAGAGGCTGTTTGGTTAACCATTTTTTGCAAAGGGCAGAATTGGAGTCGCGCGATTTTGGCTGCGCCTCCACAACCCTGTTTCATACACAAGTTACATACAACATCATAATTCATATACAAACTTCAATCTGAAGATAGTGTTGCTTTAGCAGCCTATAGTTGACTAAACTAAAAGCACAAGCGTATTGAAAGTTCACCAAAATGCAAAATTGTAGGTGTAGCTTACCAGGTTTAGTTCATTATTTTCTTCATCTAATATATAAAGCGCAATTCTGTCTGTGTGTGTGCCTGTATGTCTGTGTGTTTGTGTGTCTGTTTTAACTCCTCCAAAACTGCTTGAGGTACAAGCATCAAGCTTTGCACTATTGATCACCACCCCGTGATGAGTGCCATAAGAGTATTCATGATGTCATGATGATGTCATAACCAAAAATAATTTTTTTAGAAATTGCATTACTTGACAGAGGACAACCGCTTTTTGCTCAAAAAAAAAAAACAGCTTCCGACTTACCACATTACAAAAATTTTCATTTGTTTGGTGTCTAAAATGACTTCACAATCAATGATTCATTGAACAATCTGTTTTTTGTTCTTTCTCAAAAAGTACTCATCCAACAAACGCGACTAAACGTTCTTTCAGGAGATATTAATAAGCTGCTTTTAATAAAAACAACTTTACAACAATTAATGGTTATTTGATTATGCTACGAACATTTCTTTATTTAAGCACTTCAAATCTTCTAAGCATTTTTTATCTTTTTCGCTTGCACGTTTAAACTGGCTCTATGACGTCATAATATGTCTCGTACGATTAACATAAATGTTTACTACCGCAGATCATAATATCAAGATGTTTTCAAAAAATGCAACCTTTTTGCAAAATTAGTTTATTTAAAAACTGATTTGTGACCTTATTTCTGAACTGATTTTCAAACCTTCTTCAATAAATTAAAGGATATTTCATTGCAAGTCCGATAGTGTATAATATGTACAATAATATTTGTTGTTATACCGAAAAAACTGAACTTTAAGATCTGTGGTGTAACTTTTTTCCCCTCCCAAAAGTGGTCAGCTCAGTGAAAACAGGTGACTTTAATACAAAAACATTATAATAAAGTACTAACAATTACTATCCTTTGAAAGCTTATGAAGTTTCCTTTCCAGCAATATGTGACTCCAATTACTTGAGGCAAAGAATTAGTTGATAATGGCTGATCAAAACTTGGCTGCCATGCATGAGGGTTCATTTTTAGTTGTACAATTATCCTACTAGAGCTAACAAACTTGCAATTGTTAAACAAAGTTAGTTCTTTGGTACATTTTGACTGCTTTTCCTCACAAGCGTGGATGTTTGGTGGAAAACTGAAACCTCCAAATGTTTATGAAATGTCGTCTACCGGTTAAAAACACACAAAATTATAGAGTCTGCACTCCACAAAATTGCAATTTCTAGAAAAACTAAGTCCTTTAGTACATTTTGTCTATTCTTTCTCGATAGCATGAATCTTTGGCATTATCAATAAAATTATTCAAAAGACTCATCGAAAAATGAAGTCTAAAAATATTAATATGTAGCCTACTCCAAGCAAAACACTTGGTGATCACTCAAGAAAAAGACAATGGGTTAAAGATGGTCCTTTCTTATCGCTTGCAACAAATGCAAGTGTTGAGCGACATATGATCTAAATCAGCGTGGTCCAATTACTTTTGACCTACGGGCCACTTTACAAAAACATGACGCCTGCGGGCCATCTCAAACAAATGTCACAAGATTAAAAATTGAACAAGAACTAATTCGGATTTACAAGATTTGAAATAAAACAAATAGATAAGTGAGTGCAAAAAATAGCCAATTTATAGCAATTTTGCTTCAATAGGATGCATGTGTTTGAGGCTTCTCTGACAATATGGTTTCTAATCAATGCTAGTGGTAGAAAGTCGGAGACAATTGTCCAGTGTTTGATTTATTATTCGATTTTTGTTTCTAGATTTGTCCAACTTCATAGTAGAAAATGTACTCTCACACACATATGTGCTTCCAAACATTGAATGCATTTTTAGTGCAAAATCAGATGCATTTTACTTCTGAAAGTATCAAAATAATTTGTGCATTTTAAGTAAAGATTTGTAGTTTCATTTTTAACCAGGCAACCAGGTAGGTAAACACAGGCTACATGTTGTTGCAGTCGGCTTAACCATGAGTTATATCGCTTCAAATACGACTAGAACTACAATTTTTACCACTCCGCATAAATTGAAATACTACCAATTTGATCAAATACTCCAACTGTGCAACATCGAGTTTAATTTCATATCTATATATCTTTTTAAACTAAAAAAGGATTATTCAAAGTAAATTTTAGTGTATTTTTTCTTTGTATTTATTTTGTTCCTTTTTTTGGATTTCCTTGAATTATTACATGTGTGTTCGTTAATAACGTCACTAATAAAACTATTATTTCATCGTTAGCTTATTTATACTCTGTGTTCCACTACTAGTTTTGCATCATACACATTTGTTTCTGACTTATAAGTTACTATTTTTTATTCTTTAAGGAAGGTTATATAATAAGAGAAATACTTAATAAATTAGGATGTTTCTTAAAGTAAGTTCATCTGCTAAATATAGGGTGCACCGTTGTCACTCCCCACTATCGCCGTTGGCTCCAATAAACTGTATCTTCTTAAATATTAACATTTTAAATTCTTATCTTGCTTTTTTAAAGCAAATTATTTGATTGCTGCCATCATCTGTGACGTCTCTAGCGTATGTGACTCCCTGGGAGGTTTTGAAAATTGTTTTCTTTGAATCCGTCAACCGAGCACGCTCGTCAATTATTGGAGAGTGAGGTTTCTCTTATGGCATAGCATTACCGTTTCAGCTCATTGTTTCGTCTTGAAAAATAAGCGTTTACTTTTTGATTTTGTAGCCGATAGATAGATTGAATTATTTTTAATCCATGTAATCAATATCTAAAAGTAAAAGCCTTTTTCAAATTCAAGTTACTGAAATATCATTCCCTAAAAAAAGTCGGTTTAGGAGTGGATTGCCCTTTTTCTTTACATTGATGTCAATGGCCACCACTATTTGATCCATTCTGTTTCACACGGAAAAGTGCAAACTATGATTTGAGTTGTAGTTTAGTCCTTATGATAACCGGTGGCATTTCGAATCTCATTGGCCCAGAAGCGTCTAATACTGATATGCTGGGATGTGCGGCATGTTCGCTCATTTACTGCACTCGAGCATGCAAACAAAGCAAGCTAAGGGTTGAAAAATAATCACCATAAAACTTCAATCAATCAATCAATCAAACTATCCGATAAAAATTCATTAATTCTGACACACAACACTTCGTCACGAGTTTAATTGTAACATTTTGATCCGCTCGTTTCCACCCTAGTTTTCTTGTTTTACGTTTAACGTTTCAATTATGACATCATATAGTTTGCAAATGCCCTGTGGAAATACTAAAATTGTCGTCTATGAGATGGACAAGCGTAACCGACGACTGTCATCAATGTCATTAGCGGCTGCGTTGACAGCAACCACATATATATATAGGCAATTGTTGGCAACGTAGTCGAATGAATAGGATCGACGTTCGTGGTGACAATGATTTTGATTGCGAACCTTACAATGGCTCTGTTATGGTGCATTTGGACAAAAGCACTTTCCGGTAATTTGCTTTGCTAGGTTTTGCTGCTTGTGATAAAAATGTTCTATATCAGAAGTAGCCTGCTGGTAACTCTGACCGCTCAGGCGGTGTAGTGATTACATTGTCCGGTTTACAGATGGTAGACATGAATTGAATTTTTTGTCGAATCATACCAAACATCTTAAACATAGTATCGACAGATCTCCTGGTTAGCGCTCAGCAATAGAAGTAATGTGAAGAGTGATATATAAAACTGAGTTTAATTATTCATAACTAAAAAAATGCAATGATCTTCTATAGTCAGAGCATATAGCCATGTCGGCACCAAAACAACGAGTGGTAACTCCCAATTGAACGGGTCTAAATTTAACAATGCATTAGCACAACCAATAATGGGTTTACCTGGCATTGGTGATACAAAATTTAGGACAAAAAAGTGTAGATGCTTTAAGTGAAAACGGAGAATGAAAACTTTTATTTAAAGATCACAATCCATGTTTTGATTCTCAAATAATTCCCAATATATTTTCCGAACGACATGCAAAAAAAAGCTGCGCCGAAGTTTAACACAAAAACTTCTCGTTAGATCAATTTTGCACATCAAGCTACGCCTTAGGACATAAAGCTTTTTTTAAGTTTATAGCTTTCACATGCAATTCTGTCTTAAACTCAGCTTTACCTTTACATGTGTCTTTCGAAATATTTTTCGTTATCGTTAACTAACCTATTAATTACAAATAAATGAGTTCAACAAACGTAGTAACAAAAACACAAAAAAGTTAATATGACAAATAAAAATGGACAAATACAGTAGCAACTTAAACATTGCATGACAGATTTGTAGTACATGTTCCAGCCTATAAAAGGTAACCAAGCTTTGTGGCCAAGGTGTAGTACTTTCAACTCAACCCATACATTCTCTGTGCAATTAGCAATGTCCGGGTTGGAACACGTTTTGCACACGTCGCATGTAGAACGGCTTGCGTTTACTCAGCCTGCTCTATTTATAGAGCACATGATTAAAAACTTTCCCAAAATAGAAATTTTGAACTAGAGTCTCGCTGTAACAACTATTGCAAAACTCTCAGCTTATTTTCTAAACTACCAGCATTTGATAAAATTTTTTTGAAAGCTTTATAAAACTTTTCCACAAAACTTAAAATTTAAAGAAAACTTGTAACTGGAATCAGTCAATGATGTGTATTCACACTCTCGAACAAATTAACTTCTCAATCACAGTAGCATAATTATTATTCTTATTTAAATAGGCTCCCTTTGAAAGTATTTCAATAGATTTACCTGTTAACCTTTTTCTTACCGAGTATAGTTCTCATGTTCAAATCTGTTTTATTTTTATATATGTGTGTTTGTAGGTAGCAAATAACTTATATGTTAATTTTTATGTTCATACCTTTCTCCGGAAGTGAATTACGTCATGTTCCATTTGTGGGACACTGGCGGGTTACCGTGCACAAAATTGCTCCTTACTGATTTGTTGCTTCAATGATAGCGTTTTGCTTTTTACGCAATACCTCGTAAACTCAATCAGCAAAAGCATACCTTGTTTTTATTTGGGGGCATCTTCATTGCTTGGCATGATACACTTCAAAAATAAAAGGTTGCCACGTTCTGCATGCAGGTGTACATTACATTTTTTACACATGGTTTTGGTATCTTTTTGCACATTTTACAACGTCGCTGAGAAGTTGGTCTTCGGAAGCGGTTCATTTTATCAGTTCTCACGTCCTGTGGAAGTTCAGTTTCTCCGTCTGGTCTATTTCGGGGTTCCTCCTCTGTTTTGAATTACCACTAAAAATGACATTTCTTTATTTGATACCATAAAATGTGTATTGTTTTGATCTTGATTGCTATATATATGGTTTGAAGAACAATGCGCTCCTGAATGTTCTCGGAAAACAAATTTTTCCACACTTGGTAAGGTGAATTTCCCTTCAAATTTGACAAATTTTTGGTGAAATTAGTTCTTCTCTTTAAAAAGCTCTTTCAAAATCAGAGTCTTTTTTCCATTCTGTCCTCTCCTCTTCTTTTGGTACTTGTTGGCAAAGGCAGTTCAGCTCCGTCGTCGCTTTCAAGATCTTCTTCAATCTCAAGATTTCCCGCTGGTTCGTAAATTTCTTCTATACTTTTAGCTGAAATCTCTTCTATATCGCTGTCCTGATTACCGGGGTCACCTGCATTTGGCGGAAGTGTAACAACATTGACGACAATTCTTGAACCTTTGATAGCTTCATGCGCTTCTGCAATAGTTGCTACTCTTGCCGTTTTTCTTACTCCATAGAAAACTTTGGATTCATCTTTACTTATAATTGTCAATCACTCGCTTGCTTTCTAACAACTAACTTCTTGCCACTGAAACAGGTAAGTCTAAATGTGGTAGCTCTTTTGTTTACTGAAAGTAATTGTAACGCGTGAATAAACGAAATGAACGTTTGGGCTGAAAACTAACACTTGCTTGTCTTCTAATGTATTTGTACAGTAACCCACCACTGTTCCACAAATGGAACATAAAACTTTACAAAGAGTTTATGACAAGTTATTGGCCGCACAATTTATTTATGTTTGGGTGAAAATGCTTTTATATTAGTAAACTCAAATGTATCAAGCTTTGAATAACTTTTTACAACAGGAAATACCTTTGGTAGTGCCTAGTATTGCATTCACCTCAAAACGTAATTTTTCACGAAATAAACGTTCTTATAATTCGCTCACTACACAAGGTATAACTAATAATTATAATTACATCAATAACTATTAATATATCTAGTAAGAAAGAACAACTCCTAAATAATACACAAAAATCTTGTTGGTGGTACAGAATTTTAATATAGCTTTGAAAAAAGTTGTTTGGGCCACAAGCTTTTCGTGACGCTCTCATCAGTGGCGGTATCGCGTCAAAAGGGAAGATCTAGAGTGAATAAGTCTTTTATGTGAATAATTTGGATGTTACGTAATCAAGACAAGCCAATGATAGCGTTTGTATTGTAAAGCGCGCGAAAGAAAGATTTCGCAATTGCGAATGTTGGAGAAGGCGTAGCAGGAGGCCAAATGCCACGACTATCGAAAGAGTTTGAGAGTGTAAACAAACTCTTTCTGTCTGCATAACACCGGGCGTCGGGTCTTGATATAAGTAGCCTCTAAAAGATTAAGATGGAAAGAGCTGCGCGCTGCGGCGAGGATTGAAAACCGCTTATCATCATAGTTTAATGCGCATCGATCATTATCTAAAAGATGCTGACCAATGGTGGAGTCACAATCCGGTTTGGTGTCGGTTCGTTTGCACGATCTGTGTGGTTGAGATCGGCGTGGACGAGTTAATTGCTGTCTTAACCATTGCGGAACATGTTGCTTGATGCGATCCTGTAGTCGTTGAGATGTTCGCCCTACGTACCGACTATCACAGTGGCACTTGTATTCATATATGACAAAACTTCTCTGAATAGCAGGTAGAACATCCTTGCGGGCCACAGGCAGCATGCGCTTAGACGTAAAGACCAAGCGGGTGCTGACGGAACCATAGCAGCTTTCCACGGCGGTTTTGACTTCTTTTTCTAAGTTTGTAGATGGCTTACCTATCCAAGGGACCCTCAAGTACACAGGACACTTTTCAGGGCCAAATCGCTTAAGGGTGGAGAACTGAGCAATTTTCTTGGTGATCTGAGTGTTGATGATGTTTTTAGGATAGCCATTGTCCAGTAATATCTTCTTGATCCGTTCTATTTCTTCATTGAGTCTACGCTTGGTGCAAATCATTAGAGCTCGATGCACCAATGTAGATATTAGACTTATTTTGCGTTTGAGAGGACTAAAGGACTCCCAACGCAAATACTGGCCAGTGAAAGTGGCTTTCCGGTATACACTGGTCTCCAAGCCAACATCTGTTCTTTCGACGTAGACATCAAGAAACGATAGACATTTCCCTTTCTCTTTTTCAAAGGTGAACTTGAGGGATGGATGAAGGCAGTTAAGTTTGGTCAGAAATTCATCTGCTTCAGCTTCGTGATCGAAGATGGCAAACGTGTCGTCAACATATCTGAAGTATGTTGGAGGCTTTTGCGTTTGAGAAAATAACTTTTCTTCATAATATCCAACGAAGATGTTGGCCAAAGCCGGACCAAGTGGTGATCCCATAGCTACTCCGTCTGTTTGCTTGTACATGGTGGTATTGAAGCTGAACTCAACTGAGGATGTAGCGCTCTTCATCAATTCAACAAACACGTCTTTTGGAATGACTGGTCGGGAATTAGACTGGTCGTAGAGGGCTTCCGAACAGATTTTGATGGTTTCATCAAGGGGAACGTTGGTGAACAAGCTGGATACATCAAAAGAACACATGAAGACATTAGGGTCGATGTCAAGATTTTGCATGATCTTAGCAAACGTAAACGAATCTGATATGCAGTGTGACGAAAACCGCTCCAACACAGGTTGTAATAGGCTAGCCAACCACTTGCCAAGTTCATGATGGGACGAACCAGTCATAGACAGTATTGGGCAAAGTGGAGTGCCTTCTTTGTGTGTTTTCGGCAAACCATACATTCGAGGTCTTTGCGATCCAGTTGGTCGAATTGCGTCATATATCCACTTCGGCATGTCTGCTAAATTTCGATTGATCATCAAGTATCTTGTTCATTTTATCGAAGTAGTCGCTTTTGTTTAAAAGGACAACGCCGGAGCCTTTGTCGGGTTTGGTGACAATGATATCATCATTCTTTCTTAATCGGTTGATTGCACGAAAGCACTCTTTGTGCATTGTGAAATCACGTGAGTCTATCGTGCTGTCACTGTACAAATGAGCAAGGTCGGCGAGTCGGGCTTTCAAAGCAGTGCGTTGTTCAACAGAACTGGCACTTTGATGTAAAAGCTGTGCCCACAGTGACTCAAATTCGGAGAGGATTTCTTCTTTGCACAGATGCCTGGGTGGCAATCCAAAGTTAAGACCATGCGACAGCACGAAACTTTCAGTGTCAGACAAGACATAACCCGAAAGATTCAAAACATGCCTAGTAGTATCACCAAGAGCATTGCCGAAACGGTCACGTCTGAGTAAAGCAAGCAATCGCTCGTTTTTGTTCTTTTATTTTGATTTCTTGATGATCAATACTTGATGATCAATCGAAAATTTGATGATCAATCGAAAATCTTGGTGATCAATCTTGATGATCAATCGAAAATCTGATTTGATGATGAATCGAAAATCTTGATGATCAATCAATCGATACTTGATGATCAATCGAAATTTAGAAGATTTGGTCCGGTCTCCAGCAATGACAACACAGCCATCATTGAATCGCGCCTTCACAAGCGGTTGCTTGACTTCGTCAAAGCCGATCACATGCCGAAGTGGATATATGACGCAATTCGACCAACTGGATCGCAAAGACCTCGAATGTATGGTTTGCCGAAAACACACAAAGAAGGCACTCCACTTTGCCCAATACTGTCTATGACTGGTTCGTCCCATCATGAACTTGGCAAGTGGTTGGCTAGCCTATTACAACCTGTGTTGGAGCGGTTTTCGTCACACTGCATATCAGATTCGTTTACGTTTGCTAAGATCATGCAAAATCTTGACATCGACCCTAATGTCTTCATGTGTTCTTTTGATGTATCCAGCTTGTTCACCAACGTTCCCCTTGATGAAACCATCAAAATCTGTTCGGAAGCCCTCTACGACCAGTCTAATTCCCGACCAGTCATTCCAAAAGACGTGTTTGTTGAATTGATGAAGAGCGCTACATCCTCAGTTGAGTTCAGCTTCAATACCACCATGTACAAGCAAACAGACGGAGTAGCTATGGGATCACCACTTGGTCCGGCTTTGGCCAACATCTTCGTTGGATATTATGAAGAAAAGTTATTTTCTCAAACGCAAAAGCCTCCAACATACTTCAGATATGTTGACGACACGTTTGCCATCTTCGATCACGAAGCTGAAGCAGATGAATTTCTGACCAAACTTAACTGCCTTCATCCATCCCTCAAGTTCACCTTTGAAAAAGAGAAAGGGAAATGTCTATCGTTTCTTGATGTCTACGTCGAAAGAACAGATGTTGGCTTGGAGACCAGTGTATACCGGAAAGCCACTTTCACTGGCCAGTATTTGCGTTGGGAGTCCTTTAGTCCTCTCAAACGCAAAATAAGTCTAATATCTACATTGGTGCATCGAGCTCTAATGATTTGCACCAAGCGTAGACTCAATGAAGAAATAGAACGGATCAAGAAGATATTACTGGACAATGGCTATCCTAAAAACATCATCAACACTCAGATCACCAAGAAAATTGCTCAGTTCTCCACCCTTAAGCGATTTGGCCCTGAAAAGTGTCCTGTGTACTTGAGGGTCCCTTGGATAGGTAAGCCATCTACAAACTTAGAAAAAGAAGTCAAAACCGCCGTGGAAAGCTGCTATGGTTCCGTCAGCACCCGCTTGGTCTTTACGTCTAAGCGCATGCTGCCTGTGGCCCGCAAGGATGTTCTACCTGCTATTCAGAGAAGTTTTGTCATATATGAATACAAGTGCCACTGTGATAGTCGGTACGTAGGGCGAACATCTCAACGACTACAGGATCGCATCAAGCAACATGTTCCGCAATGGTTAAGACAGCAATTAACTCGTCCACGCCGATCTCAACCACACAGATCGTGCAAACGAACCGACACCAAACCGGATTGTGACTCCACCATTGGTCAGCATCTTTTAGATAATGATCGATGCGCATTAAACTATGATGATAAGCGGTTTTCAATCCTCGCCGCAGCGCGCAGCTCTTTCCATCTTAATCTTTTAGAGGCTACTTATATCAAGACCCGACGCCCGGTGTTATGCAGACAGAAAGAGTTTGTTTACACTCTCAAACTCTTTCGATAGTCGTGGCATTTGGCCTCCTGCTGCGCCTTCTCTAACATTCGCAATTGCGAAATCTTTCTTTCGCGCGCTTTACAATACAAACGCTATCATTGGCTTGTCTTGATTACGTAACATCCAAATTATTCACATAAAAGACTTATTCACTCTAGATCTTCCCTTTTGACGCGATACCGCCACTGATGAGAGCGTCACGAAAAGCTTATGGCTCAAACAGCTTTTTTCAAAGCTATACTAAATAATAGAGTAAAACCAAAAAGTGGTTTAAATTCAGGCAATAGAATAGCTTGCAAACGTCTTGAAGTTTTGTTCCATTTATAGAACGCTGGTAAGAAAAAGGTTAAAGAAGCATCATCAGGGTGATTCTGATAGTAAATCTACTTGAAACAAAAATCAATTTGTTTTAATTAAATGACTTACATAGATTATTGACTGATTCCAAAAACAGCTTTGCTCTAAAGTTTTAAATGTTTATTCAATGGATTTGCATTGGTTTTTTTATTCAAAAAAAGCAATTCTTTAGAAAAGCATTTCAACTTAAAACATCTAAAGGTAAAACTATCCTTCGTTTTGTTCTAGTATAATCTAGTATGTGACAACTTTGCTACATAGATTTTGAAAAAGCTTCAATCAATAAAACTTTAGAGCAGAAGTGGCCTACAAGTAATAGTTTCAAGGTAGTTAAGGTCGTAAAACAAAAGATTTCTCCCTACAAAAACAATTTGTAAAGATACAGAATCGGCCCATCGATACCATCCACTAATAGAATTTCCATTTACCTCAATTAAACTGTAATACTGAAGTTTTAAGTTCCACTTCATGGTGTTGTACAGCGAAAAGCAAGACAGGAGATAATGTTATGCATCAAAGTAAAAAGTGAATAAGCAAAGGAAGAAACAAATATAAAAAGCGAATACAGTTATTCTGGTAACAAGGGAGGAAGTTAAGGGAATTGAAACCCCTTTAAGCACTAACGTTTTCCTTACAAAGGATGACTTTGCCTCAAATATGAACTTTAACCTCTTTTACCACAAACATTTTCCTCAAAATGTACTTTCTCTTACAAAACTACTGGTTGTACCCCTAATTACACTTTAAGATATTTCTCTCTTTTTAGTTTTGTTTGTTGAATCTTAAACGCAATAAAATTTAATAGATTCAAATTACGAGAAACTATTTCGATAAAAACAAATATACTGGAGCAAAAGTCATGCATTTAATTCAAATTTGGTTTGGTCGCAACAAATTTAAATACGCATGTTTTAACGAATATTGTTTTTGTCATCTGTTTTGTTTTTTCGTCTTCTACTTTTAATTTTTGGTTTTCTATTGTGATCTTGTGGATGATTAGTGTACTTTGCTTAGGCAAGCATTTTTTGTCACAACCATAAATTTTTGTTTAGACAGAGCAACGACGCAAGTTAATTCGATTACGTGTGACGTCGCATCGTTTGTTTTCGTATTTTTGCATACTTTCACAAAAAATCACAAAATTACAGTTTCAAGTTTAATGGAATTCATATTTCACAGCAAAGTAGTTTATCATGTTCAGATATAAAATTGGATTGCACCTATGAAAAAAATTTTGTGAAATCCTTTGTGGTATTGGAGGTACAAGTGTTCAAAATTTGTTGTAACGCTGCAGTACAACGTTGAGTAGACTACCGAAAAAAACTACTTTGAGCTTTTTAGGTTAAATCTTTCATTCCGCATGAATTCATGTTGTTACCAATCGATCAATGACTCTTGAAAAAAATTACTGACGTAAAAACTCAATCATATCAAAATATGTTTAGCTTTAATGTAGTCTTACTTTTACTAATGTGCCACTAAAAACAACCATTCATATTATAGCAAACTATTTATTTGATAAAGGCAATCCTGTCGCACCACCAATAAAAAGCATGGTTTTTGTTAAACTGACACACTTAACAAAGCAAGAATTATTTTTGATTTAATGATGATCTATTAAAAGAGAGTGACGAAGTAGCTATGGGCTCACTCCTTGCACCCATATTAGCGCATTTTTTCTCAATAAATTAAAAATAAATCCTTTATACTTCAGATAACTTTTACCCAAAACGTTACGTACAACTAGCTGGCTCGGACTGTATCACCCTCAGAGCCCTCATTAGTTACATCGGAGTTGAGAATATCGCTTCAGCTGACTACCCCGGCGTCATCAATGGGTATTTACAGGAATAACAATGAAGAGTTAATGCCTTTTCTGCTCATCAAAGTTTTGTTTATAAACGAAGTGTACTTTAAATAAAACTGAGTTAAAAAAATAAGGGTAGAATCTGCAATATCTTTATCTCCATGATTTCGATTTGTCTGTTTTCTTTAATTGAAAAGCCATGGAAAAACAATTTACGTTAAACTGAGAAGATGGCGGCGCCAAAGTAGCGATTGTCAAAAAAAAACACAATGGCCATTAAGTAGAAGACCAACTTCACAACTTAATGCGCTCCTTTTTGTAATTAAATTTGTGACGTCAACGTCCTATAGCTGCACCTTAGGTCGGTGAGTCCAGATCAGAAGGCAAAAGCTACTCTGTGTCTCCTTTAGTTTAGAAGTATCGAAAACATTGTTGCTATAAAGTTATTTTCAAGTAAGTAGTAGAAATGCTTTCCTTACGGTTCACTTTCACCGAGAGGTGTTGTTTTCTTCCGATTTTTCTCTACCTTTGTCAAGTGCCTGTTGGCTATGCTCTATATTTCCTGTTCAGGCATACCCAGGGAGGTCGAAAGGAACCTTGCTTCTTCCTTAATTTTGTTGTTTCGATTCCTGTTACTTTATGAAGCCATTATTATGTAAAATAGAAAAAAGTTTTTTTCAAACATATTGCGATTTAATCAGACTAGGCTTGCCATCAGCTATCCGAGTTAAAAATGCAAAGTCAGGTAGCTTTGACAGCTTCACCACAGAAACATTTGTCGGAGCAGTAACGAAAAGTTATTGAAAATAGAGGCCACAGTGCTTGTACTTAATATGGTGATTTCTTATTCATTAAATCAATACTGGTAATATTCACAAATAAAGTATGACTTCACAAACTATTATACGTTATAGTAATATCAGGGTTATCAAGCTCCCAGTAGCAATATTAGGGTTAAGAATATTGCTTTAGCCGACTTTACGCAATGGTTATTGTTTTTTGATATACTCAATTGTCGTTCCAAAATCAAAAGTTAGTTTTTAAAAAAGAAGTCAATGTAAAAAGCAATATGGGGGTAGCGCACAGCCGCTATGCTTCCACAAAATTTCTGGAGCCCCTCGCAACGTACTATTGTCCTCTTTTCAGTACAGGCGTACTTTGAAACAAGGGTGCCAAAGTGATCGTTGTGCATTTTCAGAAATAACCTATCAAATGACCGGCATACTACAGCACTGTTTTGTAATTGTTGGCATGTTTGTATGACTTAAAACCTCTAGCTACGCGTATCTAGCTTGGTCCTGACATAAGCGCAGCTAGGCAAAAAGTAAACTAACGCAAAGTAAAGCACTTAGTCATTGCAAAAAAATTGCTTTGTGATGCAAAAGTAAAATTCATTGACCAGGTTTTTGTGCTGGAGATGCAAAATATTTTTTTAGGTGAAAAATGACCAGTTTGTTTAACTTCATTAATACGTCTTAAAGGTTAAGATTAGTCAGGTTTGCGACAAGACTTTATAAAAAGTAGTCTAACTTGCCATTGCATTTATAAAAAACACGTTTTTTGGACCATAAATATGTTAATACTGAAATGTATCATTCTTCTTCGACAGACAGCATATCAGTTGTTTGCATTTGACATGACAGTGTGTAACAACTTTATTCGAAGCTGCTGACGGCTTATCATAGTTGTCATGAAATGTGTAAAAATTCCAATACAAGGTAAAAAAAATTCCAAAGATAGTAGTTTTGCGTAAAAATCCCCAAGATTTAAAAATTTTTATCGTGTGGTATGTTTCGAATTACGCCACAATACCATTTTCTCACAAATTTACAGAATCTCCGCATTGTGATGTTGATCTCCAAAATAAGTACACAGAAATGTTTCCAAAATGCACGCAACTTCGGGTTTCCCCACCAAAATTAAGTAGTTTCACAATTTATTTTAACAAAATATTTCCCAAGATTCTACCAAAATTTTCAAAATTGCTTCAAAAATCTCAAGTGGCTTTGAAAATTTCGAAGATCTTGAGAAAAATTCCAAAGATTAGTAGCAACGCTATTGCCATTTTCACTTTAATGCCTAAAAAAAGCATGCTTAGAATGCCTAAAAAATGTGTTTTGGTGTTCTCAACTCAGCTTTAATACCATGTAAAATTTTTCATCGAAAGCATCTTGTTAATATATCTGAAAGGAGTTTTTACTCAAGTTTGTTCGGTCATTAGTTTTAAAAAAATAAAGAGAAGAAATGCTGCAATCAAGCGTTTACTGTAACGTCATCTTACACCACAAAAAAGTAAAATTGTTGCAACTGGGTAAGTTGGGAGCTGGCTTTCGAATGAGCGAAAATTTATTTTCTTTGCCAAAAACTGCAAATTAATAAAATTTATCTTTGATTATGACATCACAAACACCTTATGACAGTCACCACGAAACTTTGATCTAATCACTGCACCAATCAACAGCCGCCTCAACGTGGTGGTGCGGTCCCGGACCCCATTTGGGTTGGGTCAAAATAGCTGTTGACCTTCCCGAGGGTCCCAGTTACCCCGGACACTCCCCTTGAACCATTTTTTTGCCGTGCTGCTCTTTGAACGATCGCAGAAGGGCAGCACACAGCTTTTCTAAAATCGGTCGACTGTCTTCTCGTTTCTCCATCCTTTTTTGTGCCCTTCTTCGTCTCCTTATTCTTCTCTTTCTTTTGATGAGCGGTAACTTTCATCCCAATCCTGGACCCATCTTTCCTTGCTCAGTGTGCGCTGGAAATGTGAACTGGCGGGGTAAGTCAGTGCAATGCTTTCCTTGTTCCAAATGGGTACATACAAGGTGCTCAATACTCTCCCTCTCCAATTTCAGAATTCTTGGCAGCTCTCACTCCTGGATTTGCCCCCCTGCTGCATCCCTGCTTGTAACACTGTGACTTCCACTGTTCCACCTCATTGTAACACTGTGACTTCTGCGTCGGACTCCTCCGGCCTGTATACCACCACTGTTCTACATGACCCCTTCTACTAATGCAGCACTCCCGCCCCACCCTTGCTTTCAAACCTCTTATCCCCCTTCTGCCCATTTTGTCTCTTCTTCCTCTGCCCACTCACCACTGCCTCTTGCTCCTGGCTGTCCTTCTTCGCCTTCTGCTTTCTCGCCCTCTGAGTCTCTCAGAGTTCTTCAATGGAATGCTGGTGGTCTCCGAGCCAGGAGCATTGAATTGCTCCATTTTGTTTCGTCCCATCCTATTGATCTCATCTGTATCCAGGAATCTAATCTCAACTCATCTTCTTCTTTCCGCATTCCTGGATTCTCTACTCTGCGTTTTGATAGCACTTTCGGTCTGGCATTCTCTCTTGTGATGCCACGCACACTAGCAGCGGCGTCATCATTTTAGTCAAACAGGGCTTATTCTTTTCTGAACTTTCTACCTCTTTCCTCTCTCTCTCTCTCTCTTCGCTTGACCCCACTCTAATCATGTAGGGATCAACATCTTTCTAAACAACTCCTCCTCGCTATCCTTTCTTAATGTTTACGCTACACCTATTCACTCTTCTCCATCAGATGGCAGAACCGACTCCTTTTCTCTCTTCATTCTTCCCTCCCCCAGTAATCTCTTCATTCTGGGGTACTTCAATTGCCATCACCCCCTCTGGGACCCTAACCTCATGGGGAGGAAGTATTCAACTCGGTCATCTCCTATGACGTTCCTCCCCCTCAGCAACCCTGACATACCTATTCTTCTACATCGCTCCTCCCTGACATATCCTTTGCTCCCTCCTCTCTCGCCTTTTCTTGCTCATGGGAGGTGCTTCAGGACCTGGGTTCTGATCATCTACCAATTCTTTTATCTGTCTTTCTCTCTCCGGTCTATCGCCCCAACGAGCCTCCCCCTTCCTTCAATTTTCGGAAATCTCGCTGAGATGACTTTGCTTCTTACTTTGACTCTCACTGTTCTTCTGCAGAGGAATACTCGTTTCTTTCTCTTTCCTCTGCTGCTGCTCTCTTCACTTCTCTGGCACTGAATGCGGTCAAATCTTTCATTTCTTTCGGCCGCATCAAACGCCATCTTAAAGCCTGGTGGTCCGCTAAGGTGGAAGATGCGTTTAGTGAAAGACGGAAGGCTTTCACTGCCGCTCACAGAAGTAATGAAGATCGCCAGGCTTGCATCTCCGCTTCCCTACATGCTTCGTCAGTCATCGCCAAGACCAAAGCTGAGGCATGGCAGGCGACTTGCTCTCTTGAGCCAGAGGCTACCTTTCTGCGCTCCACCAAGCCACGTGCCCTGAGGAGTCTCGTTTTTCTTTCTGCTCCTACGTCTCCCTTGCTGAATTTCTTGCGGATGCCTCCAATCTATTCTCGTCCACTACCACTGGCCCAGACAAAGTTTCCTATCCCATGCTAAAGCACCTTCCTCACTCTGGCATGGATCTTCTTCTTCACATTTTCAATCTTTCCTGGACTTCGCATTCCTTTCCTTCCATCTGGAAGACATCTTCTATTATTCCCATTTACAAGATGGGAAAGCCTCTTGACTCTCCTGCTTCCTTCCGGCCTATCTCTCTCACCTCCTGAGTCTCAAAGCTTTTTGAATGCATCATTCTATCCCGTCTACTCTTCTTTCTGGAATCTAATTCCCTTCTCTCTCCCTTCTCCAAGCCGATTTCCGCCCTGGACGGCGGACGATCCTCTCTACTATCGATTTCTTAAAAGCTTTTGACTCAGTCTGGCATCCCGCTCTTTTCCATGAATTCATTTCGGCTGGCCTTCCTCCTTGCTTTGCTCGTTGGACTCAATTTTTCCTTTGTGATAGGCGCGCTTGTGTGGTTTATCAAAATCACAAAAGTCGCTCCTTTCGAGTCCGTCGAGGCGTTCTGCAAGGATCCGTTCTTGGCTTTGTACTTTTCTCTCTTTTCATTAATGATCTTCCTGCTTCTCTACCTTCTTCCGTCAGCTGCTCTCTTTATGCTGACGATCTGGCCGTTTAATTCTCCTTCCCCTGCTGTTGTTGTTGTTATTACCCCTCTTCTCCCTCGGGATGGAGGTACGGCACGAACGGCAATTCAGGTTCAAGCCTTCAACCTAACTGAATTATACTAGGGGAAAGGTGGCAGCCCCTTTCGAGCCAGTCATGAGTAACTGGTAACCCCGCCACAAACAAGGCGGACTGCCACTGGTGGGTACCCAAGAGTCGTCTTTTACGACGAGCTGAGTTTGCAACTTCACAATTGTAATCCAGTGAAGTACGGGTAGACCATCTGTCTGCCACATAAAGGTGGAGGGGTCCCGTGAAGTGCCTTGCCCAAGGACACAACAAGCAAGCTTCCCGGCTTGTTCTCCATACTATCCCATTTTTGTGCTGGGCGCCAAGCAAGGAAGCTGTGAATACCATTTTTCAAAGTCTTTTGGTATGTTTCGACTTAGTGAATGAATCCCAAGTAATGATCTGGTACTCTGGACTGACGGCTCTGTTCCTTTTGATTTTGGCAAACGCGGCTCTGGCATTCTTAACAGCTGCCCTCTCTGTGGCACTGAGACCACTCTTTCTTTTTCAGCAGGCCCAGTATGCTCACGGTTTTCTGCTGAATCCTGCGCCATTCTGCAATCTCTTTGCTGGTCTCCGCAGCACCAACAAGTCTGCGGCTTCTCTTCGCCTTCTATCTGACTCTCGCTTTGTTCTCACCACCCTGTCCTCTCCTCCATCTTTCCTTTTACCTCAATCTCTGTGGCAGATGTGGCAGAAACTGTCTTCTCTTTCCTCCTGTTCTATCAGGCTACAATAGGTCCCCGGACACTCGTTTTTCCCGAGAAACGATGCGGTTGGTGAGCTGACCAGACAGGGAGTGCTTCTTGCGCCCTCTACAATCCCTTGTAATCTCTCTCCTCTTATCTCTCGTATCCACTCTTCTTTTTTCTCGGATTGGAGGCGTGCTGTCTCTTCTAAATTTTTCGACACACAGGTTCCCTCAATTTTCACCGAGGAACTTGTGCTCCCTTGTCACGCTCGCTGTGTTCTCTCTCGTCTGCGATGCAACGGAAAACAACCTTCCGTTAAGCTCTTATCTCACTAGGGTTGGCAGAATCGAGAATTCTTCCTGCAACGCCTGCGGACACTCGTCCCAGGACACCTCTCATCTCATTCTGCACTGTCCAGCTACGGACTGTTTGCGCCGCTCGCTCTTTGGCGACTCTCTGTCTCTCTACGACCTCTGGTCCAGGCCTTGAGGCGTTGCCCGGTTTCTGGGGCTCCATGGTCTTCCGGCATGCCCTTATCCCTTGGAAGAGGTCTGGTGACAACAACAAAAACAATAAACGTAGATCAGCTCTGTGGTTTTAGCGTTTATTTCGTAGTTGATAGATATATATATATATATTGATATAAAATTGATATCTTTCCTAGCTTCTGAGACGAGTTGCAGTAGTTGCCGAATTTTCAAACGCATTGCACTTATTGGTTAATTTTTTTAATTTTTATATTTTTTTGCCGGTTTTTATAGCGTTTTATAGTGCTTCATATATATTTTGCAGACGCACCACCTGTTGATCCTCTAGGCGAAACAGACTATTGTAGTTTTAACGTTTTAATGTCTATTCTGTAGCTGTACAAATAGAAATATATATACAAACACTAGCCAGCTTTGTCGGTGTCCCCCGGCAGGGCCCCCATTACTAATGTCGAAGTTAACAATATCGTTTAAGCCGGCTGCGCCAGCTTCACTCATTGACCGCTTGTTTGAACAATAAAAAAAAGCTAATATTTTTTATTTTCATAATTCGTGTACACGTAACGATAATTATTTTATTCTCCTAATTAAGACAGGTGATGCTCACAATGAAAGAATGTTGTCAAAAGCTATAATCAATAAATTTTAGAAAGTGTGAGGGGGGATTGAAGCACAGTCAAAAATGATGGTAGCGGCCAAATGGTTGGTGTTTTCACATCACAGAAGTACAGTAAACTACTTAGTGGTACGCCTATTTTGCGATTTGGTGTGACCCCGTTTGTATTTGTAATCGTGGTTTTAAATTCTATGGCTGCACCATTTTACCTGTTTCCGGCATAGCGACAAAAGCGGCTGTGCCTTCCCCGAAGTCATTCATCATATTCCAGTAGACGCCCATCAAGCCAAGTTATTTTCAAAGAGAATATTTTCTCTAAATTCAATTTTTTCAAATTGTTAAGTTTGGGGTTTTAAGTTGATTTTTTCTAAAACTTGGTATTATATTACGTTGCTTTATAATGCAGATATAGATACCTCAACAGGCAGCATGTCAACAAAAGAAAAAATCTTTACTCTCTAGTATATGTCGGCGTCTCTCGCAGGACCTCCATCAATAACGTCGAGATTGAGAATGTTGGTTCAGCCAGCCAAGCCTCCTTTACCCATCAGACACTTGATCAAACAGTGACAAAAAGTTGTTTTTTTCTGCACGTCCAACTTTTATGATTTGGTGCTCTTCTCTTTCTAATAGAATTTCTTATTTCAAGTTCCTGGCTATGCCGTAGGTCTATGTGCTCTGTTCATTGCTTACGTGAACCACAGAAGGCCTTGTGTTTCCCGTAGTTTGGAAATAGGAAAAACATTTTTGATATTAACGCATTTTAAAGCAAAATAGCAAAAATATTTTTCATGTGATGAGTTTTCACACCGTGACGTTGTTTTCTTTTTATTTCCCCTCAAACTTTCTCAAGTCTTTAAAGAGTCCTTGCTTTTCCTCAAACTTTTAGGTTTCATTTCTGTAGCTCTATAAAGATACTATAAAGAAAACTACCAATAGTATCTTTCATGTGATGCGATTTTACACGGTGACGTTGTTTTCTTTTGATTTGCCCTCAAACTTTCTCAAGTCCTTGCTGGCTATGCATTGTGTTGCATGTTCGTTTTTCCCTGCTTCCGCGTGCTCAAAGGAGTTAAAAGAATCTTTGATTTTTCCCAAATCCCGGTGGCCTTATACAGCTAATATCAACCAAAGTAAAAAAATGTTTCTCATAGGCATGGTGCAATTTTATTTTGGCAGGGCATGCCATCACATGTACCGAGTTAAAAAGAATCAATCATAGCAGCTGCGCCGGCTTCACGGTACAAACATTTGTGAGAGCAGCAACGAAAAGTCTCAGAAAATATAAGACATAGATCCTGTACACGTGATGATGATTATCTTGGTCTATTAATCAAGACTAGCAGTACTCACAAAGAAAGAATGATGTCACAAACTAACATTCATACTTTTTAAAAAGTGTAAGGGGGAGAGTGAAACACAATCAAAAATACAACTTCGGTTGAGAGGTGACTTTTAGTATCCAAGTTGCTATTATTGCTACTAGCAATACACCGTTGAACGTAATAATATAATATATTTAAAAAATTCAAACGTTTTCGGCGCTACATATCGCCCTCATCAGGATCTATACACAAATATCTACAGCATTAAAACTTTCGTTGAACGAAAACACAAAAAAGAAACATAAAGTAACTTGAAATAGTTCTGATAAAAAACAGTAAAACTTCATTCTACGGTCTTCGTAATTGTCTGGTCACTGCCAACAAAGAATCTGATAATAGAAACAATTTGTTAGCAGTGACCAGATTCTTTGTTGGCAGTGACCAGACAATTACGAAGACCGTAGAATGAAGTTTTACTGTTTTTTATCAGAACTATTTCAAGTTACTTTATGTTTCTTTTTTGTGTTTTCGTTCAACGAAAGTTTTAATGCTGTAGATATTTGTGTATAGATCCTGATGAGGGCGATATGTAGCGCCGAAAACGTTTGAATTTTTTAAATATATTATATTATTACGTTCAACGGTGTATTGCTAGTAGCAATAATAACAATCAAAAATGATTGCGGAGCGCAAATGATGGTCGTTTTGACAATTAAAAAAATGAACTGTTTGGTGATAGGCTTATTTGACGATTTGATGGGCCCCCTTTCATGTTTATGTTTGTGATATTAAGTTTTTTGGCTGCGCTGTTTGCTTTCTACTGGAACGTGAAGAGGGGCCATGCCTTTCTCAAAGTCTTATAATCTATTCCAATAGGCGCCTATTAAACTATTTTCAAACAACAACTTTCTTCTAAATCCAGTTTTATAAATTGATGCTATTATTGTTTTATTTTGATCTTTTCTTAGACTTGAGATTTTATTACATTTGATTTTGCCCCTAATGCCGATCTCTCTACTTTTAATTTAATGTTTGTGTTTCGCACTGATACAAAAAGCCTATCAAATACGATTATCAGTAATGCGCTTTGATATTTATGTTTGCTATTAAAATGATAGTGGATCATTTTTTTATGCCTGTTGCTGTTCTCTCTACATAGTGGTAAGCATTGTGCTGTCATTTAAGATTATGAGGTAACATTGCTTTTTAAATGAATTCAAGACATCAGAAAAAGCATGCTCAAAAACATTCGAATGAATTACTTTTAGCAAAAATAAACGTTTCTTCAAACGCAATTGAATAAAACCAACAATATGGGCGGGTGTGCATAGCCATACATGCCTCCCAAGTTTATCGTGTCCCATGACAACGTCTTATTTGCCTCGTTTTCAGCATAAGCATTCTCAAACTAAACAGACTTTAATCCGTCTAATGCAGCAAGTACTTGAAAGCATTTCAGTGTTGTAGGAGGGCGCCAAGGTAATTGATATGTATTTTTAGAATTAAGCTATTAAATATTGGGACCACTACTTACGAATTTTCGTCACTGTAGACGTATGTACATGAGGTAACGCCTCTGACTGCGGGCAAATTGCTTGGTCCTGACATAAACGTAGCCATGCAAAAAGTAAACTAACCCGAAATGAAGCCCTCACAGTTAAGTTATTACAATAGCAAGGCCCCATTAATAATATCGAGGTTAAAAATATCAAAGCGGACGGTTGTGTCGGCTTCACCCAATTGCGAAACAAATAGCTTCAACATTTGGATGATACGCAAGTGGACACTAATATTTCGTTGCAAAATAAATCGAGAAATAAATATTTTTATATCAAAACACACACTGTAGACATTTAAACAGGAATGCAAACATGCAGTGCATGAATTCAATCTTGCTTATGAGCTCGTGCTCTGTTTGTAAATCTTTAGCTAGACGGGCCACCGCAACAGGTAGACTGCTAGCCCCCACCGCTTTTCTGCCACACAAAGATCCAGAATCCCTCTAACCATCTGTTCCAAGAACACAGCCAGAAAACTTGCCGGCTTGTTCTCCAAATTATCTCATTCGTTCTGTGTGCCAAGCAGGAAAGTTTTGAGTACCATTCGTAAAGTCTTCGGTGTTGAACCCAAATCTACCGACTGCATACGTGCCGCTCTAAACTACTACATCATCATGCAAATACCACGCAATTAACACAAAGTAATAAAATATTAGGAAGGTTACAGGTTTTTGTCTCACGAAAAAACTTCGGTTATATTTTTTTCTCCAAACTTTGATGGCAGTTCCGTTTCAATGGCCAACAATAGTCAATTATCATTTTATCATGCCATCGTTTCTCGAATGTAGTTTCTATCATTTCATGCTATAATGAACTTTTCATCGTGCTCTTCACTCGTGTTGCCTTAACTGCCAAGATATATCAAGATACGAATATTAAAAAACAAAGCCATTCATTCATTCAATAGCCAAGCTTTTAAAAATTGAATGGCATTTCTTTAACAATATTTTATGATTTGGAATGTTTTGTTTCGGAGAAAGTTAAATAAGATTTTAAACTCAAATTTTTTTGTCACAAATAAGTCGTCAGTCATAAGCTCATTAAGTTTTGGATCGACCAATACTACTTCTTTTCTTTCTGGCATTGAATTATGCAAGATTTTCAGTTATATTTTTGAAGTAAGCAAATGTAGAGCTCAAAATTGGAATTTGTAGAATACATCTCTTCAAAGTTTAAGGAAGAGGTCAGTTTTAAACTGTTGTTGTTCAGTTAAAAACGATAATTTGTTAAAAGAAATTTCCTGTAACAAACTTATTATAGATACTTCAACGGTTCCTTGATCTCCAAATCACGCTGACAGCGGAACAGAGACCACTTGCGTGAAGTTTTTACGTCATTCTCTGGCCTATAACGCAGAAAATTTGATATATTCTCTTCACTTCATTTCTTTTCCGGCTGCAATAGAGCCCGGGTCTCTATTTTCTTCCCGGTAACGACGCGGCCAATCAGCTACCAAGTTGATATGCGCTACTTCAACCATCCACATTCATTGCTGCTTCTCTCTTCTTGCTGTTTGTACTAATTTGTATTTTCTTTTGGATGGAAGGCGTACTGTCTCTTCAAAATTGTATTGACGCTCAATTTTTCCGGTTTCTATTGAAGAACCTGTGCTTCTTTGTTATGATCGCTGTGTCCTCTCTTACGTTCCTTACAAATGACGCATCACTTTTGGATATTTATTTTTCCGGAATTAAAAGAAATCAGAATTATTTGTGGAGCAGATGTAGTCATCCTACTCAGGACAGTTTATATCTCACTCCATCCTGCTGCGGACTTTGTAGGCCGCAAAATTTTTGATAATCTTTTCTTTTGTACAAACTTTGGTCCAGGCCGAAGGGTGTTGCTCGACACCTAGGGCTCCATAGTGTCCAGCCATGGTCCCATCCGGAGGAAGTGGTCTGGTAACAACACCATCAACATGTTTTAATTTTCAATTTCGAACAGTTTTGGAGAAATAAACGGAAAAGAAAACAAATAAAACTCTACTGTACAATACATAGCAAATGGAAATGGCGTTTTTAAAGTTAAATCAAGTAGTCTATTGATCTATTAAAAATGTTGTTATTTGTTATAGACTAGCTGGGTGATCCAGATTCTAAGACAACATAGCTTTGCTGTAAGCTCGCGAGCAACAAACTCGAATTCGATTTTAAAATATTCTCAAAATAGTATTTTCAAGTGAGCAAATTATTTCAAAAAGTTTTTGTATTTAAAGAAAAACTTGACCAAAATTACGCTTTTTTCTACAACTTTTTAGTTGTTCAAGTAAATTTTGCATTCACAGTCGCAATAATCAACGTCGCGAGCTGCAGTTTGGATCTCGCTATTATAGGCTTTTTTTGCTGAATATATACACTCAACACATTGAGCTTTCGGCATAGTTGCAAAATACTTTAGACTTTGCTTGCAACGTGTAGTATAAAAGTTTATTGTTTCAAAATGGTTCAGTTTCGAAAATGACCAAAAAACATCAAAAAGTAATTTTCACCAGAATTTTTGAAAATGATACAAGTTTTTTGAAAAAACTAATTCAGGAATGAGTTATGTCCCTGTTGTTCTCTTCTTTTTTTCGCCGCTGCACTGTGGTATAAACTGTTTTAAAATAACTTATAAGTAATAAATAATTTTCATTCTGTATTATGTAAAGATCTATTTCGTGTATCTAGACATATTTTTGTCGTTATGACAATCAATTAGCCTTTATCTGTTCAACCATTCAAAGATTGTAAGCTTTCCAATTAATTTTTTTGAATAATTTGAGTTGTTTAGAATCTTTTTCAGGCTAATAAAAGAAAATTTTAAATTAGCTATTATTTTCTTGTATTTTTTTATGGGACATATTTGTACCAAAGTTTTTTAGGCGTTTCAAGGGGCCAAAATGGTCCCATAAAATCCGTACTTCTCACGCATGATAAGTTGAACTGTTTTAATTGCTTTTTCCACTTTCACATTAAATCTGGACAACCAAGATAAGTTTTGGTTTAATTTAATTGTTGCCTCAGATTTACATTGAAAAGCGATTCTTCTCACACTAACTAAGTGCAGCACAGACAGCATACTCACCTCATCATCGTAATGATCTCTGAAATTCCATGCTACAAAATCAGTAAATAATTTAAGTTCAGTTATGAGATAAACAATCGCGCGAAAAACTGTTTGATTCAACAAAGAAAGCCTTTTCAGTTTCCAAAGATTAAATTCAATAAATTAGGCAGATCGTGCGGTGCAAAACTAAATGAGCAAAAATGAGGAAAAAAGAACGGTATTGCAGTTGTGATTTAGAGCGGGTCTGTCAAGAAAACTGTCGTTTGTTTAAAGACATAGATTTCTAGCGAGTCAATTTTTTTCCCAATTTCATGCGTTTATTTTGTGTATGTATTTTTAGAAAATAATGTCAGAGCAAAAACGTAAAGCTAGCCATCCAAGCTTAGGGTAATACTTTTGTAGTAAGATTGAATGAAAATTCCTGATGTTAGTCTGCCAGAAAGAGCAAACGCTAGCAGCAGTGGCTGCAAAAGATCTATCGATTCTGTGGTGTAGAAGAAACAGCATTCAACAGTTACAAAAGCATGGTTATTTTCAGCTAACAGTCAGCAGCAGCATCTAACACTGAGTCTTTTCAGTCACTGAAAGATTTTGATGAATCTCAACAAATAATAGTGTTTGCTCTACATGCTGAGTGAGGCATAACATGTTTGCTATGTTCAAAGCATCTAGCAATTACCTCCGGCCGAGGAAAGAATCCTAATATTTACACCACCGAACCTGGCAGACCTCAACGTTCAAACTGATTGGGTAACCATCTCAGCTCTGATCAACAGCCGTTAGCCTGAAAAATACTCCACGTGCTTCACTATTTCGTGCTATTCATCAGGATCGTATTTCAAATGAAGTTAATACGGTAGCTGAGAAAGTACATCTGATTTACTCGGTTTTGAAAATAGCAAAAGCGAACCGAAAACTAGTTTCCTTGCAAACCTTGGTGAATCGCATTAGCCATAATGATCAGCTTTCCAACCTACGCCATATCAGTTCGGCTGCAGTAACCGTGTTCATTTTGTTCATCTCGGAACATTTCAGTAATCGCATTGTTGACTCATGATGGACTCATTGTTGACTGATGGTTGACTCACTTGGATTGACCCAAAAATAGTTTTCCAGGTTTTACGCGAATGGTCAGATAATCAATAAGTCCAAAAGAACTATCATAATTATTTTCTCTGATTCATCATTGATACTTAAGAAACGACTTCATTTTTAATAAACGTTTTGCTTTTACCAGATTGCAAAGACGAGATGGATGCGGATACTTGCAAACATTGGAAAAGTAAAAATTATTGCAAGGAAAATAGCAAATATCCATATGTGCGTGAGGTATGCGCTATGACTTGCAAAATATGTAATGCCTGTCCAACTGAAGCACCTAACACTGCTCTCCCACCAACAGAAAATACTGCACTTCCACCTATAGAACAAACAAGCTAAAATATGTTTTTACAAATATTACTATGTTTGCCGTTGTTTTGTATTTTTCGATGTTGTTATTTTTGTTTGTGTGGTTTTGTTGGGTTAGCTATTGTAAATTTCCTGTGTTATTGTATCGTCTCTGTGAAATACATTTCTTTTGATAATAATGCAGTTTATAAAATTTGTCATAACGATTTCAGTATACTCTCCTCACGTGGGAAAATAATTGGCGTTTCCTTCATATTTATTAACGAGCTGAAAAGCTTAGAGCAAAGCTATATCGGATTCAGTCGAAAACATGTGCTTACACTTTTACATTTATCAAAACATATCAAATTCTATATCAAAGTAGCATCATCAATGTTTTGCAAAGCAGTCGCAATAATCAATTAACAGCAAAACATGATAAAATAGCAAATTTCCTGAAAATTCGTCACTAACATTATTCTGTACAATAAAACAATTAACAAGCTACTACAACACGTCAATAACCTCGACTGGTTTCAACCTTACTAGGTCTTATCAGTCGGATGTAAAAGACACATAATAAAAAAATGCTTTGTGTCACAGATTTGCCATAGCGTGCAAAAAAATAATGCAATACAAAATAATATAACGCACCAATGTCTACATCAATGGGGTCTCATTTAAGGACACACACACATAATATTGACAAAAAGTCTCATCTGTAAGCCCCAATAGGTGTGTGGTGTCATTGTTGAGACTTTAGCTTTTTGGAAAACATAGAGGTTGTTAGTTGCTAGTTGCAATTTTCAGGCAATCTCTTATTTAGGGGGATCTGCCCCCAGTACTACACAAGGAAGGGGTATCCAACACGTGGCACGCCAGCTTTTGCAAAAATTCATATGCTAAAATCTAAACTTTCTAAAGGGTGATTACACGGCCCATTGCTGTTCAGTTATTTATTCACAATACAACAAAACCACTCAACAATTACGGCAAATAGCTTTTACTTCTAACCTGTGTCAAAATACAATAATCTTGCAGTAGTTGAACGCCATCAAAATCGCGTCCGTGACGAGAAAACCACTCAAACGTGCCAAGGCTGCCATTTTGTGATTTTTCACGTGACTACTTTACAACGATAACAGCACGCCGACATCAAAATCATTTAATCGTTCGCTGTAGCGGAGGTTTGCAGTGGATAAAAGGTTATTGTAGTGGAGGTCTGCATTCGCACCATTTTATAGCCTTGTGTATGAGCAAAAGAAAACAAAATGAGTTGGGTCGAAATGTTTCATGATTAGTGGACGTACGACCACATTTTTATTGAATGGAAAGAGTAACCATTGTGGTTGATCTGAAGAAAAATCGTTTCTGGTTCAAAGCTTTTCAGCGTAAAGAGATATTGCAAAACCTTTCATGAGCTAAATATGCTGGGTTTGAACGAAAGTAGAAGGAGGACTTAGTAAAGAAATTGGAATGGTCTCTTTGTCTGCGCTGAAAAATTAATTTGAAAAAGTTGTCGAGCGAACTGAATGGTTTGTATTTGCATCATTTGTGATTGCGGAAAAAATTACCGTTATGCGAGACCACTTATAGATGGCAAATACGTTAGACACTGTATGCTGGAGGTTGCAAAGATTATACTTCCAGACGCCTCCGCATCTTCTCTAGAAACAGTATTGCAAGAAGAATAGAAGATATTGGTAAAGATTAATCGAAGCAATTATCTTGGAAAACAGATGAATTTCAATGTTTTTCGCTAGCCTTTGATGAAAGCGCTGGCATGACTGACACTGCGCAAATACATTAGTGTTTATCCTCGGTGTAACAAAATATGTGTTTGTTTGACAGTATCTTCGTGGACTTGTTTCTCTTCATGGCACTGCACGTAGTTTAGATGCCAAAAAAGCAGTGATAAAACTGCTCCGCAATAGAGCTCTTGACTTGCCACTGTCAAGATTAATCGGCTTGAGAACAGATTGCGCGCCTTCCATGACCACCAAAGAAAATGGTGCGACGGCGCTTCTTAAGAAGTCCTTGCGGAAATCAAATTTTAAGCAGGACATCCTTACTCCTCATTGTTTCATCCATCAGGAGGCTGTTTTTTTCTAAGACTCTAAAAAATCTCGCATCTATTGGAATTGGTAGGCAAATGTGTGAACGAAATACGTACAAAAGAGTTAAAACACCGACAATTTCAATGGTTCCTGAAAAATGTAAATGCACAATATGAAGATCTGATTTACCACTCAGAGGTACAATGGTTGGGGAAGGTATTTAAACGTTTTTTCGCTCTTGTATAAGAAACAGAAAAATTTTTGTGATAGAGAAACTCAACCGTACTAACCGGGAATGGTAAAAGTGTTTTAATGCTTTTATCACATCATGCCTGGTTGTTAGACCTTGCCTTCTTAATTACACTTGTGCTACTTACATATCAAGTTGCAAGGCCTTGAAGAGTTACTTTCAGAATTGTTCGATGTACGAGAGTAGGCTGAAAAGTTCATAGCCTGACTAACACAAAGTATTTAAATTTGACCAAAGTAGGTGTATTTTTCAACATAATCTCCTCTGCGGTCCACACATTTCTTCCATCTGTGCTGCAGTGCTCGGATCCCGGTGGCATAGAAGTTCTCCTCCTGACCCTCAAAAAAGTCCTCTACAGCGGAAATGACGTCATCGTCACTCTCGTACCGTTTTCCAGCAAGATGTTTTTCAAGTTTGGGAACAGCAAATAATCCGATGGTGCCAAATCAGGAGAATATGGAGGGTGATCAATCAGTTCAAAGCCACAATCATACACAGCGGACATTGCAACCAGAGACTTGTGAGCAGGAGCATAGTCCTGATGAAGCAGGACACCTTTTGTCAGCTTTCCAGGCCGCTTTGACTTGATTGCTTGTCGTAACTCCCTTAGCAATTTGACATAATATTCTCCATTGATAGTTTTATTTTTCTGAAGGTATTTGATGAACACAATGCCTTTGCATCTCAAAATACGGAGGCCATCACTTTTCCTGCGGATGACACGACCTTGGTCTTCTTTGGAGCAGGAGAAGTTGAGTGCTTCCACTGCATGGATTGCCTTTTGGTCTCTGGTTCAAAGTGATGGACCCAACATTCATCTTGGGTGAGAAAACGCTCAACAAAACGATCTGGGTCTGCCTCAAATCTTGCCAAGTTTGCTTCTGACATGACGAGTCTGGTGAGCTTTTGATCAGGTGTCAAAAGCCGGGGCACCCATCGAACCGAAACTTTTGACATGCCAAGTTCGTTGTGGAGAATGTTCTCCACTCGTTCGCGAGAGATGCTGATAAAATTGGCCAAGTGATTAATGGTTAATCGTCTGTCATTCATTACCATTTGATGAATGCGGTCAATGTTTTCTTGGGTGGTAGCTGTGGAAGGACATCCTGATCTCGGATCATCTTCAAGGCTCTCCCTCCCTCTCTTGAATTCCGCTGCCCACTTCTTCACAGTTGATAAAGCCGGAGCATCATCCCCCAAAGTGGAAACCATATCAGCATGAATTTCCTTGGTCGTATATTCTTTTTTCTGCAAATATCTAATCACACCACGGTGCCAAATCTTATCCATATTCACAAGATCATCAAAAAACCAAAATGCAAAATTCTCTTGACATTGCAAAATCTCTCTAGTACAACTTTTTAAAGTGCGAAATTACTTATCCAGCATAAGGTTACTTAAAAAAAATATCGCAGTCAGTATCAAGAAAGCATGAATTTAACGCATGGCAAGTTTCACTGATCTGCCGCAACTCCTTCATAGTGAGGCTACGAACTTTTCAGCCTACCTTTGTACTTTCAAATGGAAGCTATTTGGATAAGAATAGTGATTATGCTACTTTTATGGTGAAGTCAATTTGTTTTTATGATAGCATAAACACATATTATTGGCTGATTCCAGCTACAAGTTTTCTTTAAATTTTAAGTTTGTTAATGAATATAGCAGAACAGGTATTTGTTTTCACATGAGTAGAGAATCTCCTGACATCGTGTAAATGATATTATATATTTTTAATAAAAAAATTCAACTTTTCTGAGTTAAAGTTAATGATTTATCGTGTTAAATTTTAATTGCCGAAGATCAAGAAACGAAATGACTTTCGAGATTTTGTTTTTTTCGAAAGGCAATAAGTAATAAATGTAGGAAGCATCTGACAAAAATGATTGTCCATTGTTTTACACAAAAACTCCTATTAGGTTTTCTTCATAACAATATGTAAGGAAACACAAAAACTTCATTCCAATTTGAATAGCATGCAAGCAATTCATATTAAATAAAAATGTTTTGTAGATTTAATCAGTGTGATTATAAATAGCGCATTTCTAATAAAAATTCTGAGCGCTTTTTCGAGTAGACCACGAAAAATATTGTGGAAAAGTTTAATAAAGCTTTCAAAAACTTTATGAAGGTAGTTTCTAAAATAAGCTGCGAGTTTTGCAATAGCTGTTGCATCGAGACTCTACTTCAAAATTTCTATTTTGGGAAAGTTTTTAATCATGTGCTCCAAAAATATTCTGGCTGAGCAAACACAAGTCGTTCCACAAGCGACGTGTGCAAAACGTGTTCCAACCCGGATATTGCTTATTGCATAGAGGATGTATGGGTTGAGTTGTAAGCACTAAAATCTCGGCCACAGAGCTTGGTTACCCTTTATAGGCTGGAACATGTACTACAAATCTGTTATGTGATATTTGAGTTGTTGATGTGTTTGTGCATTTTTATTTGTCATAGTAACTTTTTCTAATTTTGTTGTCAAGTTTGTGAAACTCGTTTATTTGTGATTAACAGGTTAATTGACAATGTTGAAAAATGTTTCGAAAGACACATGCAAAGGTCAAGCTGAGTTTAAGACAGAACTGCATATGAAAGATTTAAACCTAAAAAAAGCTTTATGTCCAAAGCGATAGCTTGATGTGCAAATTAATCCAACGAGAAGTTTTTGTGCTAAATCCCGGCATAACTTTTTGAGCCTTTCGTTCGAAAAACATTGGGAATTATTTGAGAATCAAAAAATGGATTGTGATCTTTGAATGAAAGTTTTCATTCTCCGTTTTCACTTGAAGCAGCTAAACTTTTTTGTCCTAAATTTTAAATCACCAATGCCAGGAAAACCGATTAGTTATGCTATTGCATTGTTTAATTTAGACCCGGTCATTTCGGAGTTACCATTCGTGGTTTTGGTGCCGGCAATGGCTACATGGTCAGGCTGTTAAAGATGATTGCATTTTTTTTAGTTATGAATGATTAAATTCAATTTCAAATATCACTCTTTACATTACTTCTATTGCTGAGCGTTAACCTGAAGATCAAACAGTAGATTGTAAGCATTCGACTAACAGTTGTTCCCAATACAATTCAACAGTAATTTACTCAAATTCTAAACTGACTCCCAGGGCAACAACGGTCAGCTATATTGGGGAGGCAACAGTGATCAATTTAAAGGCAAAGGTTATCGGGAGTAACGCTTAGTACAAAAGGCTATGACGTTATCTAAAGTCTATTAATAGTGGACGAGGCGCGCGAGAAACAATGCTAAATAAGGGACCATCAAAACAAAGCAAACATAAGCTATGCGACAAACAAGGGAAACCAAGTTCAAACTTATGGCGAATTGAAAAGGCAACACTTGCTGCAACAGTAGCAACTAATTAATTGGTGCAAAAAAGCAAAATGTAAAACTTCATCGTAGAAAGGAACTTCTAGTTGTAACTCCTATTTAACAGGGCTGCCATAAACCTGGGATCCAAAATAAGGACAACTGGAAAAATATTTTTTCTTCTAATTGTTTTAAAGCTTGTTCAATATTTTTTACTAAATACTGAAGTTTAAGAGCATATTGTTTTGAAAGTCATTTTCAGAAATCTCAAAGCAGTTAGCAAAAAGATCTTTTTGGTGGTAGCCTCACGGCAAGGCTAAATTCTGTTCTTAAATCTCAATTTAGGCCACAGTAAAAAGTTTTACATAAGAAATTGTTACCTATTGCTAAAAATAAGACAAAATAAGGATTAAGTCAAAAAAAGATTTTTCCTTCAACAAAAGAAAAACCTGATTTTCTGTGATGTAGTTCTTCAAAGTAAGGAGAAATTTTAGAAGTAACAAGAATTTGGAAGCATTGCTTATTATTTTTTATTATCATTCAATGACATTTTGGTTAGGTTGGTTAGACAATCATAATGTTTCGAATCTTTGTTCAAGTTTTGTATCGGTGTTAATTACATCAGTTGCGCTACAGCAATTATATAATTCATTGCCAAACATCCTAGACATAGACAAATGATAAAAATGGTGCTTTTTTTGGTGAAGCGAAGTGCTTTTTTATTTTATAATGGCGCTTCTTTTAGTAGAAACAACTTCATGTCTAAGGCTTGGTGACGTTGAAGTCCGTGACAGACGGAGCGCACTCGACCCGACAAACTTCCCGATTAAAACTCAGTGCTGCTTTCCTCCGCCATCATTTGGAAGAATACGTGTCTGCAGGGTGAGCTCTGGAAAGGGAAGTGCAAAAAGAATCACATAGAGAAATGTTGCCCCGCTTATCATGATAGTGGGTTCTTAATATTTTATTGATCGGCCTAAGCAGTATGAGGGTATGCTTAAGCCAATGACACAACAGTGCTGTTTACTGATACCAACATACTTTAGATCAGAGATAGTGCGCAAAAAGCAATAACATACTTAGCAGCTGGTGGCTATACATGAAGCTCGCTTGTGGCTGTAATAATTCAAACAATAAAAAAATAGGATTTCGCCGCCAATATTTATCGCTTACACTTAATGGAAAGTTCCTGCGCTCTTTGATTTCTCCCACGCTATGCCTCTTTCACCACATGTTAAAAACCTCTTTAATCAACATTAACCGCTGATTCTACTTAGTGTGTCTAGAATGACCTGATTTAGGAATGACATGTTTTTGTGAAGATCCTCAAAATTAGTAGCAATTTAGGTTGTGAACTTATTGAAATCAGTATTAGATGACACACCAAGTGTCATTTTTCAATTTTAATTCTATGTTTTTTGGCGGGTGACACTTCTTCAAGCCGCTTAGGTGCAGTTACGAAATCTGATAACCTTACTAGTTCTACCATTACAAGATGAAGTTGGACATCACCTGCCTAATTTTAAATACAAGCACTTTTTATTGTTTTTTTACACCCTATTGCAAGAAGCCAAACATCTCCTAAATAAGATTAAAATCTATGAAAAATAAAATTAAAAATCTATCGCAAATTGGTAATAAGTCAATCGATGAACCAATCCTTAAAGCAAATATTGCAAATTGACATGTTTAAACTAAATCATTTATAGCAGGGCTACTCAACTGGCGGACCGCGGTCGGAGTCTGGACCTTTCGAGTGTTGAAACTGGACCTCAAACTTCAGGATGAGTAACATTAGGTGCAGCCACGGGTTGCGAAAAAGTCCATGCTCCTTTTACCAAACGTTGTTGACTTTTTCTCAGTAATAAGTTATTTTCAAATAAAATAGCAAAAATTTTTCAAGCCTTCGGCGCAACTGCACATTCTTAGCATTGACTAAGGGCACCTTTAAAAAGACTATCGAACAACGTCATCAGTATGAAAAACAGGAGAAAGCCAATTTTCTAGTGCTGAAGGTCTGTTATCCATGCCTCTCTCGTCCACCAAATTTGCCCTGCAATTAAACTGAGCAAGTGTGGTAAAGTTTAAAGCCCAGACAATATCCCGCCAGATATATTCTAAAGCACTGCGGCCCCAAATGTGTTACATGGCTTCAAAAATTCTACACAGCCTGCGTGACCTACCAACAATCGCCGCAATATGGTGACTAACCACAGTTTTTTCGGAACCATAACCTGGCAAAACAGCTGATGGCTGAAAGAGCTTCCAGCCCATGTTGCTGCTGAGCGTTTCTTACAAGTTTTTCAAGCGGCTACTCCCGAGACGTGTAGAATCTGTTTATGGTTCCCAACTTCCTGACGAACAAGGTGGCTTCAGGCATGGTCAATGCATAATAATCGATTGAGTGTTTTGACTAACCCATGACGTTTAGCACCGCTATGAAGAAAATAAATCAAGCCTTGTATTGGCAGATCTTACTGCCGCACACAATAGTCTATTGTATAATAACAGGGCTAAACACCCAACCACCGCCTTCGATTTGTTGTTACTTCTATAAACCAAGTTTTAAGAACTGGCTAAAAGTAAGAAATGCACTTTTTTCATAAAATTATCATAATAGAGTACAATAAACTTATTTCATTTTTGATTTCGATGATTTGGATAGAGATTGTAGACTATCAGAAAATCGAACTATTTTTGTGTATTTACTGATAATGACAGTCTCATTTTCATCAGTGCAAGTCAAAAATTCTATTGAACCTCTGGAAATACTGAACTTGTCCAACTGGACCTTCGTTAAAATTAGCTGAGTAGCTCTGATTTATAGAGTTCAAAAACTATTCGAAAAATTTGCAGATGAAGAGTGGTCTCTTCTTTTACTTTTAAATTACTTTGATTTTTAAAGTTGATTTGGAATTTTAATGACGTTATTATTGATGTTGTTTTGTCAAAATTGTTATCGGCAAATTCTAAACTTTGTCCGGTAATTTTTTTGTAAGTGACAATTATCGATTCCGGTTTACTGACTCTCAATGTGCTGACAACTTACGTAATCTGCTTTCCTGAGTCGACGTTTTGTGTAACGTGTACCGAAATTGACATTTTTCACAAAAGAATCCTGTTTGCTTTTTTTCATCGTGCCGCGTGCATAGAACGTTTATAACCCAAACCGCTTAATGTGTTTTAATCATAAGAGGTATTCACACCAAAGAATCAACTATAAGCAACAAGCAAATTGCGATGAAGCAGTTCATATTTTCAACTGTGATTGTTGCTTACTTTTCTATGCAAGCAGAATGCTGTCGTAAGTATTTTTTGAATAACGTGTTGATAATAAATTAAAGCTGTTAAGATAAACGGTAAAAACTATTAAACTATTTAAAAATATTGAGATAAATAGTAGCTTACTTCATATACGGTTTAAGTTTCTTCACTGGTGATAAATAATTGACATGAAATCGAAAACTTTACATGTAATAAAATATTTTGTGAATCATCTATTGTCCACCTATGCTTTGCAGTATCGCAATATCAAGTTTGTATAATGCTCTACTAGTAACTCTATCACGATTCAAGATTTATTTCTTTAGGAGATGATTGCAAAGATCTAAATCCTGTCGTTTGTCCCTTAATTAAAAATCAATGCAACAGCAGAACTGAATTACGTTTATTATGTCTTCGTTCCTGCAAAGAATGTACTTCTTGCAACCCACGAACTACGACCATTGCTGTGTTGACAACTGCAAATATTCCGGCAGGTGCACGGAACGTGACATTAACTAATTGCAGTAATGGTAAGACTTCAATTAAGCTACAACAAAAACTGATCATGATAGCTTTTTTTCGTGAGTGATTTTGGGGTCCAGGCGATTAGTCTTCATGACAAGCAGAATAGCAAACTCGATGATGATATAAACATGATCTTAGTTACCATGACGACTATACAGTAATTTGCTCGGATGCGGATCCGCTAATTAAAGAAAAATGCAAATGGCGTACAAGGATAACTTTTAAAAGCACCGTAAACTTGTTTGATATTTTTCAAGTTAGCACTTAGCAAAGTGATGGGTACGGTATATCTTGCCCTACAATTGACTACATTCTTAAATCATTTCTGTATTTGATTGTATTTTTGCATTGTATTGTCTATGTTTATTCTCCATTCACGAGAACGCGAATTGTATTGTTATATTTTGGATTGGACGTCCGCACTTGCTCAGAAGTTGCCATTTCCGAGGTGTCTGTGCCACCTGTTTTCTACGTAAAAGTGGGGGGTCCCGTTAAGTACCTTTCCCAAGGACACAACCAGTGAACTTCCAGTTTGTTCTCCACAACTTCTTCTAAATTCCGAGTGCCAAGCAGGGAAGCTATGGATACCATTTTTAAAGTCTTTTGGTATGACTCGACAAGGGTAATGGACCCCAGGTCTACCAATTGTGAAGCAGACACTCTAATTACTGCACCATCACCTCGGTACAAAAATTAAAGGTATCTCTTCTTAAAATGGTAAAAATTTGACAAAATACAATAATTTTGCTGCTTAGTTTTTAACATTTGACAAAATATTTAGATTGTGGAAACATTCAAACGTCATGTGACCACTGGAAAGAAAAAGGTTATTGCGAAAAATCTTCCCAATATTTCGTTTACATGCAAAAAAATTGCCATCTTTCGTGCGGAGTTTGTAAACTTTGTCCAACCAAGCCACCACCTAGCACTGTCCTTCCCAAAACAAAACCGTCTTGTTCATCAGGTAAATCCTTTATTTTTATTATATCTTTGGTTGCTTTTAACACTCTCAGGTTAAGTCAACAATGCCAGGCCTAGAACGAGTAGAGATCTGTCATTTTTGAGCTCTTCAACGATCAGTTTATTTCTACTCTGTATGACATTGCTTTCAACTATTTTGCTGTTAAAATCTAGAAAAGCAATGGAAGTCATAGTAAAATTTCTTTGGGAGTTTACGACAATGCAGTCATTGCTTTTTTTAGACACATGATCATGCTTCTATTTCTAATGAAATATATTTGACACATTTTTTCAATCATGTACAGAATGCAAGGATGACAAAGAAAAGGCGATACATTGTGAGAAATGGAGAAAACAAGGTCATTGCGGCGCGAAATCAAAATTTCCATACGTACGAAAAGTATGCGCAATGACTTGTGGCATGTGTTTTCCTTGCGCGACAACGCCATCAACATGCTCCGATGGTAAGAGATGATATTGAAACACACTTTTATTAGGTTAAGAATGTATGTTATTAATAGTAAATTGTGCATAAAAAGTTCACTAAACTGATATTAGCGAGTGATGATAATCACAAAGGTTAGGATATTACTTTGCTGCTTCCGCATTTGACTATACAGCATCATGGTGATTTTCGAATTCCTCAAAAGTGCGTCTTCATAACACCTTAAACTTTCGATGATTAAGTAAGGAGCAATAGTTTAATTTTTACTTTTATTACAGATTGCAAGGACAGCAATGAAACTGCAAAGTTTTGTGGCACATAGAAAAGAAAGCGATTCTGCAAAGAAAAATCTAGATTTCCGTACGTTCGCACTGTGTGCTCTATGACTTGTGGCATGTGTTTGCCATGCACTACAACTGCACAAACAACCACTGTTATTCCCACAATCAATCCAAATAATAATTCAACCATCCCAACAGCAGCTACTAACATTGTTTTGAGTACAAATGTACAGTGCTCAAACTGTACCAGCGCCAAAGAACTTAATCCTACATCTTCAAGCATTTTATCCAAACAGACCGCAGAAACAACAACGTACTGACATTGGTGCTAAGAGGAGTTTATCATAAAAGTAGTGGCATGAGTAAAGGATTGTTCTTCGTGATATTACTTGTTGTTTTGCCATCAGAAGAGAGTGGTGAGCCACTTCTTCCTTCCCAGTTCCTCCTTGAATTTAACAACTAAGAACAAAACTCTCTACTTTAATAAATATTCGAATAACTTATTGATTTGCTTATTTTTGACCTTAGATTGCAATAGTTGATACAAAGTTGAGTGATCAATTTAATTATCTATCGTTTGATCATTTTGACAAAAATTGATATTTGTGAATTACCATTATTTCGCGATGCTGAGCGTTTTATTGATTTTTACAGTTATGTCTTTAAATGCAAATCATATATTAGTGCATTACTTAAAATATTTTTGCAAACAACTTTTGGCAAACCAATGATACCGATTAAATTATCGAACTAACGCATTTAACTATCCAACGGATTTTATCGTCCATTTACTCTTAGATCGCTCGTCGATAAAGTGCAACAACTTTTTGCCAAAACACAAAAATAACCAGTTGCAAGCTACAAAATTATTATTTATGCAAGGGTTTTTCAAGGTACCAATGTTGTTTGTGAAATACAAGTACAAAATTTTTACGCTTTTGTATACTTGTACATAGATGGAGCGAAACAATCAGAAAAGGTTCTCGTTTCAATAGGCTTTAGAGCTGGGGCGGATTCAGATAGTAGTGTCAGACGAGAAAATTTTATAAATTTTTTTGCAGTAGCTTCAGTTTTTATGTTTGATCAGCAAAAGACTAAAATTTGTAAATCAAAATATAAAATGCCCGTTGAAAATAGGAAAACAGAGACAAAGCAAAATGGTTTATTTTAATACCTGCTGTGCACGGCTCCGTGCGCAACAGGTATTGCAACTTTTAGACCACAAATAAGTTAACACATAGCATGTAAGCTACCGAGGCTAACTTTTAGTAGAGATGACAGAAGGTCCTGAGGCACATAATGGGTGGGATATTTAGGGCCTCTAAAGGTCTGCTCTTGTACTTCTTCCTCACATAAAACAAAGGCACGGAATTTTATTACATGAAAAGATCTTTGACTTAACAATGAGCAATCACTATTGACATCGAATTGAAAAAGTCGATCTTTTCAAAAAAGGTGTGTGATACCAAAGCGAAGTATACATTGGCGCGATTTCTTTCGTAGTTAATTTGTGGCCTAAATCTTTACTGCGTATGTCCATTCTATTTTCGACATTGGGCGAAATGAACCATGATTTCCCCAAATCTATGCAACTAAAACAGACAAGCCTATTAATCTACTTTTAAGCAGAAAGATTCTTTATGCTGTGCGTTATCACCCGGGGTATTATATCTTATTTTGTTTCCGTCTTAGGATCTCATTAACTATACCCCAAATTCCGTTCCCTCTACCCTCAATTCATAACTGATCTTATTCGCAAACATGTATGCAATTTTTTTAATGTAATAAGGCAAACACTAAATTGCAAATTGGCTGCGAAGTAGTGATGTTTGTTTGTGGTTACCCCTCCTCTTCTTCGTGATGGAGGTACGGCATGACGTCCACCTAATTGAAACTAGGCTAGGGGAAAGATGGCAGCCCATTTTGAACCAGTCTTGAGTGACTGGTAGCCCCACCACCAACAAGGCGGACTGCCACTGGTGGGTACCCAAGAGTCGTCTTTTACGACATGCTGGGGCGAAGTAGAGATCTTTTACACGATTGCAGATATAAGCTCTTAAGTGGTAGACTCATTAGTTTACATTATTTCAAAACTCAATGCGTTCTCGTTTTTTATTATATTTTTGATCCCAAGTCCTGGGCTGCACTTCGTTATCTAGTCCCCGCGTAGGTGCAGCTAGGGAAAAGCGAAAGGGGCCATGCTTATCTTCCCAAATTTTTTGCACACGATACCGATAAAAAATTATGGTTTCGTTTATGGTGCGATTTCACACTAGTGTATACCTTTATTTTGTTTTCTCTCAACCTATAAATTTCACTAACATTTTCATAATTTGTGATGTTGATGCAGCTATCGCATGTATAATAATGTGTAAAGCGAGCAATATACGCTGCTACACGCGGCCGCGCCGAGCAAAGCCGCATAGATTAATCTTGCCGCGAACTGTTTCGAGAATCTTGTCGCGCATCACAGCTTTATGTACTGTACATTCAAAAAATTTTGGTTGATGAACAAACTGTGATTGATTCTGAAATCATTTCTTTATGATTTAGAAATCTGAGTGTCAGACCATTCAACTTGTTTTGTATCCATTGGTGGAATCACTAGTTTGTTGCTCTGCTAAGCTGCAAATAAGATAAGCGAAATTACTCAAAAATGTGGCCCCTTAGTAAACTTACTCCACCAAAAGGATTATTTAAATAGTGCGTGTTTATTGGGTAATTTATAGTGTGTTTACCGCCAATAGATGATGTCTTAAAGTACCTTGTGACACTTTGCAATAGCCACCCCTGATTCTATGATGTAATAATGTTTTGTTATTACGTAATTGCCTGCGTTGTTAGTAAAAATTTTTAGTGTCTTCAAAAGTAAATATACTACCAGGAATCTACCCGTGAAGTAACTTGCTCAAAGCGATCCAGGTTGATAATCACATAATAGATAAAATCAAGATACACTAGATCTGCTGAGCTACTTTATTATAAGAAAAATCGATTTCACCCTATACAGGCATTTTCAATTTCTATGTAAAACGAAAAAACAAAATGTATAAACCAACTTACTGTAATTATATAATAGGAAAACAGAACTGACTATCTCACACTGGTTGAAAAATACAAAGCTGGCTAATAATATTTCGTGAACCTACTTATATGAACGGGAAATAACTAAGGGGGTTGACTAACTACTCACTCGACCAAAACACTACATAATGCTATTCCTCGACTAAAGCTAAACAGACAATATAGTACCAAACTAAAGACATAAAAAAAGAAAAAACTAAAACTTGTTACTCGCTCATAGCTTTTTTTTTATTTTTCAACCAGTGTGAGATAGTCAGTTCTGTTTTCCTATTTTATAATTACGGTAAGTTGGTTTATGCATTTTGTTTTTTCGTTTTACATAGAAATTGAAAATGCCTGTATAGGGCGAAATCGATTTTTCTTATAATAAAGTAGCTCAGCAGATCTAGTGTATCTTGATTTTATCTATTTTTAGTGTCTTATAATACAGATTATCTTGATATTTTTGGGTTTAACAGTTTATATGTTACATTGGTAATAACATTTAAAGTTTTCTGAGGAAACTCCCCCATTACTAAGGAGAGCAAAACGTCAAGTTTTAACAATGAATTGTCGAAAGAACGAGTCTATCTGTTTATAAAATTGCTTCTTTGCTGTTTGGCGCTCAGCACGTAAGGAGCAGTGTGGAGAACAAGCCTGAAAGTTCCCTTGTTGTGTAGTTGATTAGGCAAAGCACTTAACGGTATGCCTCCATCTTCATGTGGCACCAAGATGGCTGGGCCTATAGTAGTCTACCAGTCATGGAGGCCGATTCTAAGAGGACACTGGCAAACAGAGCAAGCTCACATGCATGTGCGAAAAACAAAACATCTAGCTCAAACAAAGAAGAAGATTAAAAGACTTTTTGTGTGAGCAAGTGTATCTGGTATGTCAATTTTCTTTATAAAATACAAGGCATTTTCATAGAAAAATTGCAAATATTGGAGGTAAATTACCGTACGTATGATACGACAAGTAAATATTTTCTACAAAATTTTTGTAATGCAAATGCAAAAGAGAGCAAATAAATTGCACTTCAGTATTATTATTACACGTTGGCACAGTTGACCAGCTGATTAAAAGTTATCTGGTTTCAAGCTCTATTAGTGAGTTGATGTTGCTGTGGTCTTTGGAAAGACAATTAAAGTTTATTTCCAAATGGGACCAAGTAGTCTATCCATCTAAGGAGGCTCAGTCCGAACAAACGCTGCAAAACAGAATCACAAAAAAAGTATCCCGATTTGGATTTTCAAATTGCTTTGTACAAGCTCTTTGTTTGTTTGCTCGGGCCAACAAAATTCTTCAAGCTGAAAATACTGTCTTGCCAACTGGGATAACGCTTGTGACATCGTATGTTGAAAACGTTCTCAATTTTGATACTAAACAGAAATTTTGTGATATATCGGATGAAGTTGATAATCAAATTGATGCTCTTTGAAAACAAATACGACGTGCTAATGCGTTGCTGCAAGACCATGTCGCTGAAGAAACAACCGTAAATCATGAAATAAATAAACATTAATGCGGATATTATTTTATGGCACATTAAATCATGTCGTCAATAAAATAAACGTGCGTTTTAGCCGACGAAATTTAAAACTGCACTCTGTCATTTTTGCACCCCAACACGAAAATAGCAACATTTTGGATGTAAAAATAATGTGCAATTGTGGAAGCAGATTTTGATGTCGCAGAAATGTATATTGCAAAATTGGACGATGATGACAAGCCAAATATGGCAAGGGCCAAGCTTCTTTGTGAACAGTGTAAAGCATTTAAGGTGTTACTTATGGTACAACTTGCACTGAAACTAGCGGTCACTTTCGGAGCCTACATTGCAATGTGTGGAGCTGGATCTGGATTCGGTGCTGAATCAACGACTCTGAAGAAGTTGGAGCTAAAGTGGGGCTTTCGTGAATTATTGAAGGTTGAGCTTATCAGAATAATAGGCTATATTGGTTTCTTTAGATTTTATTAACATTTGCTAATTTCAATTTTTATTTCTTTTTCTTTTTTTTTGCAATTTGATGATTAAAATAACTTAAACAATCACAAAACCAATAATCTATTTCATTCTTACTTTTCAACTAAATGAAATAATCAAAATAGCTACGGCTTTTCCTTAAGCGTGTCGAATGCGATGGATGGTGCGATTCTAGTTATTGTAAGTTGTAATGCAGTACTATGCAATCCATAAGGCGCGATGAACCAATATTATGCTTAACTTTTGACCAAATGTCAGCACATAAAAGGTAAAATACAGTGATCGGAGAATTGCGAGTTCTAAGTATATATGTGAGCACAAGTAGGCTTCAAGTTAAGGTTCTGGTTTGCCTTGACTCATAGTTTACGGCTGGTGTATTCAGTGGCGTTTCCAAAAACGTCTTGAAAAATTTTGAATTTCGGAAAGAATTACAAGATTATGGTGGAAAAGTGAAGAAAACCCAGACACTTATTTTTCCCCTACCCCTTCCGAAGCAAGGGTCTCGGAGTCGGAGCCTCGTAACCACGCCACATTGTTCAAGTTCGAGTCGGAGCTGAATTTGCAACTTTAATGGAGCCAGAACTGGAATCAGAGCTGGAGTCGGAACCTTAATTCCAGGAACCGTAGCAAAATTTTTGCGGCTCCCCAGTCTTTCTTTGCATCGAAAACTGCAGTTATTTTAGTCAAACTTAATTTTCTTCCTTTTAAATTATCATCTCCGTACTATTTTGTTATTATAAAAATACTTCATTATCCGCTTCGTTATTTGCAGTAGGCTATTCAGTACTGTTTCTTTTTACTTATTGCATGTTGATTCAGTACTACCAATTAAAGTAATGAGCAACTTCACACGTCTTGTATTTGACTACCGGAACCAATATCGGCAGTATATTGAGATGTTAAAAATATGGCTGTTTATAGGTGTAAATCATTTACAACCCATCATTTATGACCAAAATCGCATCTTGCTTTATATTATAATTTTTCCACTTTGGCTAGCTCAATGATTGGTATGAAGCAATAAACTATATCACTAGTAACATCATGCAAGCTTGATTCATACGCAATTCAATAAGGTATTCTATGATATATTGTCCTTGTATAGCTTGTATACAATTGCTTTTTTTACTGGTGTAAATTTTGCGCAAAATTTCCAAAATTGCGCAAAATTTACACCAGTAAAAAAAGCAATTGTATTTCACCAAACTGTATTATTTTAGTGGTCCCCCATCTTGGTTTGTGCCCACGGCTGCGTTTGTTCTGGCAACGGTACTTCTTTGCAGTTTCATATGTTTTTGTTTATTTTTGTTTTTGATGAGTTGAATTAACTCATGATTAGTAGATTCATGCCAAATTCTGCTGCGATATGGTAAATGCTAACTACTACATTATGGCGTTCTTATTTGGCCTCTTGCTGCTCTTTCTCTAGTATATCGCTCTTGCCAACTCTTTCTTCGGCGCGCTTTACAATACTAGCGCTATCATTGGCTTGTCTTGATTGCCTAACGTCCAAATTATGACATATAATACTTACTCAGTCTAGCTCTTCCCTTTTGACGCGATACTGCCACTAATGAGAGCGTTACGAAAAGCTTATGGCTCAAGCAGCTTTTTTCAAAGCTGTATAAAAATTCTGTTCCACCAATAAGATTTTCGTGTACCAAAGTTTTATATCTGGTTAGTAAAAGAAAACAAAATATAGTTGAAACTGTGCTGTTGAGGTTTTGTTTTTATTTATCCGAATGGTTGATCTGTTGCCGCATTATTTGTTTCTCATAAATCTTGTAACCCATTATAGCAACCAGAGCGGGTCCATGTATAAAAAACTAGCCGGCTTTTCCTGCGTCGCCCGGCATGGCCCCCATTAGTAAAGTCGAGGTTAACGATTTTGGTTCAGCCGGCCAAGCTGTCTTCACCCAATGGCTAGTTGTGAAAACAGTAATAAAATTTTTTCACACAGCTATATCTTGTTTCAAAACAAAACTGTCGTTTTTTGAAAAGCAATTGATAAAAAATGTTTGCAGGGGGTTGCTCATAGCCTCTACATGTCTCCGAGTTTCTCGAGCGCTTTGGCCACATCTTATTTAAACTGTTTTTGCCATAGGCGTCCTTAAGCCTGACAAACTTTTATCCGTTAGATTGAGCAAGTGCTTGAATTGAAAACATGTCAAAATTGGGGAAGGAGGCCCAAGCAATTGATATGTATTTTCGGGAATAAGCTATTAAATATTAGACACACTATTTACGACTTTGTGATAACTGTAGAGATATTTTATGAGCTAACACTATCAGCTGGGCGCTAAAAGCTGATATTTATGAAAACAGTAATGAAATGTTAATTTGTTGATGACATAACCAATTGCCGTTCTAAAATCAAAAGTACGGTTGGATTAAAGGAAATCGTTTAAGCCTTAAAATGTTTCACTGGGTTGCGCATAGCCACCAGTTTTCCAAAAGTTTCTGAAGCTCCTGGATACCTCTTACTTGCCTTGTTTGGTACGTAGAAACCAAACTTGCTCGCAATTGAAACAACCAGATATTTCAAAATGTTTTGCTTTTTTATTTTGTGCTGAGCATGACAGTAAAATTTCAAAGTCATGCATACCAAATGCGACAAAGCAGTTTATATATGTATTTTCAGGAATAGCTCATTAAATATCAGGACCACTATTTACGACATTTTGTAGCTGAATGCCTATTTGTAAGACCCAAAGCCACTGGCTGCGCGCCTGTTGCTTGATCCTGGCCAGGGGCGTACGCAGAAATTTCTTGAGGAGGGAGCGAGACATTTGTGTTTGGAGATCACATAAACACGGTTCTTAAAATTGTGTGAGAAATGGGCGGTGTTGACATTTTTGTTTGGAGATCGATGTTGGCGATGGTCTAAATTGTACCGAAGTATACGGCTATGGCTTTTTTTGAACATCGACAATCTACAGCGCTAAATTTGGACAAATGCATGCTGCAATTGCAATCATGGCAGCCCTACAATCTCGTTCCACAATATTCTGAGGAGAGAGTGGGAGAATAATTTTTGGAAAATAATTGCTGAAATAGACATTTTACTGTTCCTGAGGGAGGCCGCGCGCATAGCACCCCCCTGCATACGCCACTAGTCCTGGCATAAACGCATTCAGGAAAAGAGCAAACTAACACGAAATTATGCACTTACGGTTAAGTTACTGCAACAGCAGGGCCCCCAATAATAATGTCGAGGCTAAAAATATCAAATCAGACGGCTGCGTCGGCTTCAACCACCTGTAAAGAAAATTGCTTCAACATTTGAATGCTATTTAGCTTGATAGAAATATCTCGTTGCAAAATATAAAATAGTACCATTTTTACCTCCATGCTTTTGTACGGGGATCACTAATTTGTTTGCTCGGAGTTGGCTACTGTTTAAAAGTTTTAGACACTTCATTTTTTGATGAATCGTTTTGAAAATTCTGATGGATAATGCCAAAGATCCATGCTTTTGAGGACGAATAGTGAAAATGTACCAAAAAACTGACTTGTCCTGCAAATTGCCATGTTGTGTAAAGCCAGACACCAAAACTATAAATGTTTTTAATCGGTAGGCTACATTTTACAAGTTTTCAAAATCGTATGAGGCGATTTTTGGTAAACACCAACGGTAGTCCGCCTTGTTGCTGGTGAGGCTGACAGTTTGAAATTTGCATTTATGACTGGTTCAAAATGGCCAGCCACTTTTTTCCTAATTTTATTAGGTTTGCGGCATGAATCTGGAAAATCGTTTTATGCCGTGTCTCCATCCCAAGGAAAAGGAAGGGTAACCATAACAACAGCAAAGCAAGTCTTAAAACAGGAATGAACAACAATAACTGTAGTGAATTGTTATTCGGAAAATGACATTCTTGCTGTCATTTAATTGTACCTGTAGGTATAAATTAAAACGATATGATATAATTAGGCCATCAAAAATATATTTTCTAAGTAAACACAGCGACTATTTTAAGACTGACTGAAATGCACAGTGCAGGTGACATTGTTTTCTCGCAAAATTGCAAAATTAGAGAAGAACAACAACTTTATGCAACTGGCGCTTTCCGAGTCCTTTTCTGATCAAAGCGACTAAGGACATGATCAAAGTTGATTTTTCTGGCAATTTCCGACTCGATGCTTAGTGTTGCCAAGTCTATCAAGCGATCTCGCGACATCGTTGAGCATAAACAGATCTACAAAATTTTCATTTTACTGAATGATTTTTCAGCTGAAGCTACTGTATCAAGTGGTGTGAAGAAAATATCTAAGCTGACACACTTTGTTTTCGGTTCATTTTTCGTTTTTTTGCAGAAATACCTGAGGAGCCTTAACGACGAAACAGGCTGCAGTATTATTGATAATAAAGATATATCAATTTGCTCTAACTGTTTTTGTTATTGAGCACTCTTAGATATTTTACCGAGTTTATTATATTCATCAGCTGACACATATATTCAGAAAGAGATTTTCAAGTGTACAGTGGTGAAGAGCGCTTAAATACGTCAAATGGCTTTCACTGATATTTTCCGTAATTGGCTTTGTAGATTTCTTTCAATTGCTTGATCTTATTAACGATGTCTTCGACAATGTCTGATGAGCATTCTTTTGCAAGACAGGAAGATTCTTTTATCAGATTACATCGATTATTGAAAGGCGTGTCCAAAGCAATTTGAACTTTGTGCGAATTGTCTTAACATTAGAATGCCACGACTTTTTCCACCTAGGATGCCCAATGGTAGTCATTTTGATTACCTTTGCTGTTATGAACTGAAACATGTTTTTTTATACTTTTTTCGACTTTACTAGTTCTATTTTAGTAAGAAAATAGAAAGTCATCGTTTAAAAGTTTACGGTAGTTTGATTTGTGATGCTTATGCTGTTAACAATATCATAGTCGATTTTTACGCTAGGTTTATGCACTTCTGTTTTACGATTCGCTTGCATTAGTTGCATATACATTGTCTAATCTCATAAATATAATTAATCATGGTCATCTATTTATTCGCATAACATAACGTTGAAAGTAATGGTCAAGCTCACTCAGTCGCATGATTACACTTCTTGCATACACGCTGAATGTTGTCGGTGCAAGTTCCACTTGCAGATTTTTTGAGTGCACTTGAGTGCACTCGTCAACTGGGCGGTTTCTCTTGTAGGTAACTTTGGCTTGGCAGAATTTTTCAGGTGAGTTTTATCTCTGGTCAGCGATTCTTGAGCTGGAATGTGGTTTCGGTTTTACACTGATGGCTCAGTTAGTTTCTCCGCTAGTTTGCAGATAAAATCTCTCCAAGCAATGTTCTCCTTTGTAAGCTCTTCGTAGAGAATCCATGGATTTATTGCAGCCAAATGTAGGGTGCTGTGGAAAGAGTGCATTGGCCATCTATGCGTGCCACTTCGAATTGTGTATTTCTTTGACATCTGATAGACTACATCAACTTCTTACTTAGTTTTGTTAGTTGGTTTACCCCACCCCTTTCTTGAGACAGAGGTACGGCGCGGAAGACAATTCAGGTTCACGCCGTCAACCTAATTGAATTAGGCTAGGGGGAAGTGGCAGTCCATTTCAAACCAGTCATAAATACAAATTACTGACTGGTAGCCCCACCACCAACAAGGCGGACTGCCATTGGTGAGCACCCAAGAGTCGCCTCTTACAACATGCTGGGAAAGCAGCTTTGCAATTTTAACCCGGTGAATCACGGGTAACTTAGTTTCGTTGTAGCAGGAAACAGTCCCTGGAATTTTCTTTGCATTGTCTAATATTTTTATGTCTTTGGACATTGTGCTAAGAATCAGTACTTATTTTTTGCCTTACCTTGGTACACTGTTAGAGTAATGTCGCCAAATTAATAGAGCATGGAAGAGTGAAGTTCTTCTTTCTCAGTGATAAAGACACCTGCCTCCTGATATTGTTTACTGTTCCTAGAAAACTTGTTTGCTTTTGTTTTAGTTGAGTTGCTAATTTAGTAATTATCTGTTGTTATGTTTCTTCCTTTATTGAAGAATGGCTGCATGAGCTGCATAACAACATGATCAGCAACTCGTTCGTTTGTGGGACGCTTTCATCTTTTCCAAGGTAAAGAAAGCCATTTACCAAGTACTTGCTGTCCTTATCTACAGCTAATCAATATTTTTGCCCATATATGTCTGGCTTTAAAGCCATACACTGGGCACTTAGTTGCTAGGAAAAAGCTGCTCGTCAACTATGATGAAAGTTCCAGGTATAGCAAGCAATGCAGTTACTTATAAATCGATTTCAGACTTCTGAGAAAAGGGCATATTTGTCGGTTGGCAGCCTTTGTAAACGACTAAATTTTACATCAAAACGAAGAAAGCGGAAAATTCCACAAAAGCGATTTCTAGCCATTGCTGTTCTGCACAATGGCACACCCCATTTTTTAGTCCAAAGCTCGTGCAATAATAAGCCACTTTTCCTGTAACCCCCTGCCCCGCGTACATGACAGCAATAAAACTCTCCGATTCTCCAATTGCATGAGCAAAAGTCTGATTTTGCATTTGTGAATGAGCTTATGTTACTATGCATTTTCTGATGTGGTGGACAATAAAGTTATCTATAAGAAGACGCCAGGCACTTGCAGGACTACCAGCACACACACACACTCCGTTTTGAGTAAGGCGAAGAGCCAGAACTTTCTATCAAAATGTTAAAGTCTTCCAGAAAATGCTCACCGGGAGTAAGCTGATGCCACTCTATTCCATCAGGAGCTATCAGTTGACCAACTGTATCGTCATTTTGAGCTACGTCACCACCACTGATATGAAGGTGGACTCTGGTTTGTAAAGTGCCAGGCGCAAGCTCAGCATTCGGGCTCCTTTCCTGTTCAGCTTGACTGTATCAGTGGAAGCTGCAGCAGTATAACTTTCATGAGGAGGCACTGTTGCTTCAACCTGACGTTCTTCTATTCGTGGTCGTTTACGAGTGCACTGGGACGAATTGAATTCAGAATTGACGCTCCCTGAAATATTCTCTTCTAATTCGTTAATGTTAGTATTATCCCCAGAGTCTAACTCAAGCCTATGTGAAGCATCAGACTCAGACTCACTGTCGTTAGCGTCAGATTCAGATTTAATATCATCCAAGTCAGGCCATCCTCCTCAATATTACGCAAAACTGCAAGAATTTAATTTGGTCTTAGATATTTTCTTCGCGGCATAACTATTCTGTCTGGATTCTCCCGAAATAAGTTACTGCTTCGGCCTAGCCAGTAGTGCAAATGATTTGCAATAGATTAGTTGAAAACAGTTTAATACAAGTTGGGCCAATAAAGTGTTACCACTTTTGGCATTCTTGCATTTCTAAAACAACAAACGTTTCCATTCAATTTTCAACTGTAAGTCTATCATCAACCAACCAGCGAATTTTTATGACAATAGATTAAAAGCGATATACTGTGCACCCAAAAGAGAGTGAGGAATTTGGAAGCACGTTTTGAATTAAAATTGATTATTTTCCCTCGGCGATAATTGATAATTTACTTTCCTAAAAAAATCTTGCAATTACAATTAAGAGTTTTTTGAAGAAGTTCGGGGAAACATAACAGGTAAAAAATTTTTTATTTGCCTTAAACACATCTCCTGTATTCCTAAACTTTTCCAGGAGACGCCCAATTGTGAGTCTGCTTGGAGCAATTTTTTTCTATGAAAGTAGGTTGTGAATCGTAGCTGAGTTTTGATGACCAATTTAATTCAAGCTGTGCTTACGCAATTTTCACTCTCTATGCCACAATAGCCTAAATTGTTTTCCTTTCAGTGGGTGGAAAATTCAGTGCTTTGTTGATGATGTATCTCAGGGCTACTCAAATTAATATTAATAAAGGTCAAGTTAACAAGCTTAGTATTTGCTAAGATACGGAAAAACATAAAGCAAAAAATGAAACTCAAAATAAATGCACCGAGGTATTGCGCAAAGAAATTTTGGTTCCAACTAAATAGTAGTATTTTAAAATTAAGACAACATTATATATCGCTAAAACAATTTCTCTTACTGCAACTCTATTGGCATCTTGCTAGTTCAAGGCTAATTACGCGCATGTAATCTGCAAGCTGTAGATTAAAACCACTTCTTGTTTGAAATGTTAAGAAATATATTTACAGTAAAACTTAAGCTCAATTGCGTTACCAGAGGTGATCAGAAAAGCATAAAAATCCACTTGAGTAAAAATAGCCAATTGTTACACAAAAAATCACTGAAGTAAAAGTGGAGAATACTGATAAGTACCATTACTTGAATAAAAGTCAAAAATTGGTCGCGAATTACACTACTTGAATTGTTAAATAGAAAAAGTAGAAGTTTCATCTTTAGTAGCAGTTTTGTCCAGCATCTATTTATGCCAGTGGTCCTCGAGTTGGGGGTGCTGAAATTACACAGGGTGCTTGAAGGGATTTCTAAAAATGCAATCATCTGTCCAACTTGCACGATAGCTTTGTTTACATTACCGACCAACTAAACATTTACGTGCATGATGCAGGCAATAACGTCACTATAAAAAGGGTCTTTCCGGATGAAATCATATAAAAAGGTGACACTGTCTTCAGAAGACTCTTGAAAGCGGTTACCTTAATTTAGATTGATGACTTTTTCTCTGAAAGAAAACTTTGTCAATTCAAGTTAAGACTTTTTAATTGAAAAAGTTTTTCTGTTTTGGGGAGACACATTTGGATTTGAGTCCTGGGTAACAAAAAATATCATGAGACGAAGACAACCGAAAATTAATTTTTTGTTATTTCATAAAGTGTGAGATACCAAATAAATTGAGATCCGCTGATACAGATCTAACTGGTACAACATAACACAGACACTTTGACATAAATATTCTTATTCTAATAACCATACCACCATAAATAGCAATAAATTAATGCTAGAGGCAGAGTCCTCTAAATAGGAGATTGTCTGAAAAGTGCTAATTGGTAACTAGCACAATCTATACTTCGTAGATTGATAAAGCTTTAGCAATGATCTCACACCCTTATCAGAGCTTACTAATGTGACGTTTTTGTCCATAATTTGTGTGTTCTTAAATGAGACCCTCGTAATGTAGGTATTGCATCAACATTTTGCACACAATGATACATCTGTTGTGAATTAGGCTATGCGTTTCTGTAACTGTTATTATAACATCCACCTGATGAGACTCAAGTAGATCAAAATCTGTCGCGAGTTATTGAGATGTTGTAATAGAGTGTTGCATTGTACAGTATGATAATTCGTGATTGCATTTAAGCAATTTTTTCTATTTATCTTTGATGCTGGAGGTAGATCTCTCTAAATAGGAGATTGCCTGAAAAATGCTAGGTGTTAACTTGCACAATTTATACCAGGGCGTCGGCACATGGGGTAAATTTGGTCAGCTGACCCTTCAGCCTTGGTAAAATAGATGAAAATTTAAATTTCGAAAAGGTGCAATAAAGAGAGCCGTCTAGCAGAAGGGTAATTCTCAATTTCACAAAAAGTCATTTGCATGAATAAAATTTTGCATTAAATATGCAGAAAAATTTATCGATTAATTAGTTTGTAAATGAAAATTGAAATCGACGTGGGTCTCTGCCAAAATTTGTAATGACTTTTTGCATGAATGAATTTTTGTTCGAGTTTATTCGGTTTTTGTGAACACTCATCATACACAGACCGGATAACCTGTCATCAGGAATGTCCAAAATGTTCAATCTGAATCATGTTTCACCGGTCTCCACGTGTTAAATGATTCTTCCACTCCGCAAGTAGTGGTGGGCAGGGTCCGAGCAGGTTATCGTAGCTTGTCGTTGGGCTGGAGAAATTTCCGTATTTTTCACCAAGTCCACAAATTCCGATTTTTCCTGTTTTTAGACTGAGGAAGATTTCTTTATTTCGGCATGTCATACCATGACGTGGCGTCCTCTTTAAAATTTTTAAAGTTGTAGAACTGGTGTATGGTTTGGACCAATTCTTTGTAGTCTGAACCCTCAGCTTTCTCCACCCGAGTTGGATGCAGCCGTTATAAAAATAAATGCAGTCGTGTTCGTCTTTGAGAAGCGTCGCCTCAGAGACTAGATTAAGGAATCCATATAAGGGATGCAAACAAGTCGCCGATAGCACTTCTCACTGATGCCATCAATAGAGGGTCGGAATGCTTGACTGCCACGTTGTCGTGGGGCAGACATGGTGACAACAATTTCTTCAGCGTTTAATGACGATGCATAATGTCCTCTGCGAAAAACTTTTCTGCATTCTGCCGATGATGGCTGAATATCGATTGGAGTTTGCCAACGTTTTGCTTGGCACTTAACAAACCCACATGAGCTCACTAAAGGGGTTGGATAACGGGTTACAAAATTGACGAATACTTGACGATGGTATGAAGCGTTACTACAAATAAAGTGCTTCTAGAAGCGGTCCATAGGCGATGCGCAGTCTGCCGCTCCTTTGCATTGGATTCGTGCTATTCTAAAAACTCCAACTGTGTGCGAATTTTGAAGACATTTTCTGCAAAGAATCTTATACTTTTGCATTTTGCGTTCCACCTTGTTTCACATAGCAATGGCGTGTTTGTTATTGGACATCTTTGTTTCGGGCCACCCCTGAAACACTTTATGCACTTTATTTTCTTTGCCCGCTACAGTGGAGCAGCCATCTTGTCGTTTGTCTCGTGGTTTGTTTAAATTTAGACCGTATTTAATGCACTGTTTTATTATTGTCCCTGCAATCATTTCAACGTCCATTTCGTTTGGTGACGTAAAACCAAGAAACTTCTTTTGAATGACCAAGATTTTGTTGGTCGAAAAACCTAACTCCAATGGCAAATTGATCCTTTCCTGAAATGCTGGAGATCTCATCCGCTAAGATTTAGAAACAAGCAAAATTTTGGCTGCAGGAACGATATTATCCCTTACTCATTCATCACACGGATTAATTAGCTCATTTTGGAACGGAAGCGATGTATATTTAGCTTTGCCACTGGCGTGCTCTATATATTCTTTCAAAATGCCATCACCAGCTTTAATTCTAAACCCTGATCAACCCTTCAGATAACCGGACTTGGAATCTTTGCCTTTAAACGCAGCATCGTGGATACCACAAAAATAATACTTGACACAATTGAGGCTAATTTTGGACGGTTGCGGACAACTGTGGTATTGAAAGCATTATCCAATAAACTGTCGACACGATGTTGTGGATATTTCATATTTGCAAGGAACTTGATATCGTCCTTTTGAGCATGGCGATGCCAGGCGCTGTTGATATGTTTCAAGCAGATTTCTGTAAGTCATTATACTTTCACAGTTAGCGCTGATAAATGTGTGCTAATGCCTCGGTGAATACGCTGCGGAAAGAGCACACATAATTTACACATGGTCCTTCTCGGGAAAGAAAAATACGCTAGTAACTGATATTGCTTAAATTAAATCATAGATGTCGAAAACGTATACGCCATTTGGAGTCTAGTCGGAAATCATAGTCATTAAAAGGCGTGTACGCGTTAGTCAGGAGTTCATGCCGCACCATATTGGATATGGGTTGGACGTTGTTTACGTGATTCCCGATATCTAAATCGTAGCAAACATGAGCGGAGTAAGCGGTCTACCTCGACATGCTGGTTGCTGGTTTAGAATCAGGTGTTGCATCGCCGTCTGATGGGTTGCAAGCACATTCAGGGTTATTGATCAATAAGTGAAGAATATCAGCATGTCTGAAGTTTTGGTCATGGACACATTACCACGACGATCGTTGCAGTTGCGCTGTTTGCACGGGGCGCATCATCCTCGTACAGGGGAAGATTGTCTTCGGATTTACGTTTCGTAAAGAACTTACTGATGTCCATCATATTGTATTCCTAGTATATAATATTCCTGATCAATTTTCTTATCTGAAAAATAAATCTTGTAACAACTTCAAGATATGACAATACAAAGATTTTACTTTATCTATAAATAGTGAAAATAATGATTTCCTTGACTCAAGATTTCATCTGGTGGGAATAATTTGTCGATTATATTAGTAGCAGTGTAAGCTAGCAATACAATCCCTTTCATTTTGTTAGTAAGTACACATTTTGACTTCCCTAACGAAAATCTGCCGACTCCCTTGACCTATTTAACTACTTCAGTAAACGTTATAACAACCTATTAATCTTATCCTTAGTTACTTCTTGCTAAATCTACTCAAGTAAAAGTAGAAGGAGTTAAAAGTGGTCAAGAAAGAAGGTCGTTACTGAAAAACCTACTAAAGTAGTTTATTATCTTATCCATGTTGCTGGTGGTATGGGCTGGCAAATCGTGGAAAGAGCTCAACGTGCAAGGCAAGGAGCAATGATACGTAGTCGGTCGATTTGACAGTAGAGATCGCAATGATTGAGTCAGAGCAATATAATGAAATTTATTCAAGTTAAAAACACCTCAACAGTCTGTTTCGCCTATGGCGGCTCGTCAGGAGGTAGTATAATAAAATAAGAACTACCTCCTGACGAGCCGCCTTAGGCGAAACAGACTGTTGAGGTGTTTTTAACTTGAATAAATTTTATAAGTAGTTTATTAAGTAGAACTACTTCGTTACTGACCACCTCTGTGCATTACCAATTTCCACAACTATCACTTCCACTTGGCTACTACGGCTTCCACAAAACCAATTATTTGCCAAATAAACTTACGCAGATTCAGATCAGCACAAACTTATTTATTTCTCTCTCTAAAGAGTTTTGGTCATATACAAATTTCTACCTATATGACTAAAATAAGTGAAGCTAGTCATTAGTTGCATTGTTAAGCGAAAATGCGAAGAAAATTACGCCACTGAATTCTGGCACAATAAAAAAAAACAGAGAAAAGATGTCGCGCTGAAAGCGTTGTTGGCAACAACAAACAAACAATGGAGCTTCAAACAGCTGGTCGGCAAAGTACGACAACTTTGCTAGACATTTCTACCACACTGTAAGGAATTGCAACGAAACTACTCTTTATCAGTTGAAACCTCATGATATTAAATTTTCTATAGTATAATCACAGAAAACTTGAAAATGCGACTCTTTCTGAAATCATAACGTCACAAAAACTGCCAAGCAATTACGAGATTGACCAAGGTTTTGCAAAGCGAAAATACTCCTCAGCCAAATATGAATTCATCTGATACTATCAGAGCACGCTTGACATCTGAATCATCAAAAGCCCTTTACGCTTCCCCGAATGTACAGAACTTACTGCAACATCTCTTCAAAAATCGTCGTGAAAGTGTGTTTCGATCGTAGAATCTAAACTTAAAAAAGAACCAAAAACGATTTTCTGGTCAGTAGGCTACTAAGTAGTGAGTAACAATGTGAAATTTGCTGGCAAATACCAAATGACACCAACTGTAATAGTGCTCTTGTAAGTATTGGCCAATTACTCAAGTTCAAAATGATGACCTAAGCAGTAAACAGTTTAAAATGATCGATTTACATGAAAGAAACTGATTGTTTTGCAATTTAGATACAAAACAGGCGGTAGCAGTTGAAAATATTCTGCCGCAGTTTGGAACAACAAACTTTACATAAATTTTAAGTCAAGCGATCCATCACTACGTCTTCCGACCTCGAATACTTATCATGGATTAATATGCATGCATTAAATTCATCTTCATCAAAAGAAATATTTCACAAAATTGTAAAACGTTTTAGCACTTCTAAGGATGTTTAAGCAGAAATTGCCTTTATTTTGAATGTAATGAAGCTAGCAACATGAAATGAAAATTTAAAGATTTTGGCTGCTTCATAAGCATTGATGACTGACCTTGCGTTATTAGGCATAACGTAAAAATGTTATAAATTTTAATAAAATAAGATTCTCGTTGACGAATTGAAATTTTTTTGTAAGTACCTTTCTTCCGATCGCTCTGGACGGGCATTTTATGGTGCTTCAATTTGGCACTACAACAATTTGCTTGACCTAGGTAGACTCAGCAAAAATAACTCGGCCCCATGACATTGTTCTTTTGCGTAAATCGTTTACTTCATTTTTTAGTCGTTTTGGGTTTATGGATAGCAACACAACTTTATTTCAATTACATATAAAATTTCAATTACAAACATTAGTAATAGACTTTGATATTTATGTTTGCTATCAAAATGGCTGAGTTTGCTGTCTGTTGCTCTTCTCAGTGTATAGTGATAAGCGTTGCGATGTCATTTAAGATTACGACGTAACAGTGCTTTTTAAATGAATTCAAGACGTAAGAAAAAAGTCATGCTCAAAAAACATCTAAATGAATAATCGCTTGTTGCATCTTGATACAGTATGAAATGTCATAGCATTACTTTTAGCGGAAGTTCCTTGTCAATATCTTCGGAAAATGCCTTTAATCGCATTCCACGGTCACAAGTTTTCTTGTGTGCAAATTATATATTGCATAGACAATACACAGAGCATTGTCAATTACGAGGCATTCATCATAGAATTTTAATGGATTTTCTGCAATCCCATACAATCTCACAAAACTGACAGCAATACCTGCAATCTTGAAACACACGTCGCCAGAACAAAATTTGGTGTGAAAATTGACCCCTTGTCAGTCGTGATGATGCCATCGTAGGCATGATCAATTGATCCTAGTGCAAGGATGTTTTTTTCGAGCCAAATGTTGTACTATTTTCTTCGCTAGTGAACAGGAATGTTCACATTTACTCTAGTGCAGTGAACTCGTGGGATGTTTTGTGCACTCTAAGACTGTAGATATTAAGCACCCATTGTGCAAAGGTTCGCAACTGGTCGAAACTTATCTAAACCCGTCCATAAAGTTGCCAATTCCAGTAGTCAACTTTGGATGGTCAAAGACTTCAAAATTTTCTTCAAACTATTTCTGGATCCAATGGCGTCGGAAAAAGTACGGGAATGGTTTTTTGTTGGTTAAGCTGCGATAAGAGATCTTGCTGCTGCTATTTGATTGAACGATACGAATCTGGCGGCTCCACCAGTGATCAGAGTTGTTAACTGTAATTTATAGCTCGAGGATTACCGCTTCTCGTCAGGCTGATGTTGATGCATTACGTATGAAAACCGGAAGTAGTAGTGAATGTTGCTTAGGTACATCCAGTGATAGTACAAATGAATGCATTAATGGCTACTCCTACCTGTTTTGCATGTGTGCAACTAAGTTACGCCAGTGAGAAGTGTTCTGCTGCAAAGTTTATCAGGTCTTGTGCAATTGGTGTAATCTATACTTAGAACATGGGCAAGTTTATACTTTTAGAAAATCCTTAACAAAAACACTTAGTTTGCTCAGTTGTGATTTTAGTCGTTTTCTGAAAACAGCTACAGAAATATTCTAACTCGCGCCTCAACTTCAAACAACTTAGAAAAGAAGTTTTAAAATTCATCCATGCACCTGTGATTAATCACCATCCGATGGAAGAAGTCTTTCAAAGGAGAATTATCAGGTGGTAAAAATATTCTCAATTTGTGGAAAAAATATGGTTTACACATTTCGAATGTAAGGTTTGGCTTCCTCGTCTTTCTCTCCTTCCCCATGAATATGGCCTTGTGATAATCCGTAAAGGATTTAGTCATAAGATCTTTTTATTTGCAAACAAAAACAAGAAACCTACGTTTGCTTAAAGTAGTCATTTAAAACGTTTTAACCAAAACTGCTTTATGATGAACTTTAAAGATATATGCTAAACTTAAACGATTTCCACAGAAATTTCGTTTCTTTAGAAATTATTTTTCTTAACTACAAAAGCAAAGTTTTAAAACGAAAAAGTTGGTCTTCGTCGGTTTTCGTACGCAAGCATTTTAGAAAACATTGGAAACGAAAATTTATTTTGTCGCACAGTGTAATTGACGAAGCGGGAAAAATTACTAGCAATATAGTTGGTTGACTTTTCATTATCATTAATTTTTCAGTTATGTGGCAGTTGCAGTAAGGATTACACTAAAATACTTATAATACCACCTTAGCCGGTTTTAGTTCAGATTTTAGGAAATGTATTACCAATTATAGTTGTTTGATAGTCTTTGTTTCAGTTAGTTTGTATTTTGCAGCAGTAAATTTTGCGATCCTGCTCGTTTGATTTTGCGCAAGTACTTTATACCATGTTTTACAAAATATAGAAGTTGCTAGTAAACAATTTTCGGGCAATCTATTTGAAGGAATCTGCTCCAGTATCATACTAAGGTAAAATCATTTTCGATCAAATTTTGTAATATACCTTTGTGCAAGGGTGTCCAACGCTAGCACGTTGACGTGCCAATTTTATTTTATAATTTATTCCCGTGTAAACGCATACTAATCGATGCTTAATTCTTTATATTATGGAAAAACATGCAAACAACTTTTATTTCAGCATGAAAATAATTTTCTATTGACCAAAACTGCTTGTTTGCAAACGTTGGTTTTAAACCAAAATCGAATAATCGGCCTTCAACGGTGTAGTGACAATGCGCATTACTGCATCTAAGTGTCTGTCGCTAAACTGGCTGCGCAATTTAGATTTACTAAGTTTCATGACAGAGAATCCCTGTTCACAGCGGCATGTGCTTCCAAACTGAGTAATCCAGAAACGAGCATTCTTCAACCGAACTGGACAGGTTTCTTCTTCCTACCGAGAGTAAAAATGAAATCTTGATCGTTCTTGGTATACGTTTTCATAATTTCGCTTAACTTCAGATCTAAAAGCTCAAACTAAAGTTTCTCGACTTTAATTTCTTGTACATTCACAGTGAATGGTCGTTGAAACATGGATAGATGTTTCTCTTTGTTATTCAGATCATGAAAGCGCTTCGCAAAACTTTCAAAAAGATCTTTTCAAATTTCAGCATATATCTCGAAGTCTGAATCGAAATCAATCTTTGTTTTGGCTACAACTGAAGATATGTGCTCAAATTGCATCATGTTTCCAGTTAAAAGTTGTAATTGAAACAGATGCAATTTACTTTGAAAAGCTTTCACTACATCGAACAATTCTGAAAGTAACTCTTCAAGGCCTTGCAACTTGATATGTAAGTGGCTCAAGTGTAATTAAGAAGGCAAGGTCTAACAACCAGACATGATCTGATAAAAGCATTAAAACACTTTTACCATTCCTGGTTAATAAAGTTGGATTCCTTTATTAACCGGGAATGGTAAAAGTGTTTTCATGCTTTTATCAGATTTACACTGAAAATTTATCAGATTTAATGCTTTTATCTCTTTACACTGAAAAGCTTTGAACCAGAAACGATTTTTCTTCAGATCAACCACAATGGTTACTCTTTCCATTCAATAAAAATGTAGTCGTACGTCCGCTAATTTTGAAACATTCGCCCCAACTTATCGTTTTCTTTTGTTCATACACAGGGCTATAAAATGGTGCGAATGCAGACCTCCACTACAATGACCTCCTATCCACTGCAAACCTCTGCTACAGCGAACGATTAAATGATTTTGATGTCGACGCGCTGTTATTGTTGTAAAGTAGTCACGTGAAAAATCACAGAATGGCAGCCTTGGCACTTTTGAGTGATTTTCTCGTCACGGACGCGATTTTGATGACGTTCAATTACAGCAAGATTATGATACTTTGACACAGGTTAAAAGAAAAGCTATTTGCCGTAATTGTTGAGTGGTTTTGTTGTATGTGAATAAACAACAGAACAACAATGGGCTGTGTAATCACCCTTTAGAAAGTTTAGATTTTAGCATATGAATTTTTGCAAAAGCTGGCGTGCCACGTGTTGGACACCCTTTCCTTGTTGTAATACTGGAGACAGATTCAACAAAATAAGAGATTGCCTGAAAATTGATAACTATCAACTAGCAATTTCTATGTTTTCTAAAATGCTAAACCTTAACAATGATACCACACACCTATTGGAGCTTACAGAAGAGATTTTTTGTCCATATTATGTATGTGTGTGTCCTTAAATGAGACCCCATTGATATAGGCATTGCTTTATCATATTGCTAGTTTCAAGTGGTTACGATTGATAGAGAGCGTCTTAAAAGCGAGAAACGAAACAACAAAGCTACTGCTGAAGGTGCGAGGCTTTCAAAGGAAGCAATGCTATTAAGAGATATTTTCAAATTTACAAAGCCATTCCTGGAAGCGTTTCATCCTTTTGGACTCAGCAGCAGGGCTTGCCAAGGGCCAAGAGGTCCCCTCAATAGCATTAACGTTGACTTTTATAAAACAAACTATCACAACGCACAAGACTTACGTGCCGTCTACTTTTGAACGTGGTTCGTTTTGGCGTACTGCTAGCCGCTTAACAATGGACTACAACTGATATCCTTATGTAAAGCTGAACACACAAGCAGTTATTAGGCATAAAAACGTCTTCCAAAGGTTACAAGCTAAATGCAGTGCTTTCAGACATGGCTGGTAGCACGTGATGCATGGCAGCAAAACTCGGCGCGCGAGGAGGCCAATTCGAAAGACGCGGGTTCGAATCCCACAGACGCGTTGCATTTGCGTTGACGTTTAAGAATACAATGTACGCGTAACGCTAAAAGGGCGCTTAACTGATTTCGGTATTATTTTGTATTGGATCATTGTTTTTGCACGCTATGGCAAATCTATTGTGACACAAAGCATTCTTTTATTATGTGTCTTTTACATCCGACTGATAAGACCCAGTAAGGTTGAAACCAGTCGAGGATCATTGACGTGTTGTAGTAGCTTGTTATATTGTACAGAATAATGTTAGTGACCAATTTTGAGGAGATTTGCTATTTTATCATGTTTTGTTGTTAATTGATTATTATTGCGACTGCTTTGCAAAACATTGATGATGCTACTTTGATAGAGAATTTGATGTGTTTTGATAAATGTAAAAGTGTAAGCACATGTTTTTGACTGAATCCAGATACAGCTTTGCTCTAAGCTTTTCAGCTTGTTAATAAATAAAAAGGAAACGTCAATTGCTTTCCCTCGTGAGGAGAGTATACTGAAATTGTTATGATAAATTTTATAAACTGCATTATTATCGAAAGAAATGTATTTCACAGAGACGATACAATAACACAGAAAATTTACAATAGCTAAAAACTAAACAAAACCACACAAACATAAATTAACAACATCGAAAAATACAAAACAATGGCAAACATAGTAATATTTGTAAAAACATATTTTAGCTTGTTTATTCTATAGGTGGAAGTGCGGTATTTTCTATTGGTGGGAGAGCAGTGTTAGGTGCTTCAGTTGGACAAACATTACATATTTTGCAAGTCATAGCGCATACTTCACGTACATATGGATATTTGCTATTGTCCTTACAATGATTTTTACTTTTCCAATGTTTGCAAGTATCCACATCCATCTCGTCTTTGCAATCTGGTAAAAGCAAAATATTCATTAAAAATGGTGACGTTCTTTAAGTATCAACGATGAATCAGAGAAAATAATTATGGCAGTCCTTTTGGACTTGGTGATTATCTGACTATTTGCTTTGAAAAACCTGCAAGACTATTTTTGGGTCAATCCATGTGAGTCAACTAAATAAAATGGAAACGGGCGTTAATCATTCCCTTGCGAGTATGTACAAATGGGCAATGGCATTCCGTCCAATACACAATTGCTGTGCAGAATAGCAAACTGCGGATCGCGCCATCCTGCAGTGGCCTATCTACAAAGCACCCGATATAATACATAATCTGGTAATAATAGAGGAAGATTCTGAACTTTGGCCATCCACCACCTGCCTAGAGATCTATATCCAAAAGATTAGTCTATAATGCATCAACCACATTGTGCTTTGAGATAAAATGTAGTGACTTACTAACGTTCTAGAATACATTTTCTTTGTTTCATGGCCTAAAATTTTATACCAAACTTGATATTCAAATAGATCTAATTTCTAACTTACTTTTGGTGCATGCCAATGGATTGGGAGGAAGAGCAGTGTTTTTAGGTTTTGGAATTGGACAAGTCTTGCAAACACCGCATGATTTCGGACAAGACTTGCTCACGTACGGATAATAATTAGATGATGTTTTGCAATAGTTTTTGCCTTTCCAATATTCACACGATTCATCATTATCTTTGCAATCTAAGAAAATTAAACATTATAAATTGTTAATTATATGCTCTTTCTCAAACATCATGCTCATAATATATAGAACAACACTCTTAATTTTGCATATGAGAGTTGGAAACCGGCAGCTTGTTGATGAACAGTTGAAATCGCACAACTCAATATTTGAATCCCGGTATGATTCTCATTCGCTTTATGTTAACGTTATTACAAATACTGCCTACAATATTCATGCTGCAGCAGATTAATATACTTTAGCGTAGACCACATTAAAATTTGTTGTCTTACCTGATGTGCAGGGCGTTTGCGGTTCAGGTCTCCGGCATCCTTTGCATTTACCACAAGTAGCATCGCATCCCTGAATCAAATCACATGTTTTTGGAAATTTATATTTCATAAATCCACAATATGTCAAAGGCCTTTCATCGCGGCATCCTGGTAAAAAATCCTGGTTAAGGCTGTTTACATAAAGTTTTATTTGTAAGTTATATCAAAATCAGAATCTTATGCTAAATTTTAATAATTTGTCATGCGTAACCTAAAAACTTCATAACTATACAATATGGACACTACAAAACTAGTTGAAGTTCGTACATACCAACTTTACAGTTTGTTGATGCACTCAATGTTTTGGAGCCTGCTATATTTCGATTTGCAGATGGATTGCAGGGAGTGCAGATGCCACAACTTGATGGGCAAAACGCAGATAATTTGTTACATTGATTTAAATATTTGACCCAACGGCACGTGGTAGGATGACTATCGTTGCAATCATTTCCTGAAACAAGAATAAAATAAATACAAGAAAAAACAAATACTGTATATCTTACAGTATATGATGAATTTTGAATCTTTGACTGGAAATACTAACATTGTTTCTTTCAATACTGGAATGTAACTGCTAATGATTGATATCGAAAATCTTTTGTATCTTACCTATTGTCGTTTTACATTATTTTATCGAAGCTAAAATGTTTCCAAGTGGTTGAGAAGACAACAGTCATTTTCACTCCATCTATTTGTTGGCCTTACATAACAAAGCCACTTATTGTAATTGTTTTTGCTACAGACTCAGCTTGATGTTGTTCTGCTCAAAGTCACCCAATAAAATACGAATAGCGTTGCTCGTGCCCACAGACGAATATTATATTACATTAGTGTTCCACAATATACTTACGGCAAGATTTGGCGTGTGGTAGAACAGCACAGCAGTATAGAACAAGAGCAATAAAGAACAATCCTTTCATTTTTCTCGTTGAATTCTGATGTTAGCTGTTGCTAGCAAATTTTCAACGGCGTTTGTTGGTTTTAGCTTAATGCTTGTCTTTATATACTCAGTACATCGTGGTTGATTGCATGTGACAAGTGCTTTATGATGGCAATTTCGTGATAAAAACACGAATTTCCATTTTTGCAAATCAACCTAATTGAAACTTTTCTCACGCAAAATCGAGTTTATGCAAGGAAGAGCTACTTGATGCTTCGAAAAGAAAAACCCAAACTAATCGTTTAATGTTGGCGCAAAGATCAAGTATTTTCGGACGCGATACCTAAGGTCACTTCAACAAGTATTATTTCAGTAATCGGAAAATTGCTTCCGTATACTCAGGTGAGCCTGAGCACGTTTCGTTAACATCGACATTAGAAGCTGATCGCTTTTATTATCAACTTGTTTTTAGAAATCGAAAATCAAATATGATAATGAAGCTAATAAAACAAGAGCGATATAAATGTTTAGATGCCCTTCACAGAAGCTGTTTGGTAGATTCTCTGAAAGGTAATTTTTACAAAAACAAGGCATAATCAATGTCTCAGCAAATGCTTCGAGTAAATTTTGTTTAAGGCATCGCCAAAAAATTTTATGAGGCCGCATTTTTTATCAAAACATTCAACATGGTTACAAATGGATTGTTTGTAACAGTATTGGTAGTCACTGTGTACAATTAGTTCTACTGCATTTAAAAAATTACAATACAAATTTTTCAATTTCAACTTCATTCAGCAGTTTATGTTCATCTGTAAAAGCATCGGTTTCTTCCTCATGATGAGCAGATTCTGCGGTTTTTTGTACTGTCTCTGTACTCTGCGTCTATCCATTGCTTTTATCCATTTCTGAGCCACCTCTAGTATGCCCGCATCATTAAGTTGCTCTGCGCCCATTTATTAAAACATTTATCATAGCATTCAGAGTTACATCAAGCAGCCAGTTTCGTTGCTTGTCTTTAATACAGTACAGAGTATAAAATTCTCGCTCTGGCCAGACTGAGGTAAGCAGAATGGACAGCGCCATACAGCAAAATCGGACCAGTTTTGGAAATATTTCCCGAAAGATTTCGTCTCCGACAATTTTACTGCAAACTGCACGAGCGTCCGGGCAAAAGTCAGACTTGGGTGTAATCAATCTATCCTTCTACGTTTCGCAATCTTTACTACTTTCATAGTTTGTTCAGCTGAAACGACATTAAACTTTCTGATTAGCAGCTTTAGATCATATAGCTGGCGTTGGTCGTCATCAAGAGTAATCTCTTTTACATCAAACATAAGAAAAGCAAACAGTATTTCAAGCTCGGGAAATCGATTCTTAAGAATATGGAGCAGTGCTTTACAGTATGTTTTGGTAGTGCATCGGATCAGTAATGGTTAAAATCATTTGCAAGACGTTCATTTTGTAAACTTTACACAAATTTTGAAATTTTTTCCAATCAAGTTTCATGCCGTTTATAACTTGATCGGCATAGACAATGTTCTCAACTTATTTTGGCATAATGAAAGAACTGATCGCATCTGAGAAAAATTAAAGCTGCTTTTTTGAAAAAGTAATGCAAACGTGTTCGGATGCTCTGAAGCAGCGTGCAACAGGTAAAAGGAAGAAAGAAAACATGTTAAACAGATTAAGTGAAAAATATCAACTGCAGTGCATTAATTTATTTGCAAAAGCAAAATAATTAAGTGTGGCTTAACCCGTTCACTACGATGACGATACCCCTATCGTCATGACGACCGCAGCGCTTGCCTCCGATGACAATAAGGTTATCGCCACGATCTGTTACTGTCTCTTCTGCTTATTATTGCTGCCTGAGTACACTACCATTATCACCAAACATTACTCGGAGTGTCATGAGCTTATTGCGTGTTGTAGTAAAGAAGGAAAGGCTGTATTTGATAAATATGTAACAGAATATTCTCGGCGGGACTAAAACGAAAACGCGATAAAGTTGTGCATGCTTTAGTGCCAATACAGCAAGCGGCAGGTAGCTCTAAAAAACATCCTGCTAAACGTTGTCGTGTTTGTTATCCTAAACGAAAAGATTCAAGAAAATGCTGTAGTGGTTGCCCTGATACACCTGGCCTATGCTCTGTTGAGCATTTCAATATTTTTTGCAGCACTTCTAATTAATAAATATTACATTCAGGTGAGTGATATATTACTTATAAATCCTTTCCATTTTATATATATTGTCAATATAGATTGCGTTTAGGTAAGTGATATATTGCTTCTAAATTCTTTTTATTTGATATATATTGTCAATATAAATAAATATTTTACAATTACCAAACATTTCAACATTAATTGATACAGCACGTAAATCATATTAATAGGAAATGTCGCATACCGCATCGTATGGCGCGGCCGCGCAGTCGTGCGGAAGGGGTTGACAGCCGAAGTTTTGCCATTATCGCAATTACAGTCTTACCATGAGATAGCCAACGGGTACGGCAGGTTTTAACTAATTTTCGCGTAGAAGGATCAACATCAACAGTTTGCATTTCATGCAGTTTAGCCGTTTTCAGCAGTGAGATTAAAAAGTACCTCCATGTCTGGACTAAACCGCATTCGTAATTTTGGATGTGTCGTAGCTCTTTCACTGTATCAGTACAATCCAAGGCCAAGCAATGCGCATGGCAGCGCACCGTGTAAGTGATCGGATTTTGTTCAGTCAACTCCTGGGAGAATGAGTTTCGGCGGCCTAATATTGCAGCAGCTACATCACATGCAAACGCAACATGCTTGTTGACATCAACATCGTGATCGGCAAGAACATCATTTCAAAGTCGGAACAGGTTAGCAGCAGTTGCTCCGCGAAGGTCAGTGCGTCAAATATCCAAAAATGGATTCCTTTGCATTGATGTACTGAAAAAAAGTTATGTATTACTGCAATGTAGCAATATTGGTTGTCTCGCCGACCATAGAGGCCTAGCATGTGCTCTGCTTGACATCACAAACAATGCGATAACTGAAATGTTCCGAGATGAACAAAATAAACACGGTTACTGCAACCAAACTGATATGGCGTAGATTGGAAAGCTGATCATTATGGTCAATTGTGGTCCACCAAGGTTTGCAAGAAAGCTAGTTTTCGGTTCGCTATTCCTATTTTCAAAACCGAGTAAATTAGATGTACTTTCTTAGCTGCCTATTAACTTTATTTGAAATACGATCCTGATGAATAGCATGAAATAGTGACGCACGTGGAGTATTTTTCAGGCTAACGGCTGTTGATCAGAGCTGAGATGGTTATCCAGCCGGTTTGAACGTTGAGGTCTGGCAGGCTCGATGGTGTAAATATTAGGATTCTTTCCTCGGCCGGAGGTAATTGCTGGATGCTTTGAACATAGCAAACATGTTATGCCTCACTCAGCATGTAGAGTAAATACTATCATTTGTTAAGATTCATCAAAATCTTTTAGTGGCTGAAAAGTCTCAGAGTTAGATGTTGCTGACTGACTGTTAGCTGAAACTAACGATGCTTTTGTAACTGTTGAATGCTGTTTCTTCTACACCACAGAATCGATAGATCTTCTGCAGCTACTGCTGCTAGCGCTTGCTCTTTCTGGCAGACAAACATCAGGAATTTTCATTCAATCTTACTACAAAAGTATTACCCTAGGCTTGGATGGCTAGCTTTACGTTTTTGCTCTGACATTATCTTCTAAAAATACATACACAAAATAAACGCATGAAATTGGGAAAAAAATTGACTCGCTAGAAATCTATGTCTTTAAACAAACGACAGTTTTCTTGACAGACCCGTTCTATATCACAACTGCAATACCGTTCTTTTTTCCTCACTTTTGCTCACCGCACCGCCGCTTAGCTCACCTCACCGCTTAGTTTTGCACCGCACGATCTGCCTAATTTATTGAATTTAATCTTTGGAAACTGAAAAGGCTTTCGTCGTTGAATAAAACAGTTTTACGCGCGATTGTTTATCGCATAATTGCAGTTAAATTATTTACTGATTACGTAGCATGGAATTTCAGAGATCATTACGATGATGAGATGAGTATGCTGTCTGTGCTGCACTTAGTTAGTGTGAGAAGAATCGCTTTTCAATGTAAAACTGAGCCAACAATTAAATTAAACCAAAACTTGTCTTGGTTGTCCAGATTTAATTTGGAAGCAGAAAAAGCAATTAAAACAATTCAACTTATCATGCGTGAGAAGTAGGGATTTTATGGGACCATTTTGGCCCCTTAAAACGCCTAAAAAACTTTGGTACACATATGTCCCATAAAAAAATACAAGAAAATAATAGCTAATTAAAAATTTTCTTTTATTAGCCTGAAAAAGATTCGAAACAACTCATATTGTTCAAAAAAATTAATTGAATAGCTCATAATCTTTGAATGGTTGAACAGATAAAGGCTAATTGATTGTCATAACGACAAAAATATGTCTAGATACACGAAATAGGTCTTTACATAAAACAGAATGAAAATTATTTATTACTTATAAGTTATTTTAAAACAGTTTATACCACAGTGCAGCGGCGAAAAAAAGAAGAGAATAACAGGGACATACTGTAACTCATTCCTGAATTAGGTTTTTTGAAAAACTTGTATCATTTTCAAAAACTCTTGTAAAAATTACTTTATGATGTTTTTTGGTCATCTTCCAAGCCGAACCATTTTGAAACAATAAACTTTTATACTACACGTTGCAAGCAAAGTCTAAAGTATTTTGCAACTATGCCGAAAGCTCAATGTGTTGAGTGTATATATTCAGCAAAAGAGCCTATAATAGCGAGGTTCAAACTGCAGCTCGCGACGTTGTTTATTGCAAATGTGAATGCAAAATTTACTGGAACAACTAAAAGATTGCAGAAAAAAGCGTAATTTTGGTCAAGTTTTTCTTTAAATACAAAAACTTTTTGAAATAATTTGCTCACTTCAAAATAATCCAGAAAAACATTGAAGCGTCCACGACACCAAAAACTTATGCAGTGACATTAGAGCTGTGGCTCCGAACCCTTCGGCCTAAACCAAAGGTTGTACAAAAAAAAGATAATCAAGCTTTTGTTGTCGACCATTTCATTACACTCTTTTAAAAAGAATAAGTGAAAACTCTAACGTTTTCGTCTAGCTTTTCTTCTCTTTCTTCTAACTCCTGAAGAGAGCTAGACGAAAACGTTAGAGTTTTCACTTATTCTTTTTAAAAAAGTATAATGAAATGGCCGAAAACAAAAGCTTTATTGAAATTTTGTACCACTTGTCATTTTTTGAAAAGATAATCAAAGATTTTGCGCCCTACAAAGTCCGTAGCAGGATAGAGTGAGATATAAACCATTCTGAGTAGGGTGACTAAATCTGCTGCACAAATAATTCTCATTTCTTCCAATTCTGGAAAAATAAATATTTAAAAAAGGTGCGTTATTTTTAAAGAACGTGAGAGAGGACACATCGATCATGACAAAGAAGCACAGGTTCTTCAATGGATACCAAAAATTTGAGCGTCAATACATTTTGAAGAGACAGTACGCATCCAATCCAAAAGAAAATACGAGTTAATACAAGCAGTAAGAAGAGAGAAGCCACGATGGATGTGGACGGTTGAAGTAGCGCATATCAACTTGGTAGCTCATTGGCCGTGTCGTTACCGGAAAGAAAATAGAGATCCGGCCTCTACTGCAGCAGGAAAAGAAATGAAGTGAAGAAAGTACATCAAATTTTCTGCGTTATAGGCCAGAGAAGGACGTAAAAACTTCGCTCAAGTGGTCTCTGTTCCGCTGTCAGCGTCATTTGGAGGTCAAGGAACCGTTGAAGTATCTATATTAAGCTTATTACAGGAAATTTCTTTTCAAAAACTATCGTTTTTAATTGAACAACAACAGTTTAAAACTGACCTCTTCCTTTAACTTTGAAGAGATGTATTCTACAAATTCCAATTTTGAGCTGGATATTTGCTTACTTTAAATATATAACTGAAAATCTTGCAAAATTCAATGCTAGAAAGTAAAAGAAGTAGTATTGGTCGATAAAAAACTTAATGTAAGATATACTTGCTGGTTTACCGGCGGGCCAGGTCGATGTTCGAACCAGCTCTCATAATTTCTTAGCCCTATCAGCAACGCGCTTGCGTCTATCGATTTGTTCCGAGATTCTTCCTGCGTTCCTGCTACTGTAGATTTGTCAAGCAGACGATCAGGGGGAGTTTGACGTTTATTGTGAATGATTCGTATATTGTGGAAAATTGAACGACGTAACAACCAATTAATAGACTCAATGCGAACGACAGCGCATGCGGTTACCATTAATTTGGGCTGCGCAGTTACCCGGATTTATTAACACTTCCTTACTAAATTTCCTACTAACGATTCACTATAAGCAGCAATTTAGCTCTGTAAAAGAAAAACTGTTTAATGATATCAAAACTGCAGCAGAGATTCTAGTGAACAAAATACTAACGTCAAAGTGACAATTCTAATCGCTATGCAATGTGCATCAGGACCAACCAACAACCTTCGACAACACAAGCACGTTTGGGGCAATTTTGCGCCTGTGCGACACAGTCCAATAAAAGAAAAACTCGATTGAATTACAGCGTTAAACAACAAAAACTAGATCATGCGCCGTCGACGCGGGTTCAACTCCAAATCGGGACGACGGAATGCTGCACACAAAATAACAATATTTTACACTTAATGAGTTTATGACTGAAGACTTATTTGTGACAAAAAAATTTGAGTTTAAAATCTTATTTAACTTTCTCCGAAACAAAACATTCCAAATCATTAAATATTGTGGAAGAAAGGCAATCCAATTTTTGAAAGCTTGGCTATCGAATGATTGGTTTTGTTTTTTAATATTCGTATCTTGATAACACGAGTGAAGAGCACGATGAAAAGTTCATTATAGCATGAAATGATGGAAACTACATTCGAGAAACGACGGCATGAGAAAATGATAATAATTGACTATTGTTGGTCATCGAAGCGGAACTGCCATCAAAGTTTGGAGAAAAAAAATATAACCGAAGTTTTTTCGTGAGACAAAAACCTGTAACCTTCCTAATATTTTATTACTTTGTGTTAATTGCGTGGTATTTGCGTGATGATGTAGTAGTTTAGAGCGGCACGTATGCAGTCGGTAGATTTGGGTTCAACACCGAAGACTTTACGAATGGTACTCAAAACTTTCGTGCTTGGCGCACAGAACGAATGAGATAATTTGGAGAACAAGCCGGCAAGTTTTCTGGCTGTGTTCTTGGAACAGATGGTTAGAGGGATTCTCGATCTTTGTGTGGCAGACAAGCGTGGGGACTAGCAGTCTACCTGTTGCGGTGGCCCGTCTAGCTAAAGATTTACAAACAGAGCACGAGCTCATAAGCAAGATTGAATTCATACACTGCATGTTTGCATTCCTGTTTAAATGTCTACAGTGTGTGTTTTGATATCAAAATATTAATTTCTCGATTTGTAGGAAATTCTTTAGAGAAAAAGAATTTTGATGGCAGTGTTGGACTCAGCGCTATCAAATTTATAACCGACTAGTGGCAAGAAACTATAAAGTCAGTTTGAAGTTTGTGAAAATTTATTTCATTGATTTATTGCATGTACAAATGTTAAACTCCTATTCATGTTTCCTACTATCACTACTAAATTATATTTGAAAATCATCGAGCACTATAATGAGAGGTTTCTTCCTTGATAGCCCAGGCCTGTTAAGTTGATGGCATGACCAAAGAAAAATTGTATGGACTTACGTGGGGTTTCACCCATGACTTCATTTTGTAGTTTTCACAACTTTTGTTCGGAAATAAAAATTATGACATTTCGAAACGCAATTACTGTATATTAAGTTGTGAAACTTGAAACAATGTATCTTTATTCCTTCAGTGTGAAAATTTTATGGTATAAATTCAATAGCCTATTTACTATTACTTTTTTTTTCTTTATCTAGTGCTTCCTTCGTGTGGCCAAGACCTTTCTTTTCGGAAAAGCTTCTCAGACTATGAGCTTCTTATTCGCCTTTTTTTCTAGTCTTCAGTTAAACTGGCCACCACGACGGGTAGACTGCTTGGCTCCGCCACCTGTCTATCACGTAACGACGGAGACATCCGTTAAGTGTCTTACATAAAGATACAACAAGCGAGCCTGCCGGTTTGTTTTCCACTCGATACCTTTTATGTTGAGTGTCAAGCAGGGAAGCCGTGAATATCATTTTTTTAAAGTCTTTTATGTATGACTCGAGTTGGGAAAGAAAACCTGAGGCCTACCGACTGCCAAACGGACGCTCTAACCACTACGCCATCGCGCCGGTAAACTACCCCAAGGCCACTCATCAATTATTCAAGAAAAATGGCTCCCAACCAGGGGAAGTATAATCGGATGTTAGAGAGTTATTCAAAAATTTGTATATAAATTGTTTGAGGTAGTTAAATTAATTCCAACTATTTAAATTTGGTTTTTATTGCAAAAGAGAACGGAAAACATAAAATGCAGTTTGCATTACTTAATACCGTATCAGGAATTTCTGTACTTTCCAGGAAAATGCAAAAGCACTGTTCACAATAAACATTTTAATAAATATAATTAAATTTTTTGTTTTTAGTGTAGGGCAATTTTTGCAAATGTAGAGCAGGTAAAGCGCAACATCACATCCTGTAGAATAAGAGCTGTATAAAAAAGATTCGGAGCCACAGCTCTAATGTCACTGTATAAGTTTTTGGTGTCGTGGACGCTTCAATGTTTTTCTGGATTATGTTCTAGCAAAGGTGATTCGGCTTGTTTAATGTAATGGCGGTATTAAATTACATCCTCAGTTAATATGGTGATTTCACTTGCTCTAAAAATGTGTAGTGTATATGCGATGCACTTTGCCTTTGCAATTCAGTTTAATGCTGCTCACTATTTCTCAGATTTTTTGCTTAAAAGTGTAGTCGTAATTATTCCATACTTCGCAAAAATTTTATATTTAATCACCCATGGAAGTTGCAGGAATTGATTTCAAAACTGCCAGCAAATCAGTGTAGCTTTTGGTGCAGGCAATTTATCCGGCTTGGCATATTGTAGCGTTGTCATTTTCTAAATTGATTTTACAATACATGATTGCATAAATTTTGTAACAGGTATTAAACAAAATTAGACAGGTTATTGGTTAAAATTATTGTATTCCAAGTGAACATCATGACGCATGTTACCAGATAATCGAGTCATCGGTATGTAGAGAAAAAAGTGGTAACAGCTGGTCATTTAATTAAATTCTAAAGCAAAATGCTATTTTGTCTCAAAATAAAAACCCAAATTCAAAATAAAAACTCAAAATTCGTTTACAAAAAGCAATTTTTAGTTCAGATAAAAACCAGCAACCGAATCATTAATTGTACCTATTTCCAAGGAAGCATGGCAGTACAATCAACCTTCTTTTGTAAAACTTGTTTTTTATTTCCTCGAAAAATACAAAACGTAAAGAGCAATTCAAAGTTGTTGTAGGAGATTTTAAATAGCTTCTTCCAATGAAAAAAATACTGCAACAAATCCGGTTTAATTGGCCTCAAAGTAAGGATTTCTAGTTGAAGTATGTTTTAAATTGTTTTTTTTTATGGCGCTCCAAATATAGCTCATTTTGTCACATTACATCATAATGTTACATCTATTGCTTGGTAGCATATCAGTAAAATGGAAGAATTTGTGGGTATTCACCGTAATTTTGAAGAAGAGATATGCAGTAGTTAACAAAATGCTAAAGTCAGACAAGCAGTTCAACTTTCATATTTGCTTAATGTTATAGCAGCTCTAGTAGACAGAGAATGAAATATAATCAACTTGATATTTCAAATAAAAACGAAAAGGGAGACGAAACACATTTTAATCAAAAGATGTTCAATTTCAACAATCAATTATAGTGGACTCACTTTTTATTGTCTAAAACCAGTTTTCGATTCTGGAAAAAGGTGTGGCATCCAACGCTGGAAAGCGAAAACGCCTAAATGGGACCAAATGCTAAGATAGGACACAATTACTAACCTATTTTAACATTTCCCCACTTCGAGTGTGAAATAGTAGGCTGTCTGCCATTAAGACCAGTTATAAATCAAAGGGTTGAACCCTACATTTGGTAGCCAGAAAACGAACAAAACAGAGGCTACAGTTAACCAAACATTTTTAATCATGCCCATTATGGGTATCCTGTCAGAAATGCCCATTTTAGTTTAGAAGTCAGAAAACTAATTCAGGACGGTGTGCAACACAGAAAACCAAAAAAGAAAGTGAACATTGCATAGCAATATCACATGGTACAATGTTTCGTCGCGTAGCATTCTACAGTTTTATGCAACTAATATCAAATTAAATACAGAGCACGACAGGCATTTTGCTAAGTAGATACTTCCTTAATAGCTCTTAATGGTTAATGGGGTAAAAAGGCAAAATGATTTGTCACGGTGCATAATGTCACCCTACCCATGACAGGTTGCTTAAAGTATTGGCAGAGCAATTAGCCCTAAAACGGGTAAAAATCGATAAACTTCCGAAAATAGTTATCTGCAAACTTCTTAATATTTTTCTAAACTTAAAGTATTGTATGATGTTTGTGCAAGTTTTACGACGTCAGTTTAATTACATACACACCACATTTTTTATAAGCACTATGCAATCGGTCTATCTAAATTGTATAGGATACAGAAATCATGATTCATAAATAACACTTGCCTGTTAATTACATAAAAAGACTTTTGATATTAGTAGAATTACTGGTGATCACACTTACTGTTTTATTTCATTATTTTATCAAATTATGCAAATTATATATATTTGGGCCAAAGCACAAAAACATTTAGCTGTGACACTAGAGGAAATACATTTTAATTGCTCAGATGTGAAAATTTTCTAATAATTTTTTTCAAATTTCAATATCACCAATATATGGTTTCTATGAAGCGACAATATCAGCTATCCATTTTTTACACAATTTGATGTTTCTGGATTCTGGCACTAATCCGTTTATCTCCATTAATTTTTAGTATTACCAATAACCTCGAATTTCAAAAACGTGCAAAGTTTGCAGTGTTTAGCTATTACCACGCTAGTATATTTAGTCAATAAATAAAACTTTATCTAAACTCGTCAAAAATGGTATTGATATTTGTGTAAATTTACGATTGAAAGAAGTTGGACACTCGTTTTCACTCGCATACTTACAAGCGTAAACTGGAGTTTTCTTACGATTACTGGAGTTTTCTTAGTTAGTTAGTTAACTGGAGTTAACTGGAGTTAGTTAGCTAACTGGAGTTTCTTAGTTAGTTAACTGGAGTTTTCTTACGAGTTTTCGTATTATAACGTAATAAAGGCACTGGCTTGGCTGGGAATAATAAGCATATATCGCATCAAGCTCATTGTAGTGAGCGTGCACCATATATAAGCTTAAAATTAACAGCATCAGTTGAAAGGACCGATGGCGGAGTGGCATAAACCGCATGAAGCAATTCATGTGACCGTCGGTTCAATACCTGAGTCCACCTGACGAGTTCTAATAGGAACGAAACCGGTCGTGGAAGTGGTATTTTATTCAACTGATTGCAGTTAGCCTATATGCCTTAATATCCATTAATTAAATGTAATATGGAGTTTTCTTGTTTGTTTTAGTATTATTTTTAATGTCTACATTAAAAAACTTATGCTTGCATTGGATAGAATAACGCTTACTGAAGTGAAACTCTTAGAATTGGTGTAATTCATATCGATCAACGCGAAACGTGTCCAGAAATCCTTGACCTTTGCCCCAACATGAAACTGTAATTGTGATTTCTTACCCCCGTAACATTTAACACATCCTCACGTAAGTTCGGTTTTATTTTGCTTTTCTAAAAATAGAAATTCGTGCATTGATTTGAACAACCCTCTTGAAAAACCCACATGCCTGAAAGAATTAGCTGCATTGCGCTGACTATATGAGGACGAATGTTGACGCAAAAACCAAGCATTGTTTAAGGTTCATTAGCAGCCAACATTGGTATAACAGGAACCGAAAAACAAAGGAATTCTTTTTCACTGCTGTCACTCTGTTTTGCTTCGCTTTTTTGCCACAAGCAAGTGCTTGTCCTTAGTACTTTTTGTTGTTTTCCAATACTAACGAAATATCATGAAGTACAATATTCTACGGAGTAAAATAACCTCAAGTTGAATACATTATATTCATATGTTAATTGATCAAGGTAAATAATGCTTTTTTGTTGCCTTGTAATATAAGAGGGCATGGAAAGTAAACGAAGCGTGTTAAGTGGGTAAAGCAGGTGAAGTCGAATAATAGAAAAACTTTAAAAAATATTATTACAAACAAAAAATTTTAAATCACTTCATAATTAATTGTTTTGTACATGTCCAGCGGGGTCAATTTTGCTTCGTTTTGTAGAGAGAGTGCTGAAAGTGGCTATCGGCCTTGATAACGTTTTTTAACTTGTTGGTCTAAGCAAAAGAGCTGCAGTCAATACCAGAAAGTTCAAAGTCGAGGTTGTTCTTAAAAAGGCCTTGATAATTTCTTTTAACTCGTTGGTTTAAGCAAAAGAGCTGAACTCAATACCGAAAAGTTTAAATTTGATGTTGTCCTTAAAAAGAAAATTTTGTTGGGGGTGGGGAGATTACTTCACTTAAATATTGTGGCAACTCAGTTTAATTGGTGTTCTCCAAGAAAAAACTCTTCTCATTAATCTGGAAGTTTTTAGAAAATTGCAAAGACAGCCGTGGTATCTTTCGTTTCATTTTTGCTGCAACTATGCTTTAACTTTAGAGTTGTAACTTTAAAAATATAGAGAATATTAAGTATTTTTATTATATCATTAGCAATAACTATTGTGTTAGGCAAAAAAATGAAAACCTTTTGTAGTCACATTTGAAAGGTTTAACGTCAATTATTTATTTTTTCTATTGTATTATTGACAATTAATATTTGGCTATTTCTATGTTTTAGGAAATCATTGCAAAAATTCTAACCCCAAAATATGCTCTCTTATCATAGTATTAAATCAATGTAGCACACTATTTGCATTTTGCCAATTAAATTGTGTCATTTTCACGCGTTGCAATTCATCTGCTTATGGAAATTTAGCAGGAGCTAAAACATTGAGTGCATCCACAAACTGCGACGTTGGTATGTACGAACTTCACCCAATTTTTTAATATCCACTTTCTGGAGTATGAAGGTTGCAAGTTACGTCTCTCAAACTGTTGAAATGTAGCTTTAGATTCTAATTTTGATACAACTTAGTCATAAAGTTGTTCGTAAACAGCTCTAACCAGTATTTTTTTCATCTGGATGCCACTATGAAAGGCCATTTCCGAAAACATGTGATTTGGTTCATGATGTCATGCTACTTATGGTAAATGTAAAGGATGCCCGAGACCTAAACCAAAAACGCCCTGCACGTCTGGTAAAATAGGCATTTTCAGTGCTACCTACATTCAGGATTTTGCTTGCTACAGTTGGAAAACTGAAAGCAGCAATTTTGATAACTTTAGCGCTATCCGAAGATTCGAGTTGTGCAACAAAATCAGTTTATTAACAAGCTGCCAGTCACGAGTTCGTATATCCAAACTTGGTAGCGTTGTTCTGTTCACACGCAATGCAGGCATCGATTATGGAAAAGATCACAAATAACTGTGCACAAGTGGCTTTTGTTTTGTAGATTGCAAAGATAATGATGAATCGTGTGAATATTGGAAAGGCAAAAAATTTTGTAAAACATCATTTACATATTATCCGTACGTGAGCAAGTCTTGTGCAAAATCATGTGTTGTTGGTAAGAATTGTTCAATTCCAAAGTCTAAAAATATTGCTCTTCTTCCCAATCCATTAACATGTATCAAAGATAAGTTAAGAAGTGCAAGCGCTTTTTCAATACCAAGTTTGATATAAAAGTTTGAGTCGTATCAGGATGCAACTATATTCTTGAATTCGATTAGGCCACTGTATATTATGCTAATGCACCATTAGTTTTACTTTCAACAATAAGATGTTTTATTTCTCGAAAGCAAAACCATTCTTGACAAAATTTTGCTTTTATCAGATTGCAAAGACGAGATGGATACGGATACTTGCAAACATTGGAAAAGTAAAAATCATTGTAAAGACAACAGCAAATATCCATATGTTCGTGAAATATGTACTATGACTTGCAAAATCTGTAATGTCTGTATAAGTGAAGCACCTAACATTGCTCTCCCACCAACAGAAGATGCCGCACTTCCACCAACAAAACGATCCAGCTAAAATATGGTTTTACGTTATTTAACGTCATTATTCTTTGTAAAACGTTTGGTAGTATGTTGTATTTTTGATCGTTGCTATTTCACTTTTATTTACTTGAATTTATTTTCCGAAGTATCATGAGTATCCTCGCTGTTACATCTTTTACGAATTTATTTTCCGAAGTATCATGAGTATTCTCGCTGTTACACCTTTTACATGAATACATTTAGTGCAGATACAACTATATTGTGGTTGTTTAAAAAACGTTACATCAGTTAGCGACGTGGCCAAATGGAGTTAAACCCGGTTTAGCAATGCAATGGTCAAATAATTAGTGTTTTTACCATACCACAATTGTTATGTTACGCACTTAAGCGTGACATCTCATGCTTTTTCAAGGACGCAGATCCTTATATACACTGTAGGTTTAATCTATGCACATTTTGAACAGCTACTCGATGTTTTCTGCGTTTAGTCAGTATTTATTTGTCAAAACAATAAAACATATACACACAATGCATAAAATATAATGGTGAGTTAATTATTTCAAAAAAATGCAACTTTCAGCTGTAAAATGACGCGATAAAACTTTTCAGAACAGCTTACAGTTACCACTGCAACACCACTCCTTTAAGACCGACTGTGAAAAGAGGGGTTACGACTACTATAGCCTGAGTATGGTTTGCTTTTCTGCACCACACTTACAGGTTGTAGAAACCGATAATAATGATTCAAACCCATTGAAACATAAAGGTTACAAATTGTTCTATGCCAGTGCGGAGACTTGTAAGGCGTGTTAAAGCCGACTTGCTAATATTGTCCATTGCTAGCCCACGGTTTGCTGAGTATGAGCATTCCAACAAATAGTAAATTTCTCAATATAGCTCTTCTGGTGTAATTAAAAGTTAAAATGAACTTTGTTCAGATTTGAAATCTACATAAAATTCATAATAACTCAACGTTTCGAAAAATTAAAATCAGTTTTTTTCGTCAGGAGTGACTAAAGTTCAAACACAGACAAAGGTTGCATAGTGAACAGAATGAAAGGGAGAAAAAGAAAATTAAGGCTATAGAAAAGTGCAGCAGCGACAACTGGCGGTTGAAAATTTATAAATTTGTACAATTCGATATAAAATAGCTAAAATTGCGGAGCTTTTCCAATCAATTCGGTATCCATTTAAGCAAACGTGTTTCACTAGCGCAGATTTCTTTTTTAAATCCTGATTTGTTAGTTGGGCAATTTTATCTGCTTTGATGTCCCTTTGATCTTCTTCGCGTCGTGTTTCAAATGATCGACCAGCTTCACCAATGTAAACGCCTATACAATCTAAACATGGAATTTCATAAATACCACCGCGTTTATCAAATTTGCTGATCTTATCTTTTAAACTTGGTAGCATGTTTCTCACAGTGCATAACGATTTTGTTGCCACTTTGATTTGATGGTTTTTCAAACGACGTTTTATTCTTTCGGGTATTCCAGATATAAACGGCAAAATAACCAATTCAATATGTCTTTCTTCGTCTTTTTACTTAACTTGGGCTTTAGCTTTTCTTTTTTTCCGTGCTTTTTGTATGAACCATTTAGGATAATCATTTTCATTGATCATTTTCTATACACAAAACTGATTTTGCTTTCAACCATAAAATTAACCGTGTTTATACCGAATTGTACAAATTTATAAATTTTCAACCCCCAGTTGTCGCTGCTGCACTTGTTTATAGCCATAATTTTTATTTTCTCCTTTTCATTTTGTTAATTAAGCAACCTTTGTCTGTGTTTGAACTTTAGTCACTCCTGACGAGAAAAATTGATTTTAATTTTTCAAAAGGTTGAGTTATTATGAATTTTATGTAGATTTCAAATTTGAATAAAGGTCATTTTAACTTTTAATTACATCAGAAGAACTATGTTAAGAAGTTAGAAGATGCCTGGTGACAAAAGCAAAATATAAATAGTAAATTTATCGAATGTCTGCACAGGGTTCACTAAATAATTCAGGCGCAATGCTGAAACTTGAAAAATTCAAAGCAGGTCTGGACAATCGTTCTTTGTTTGGCACCATTGTCGCTGCCCTGCAAGTCGCGTGTAAGTATGCAGTAATAAACAAACAAATAAAATTTAATCATTCACTGATTTTTATTTATTTTATGGAATTCGATGCTTGATATGGAAGCTGATTTCAATTCCTTTTTGATAAATCAAGAAATTGAAGATGAAAATAAAACAACATCCACTAGGCACCGCTAACCACTTTTAGAATTTTAGCGCTTTAGCTAACCATTTTTAGAATAAGTTAGTTGTTTGAAATATTTTGATTATTTTTCCTCAAGAGCATGCTTTTATGGCATTATTTATGTAAGTCTTTAAAGTATTTATCAAAAAAAGAAGTTTTTACAACTTTTGAAATGTAATCTACCGGTCAAAAACACTCAAAATTTTGGTGACTGAGCTTCATAAAAGTGCAATTTTTAGAACGAAGTTGTTTGGTACATTTTGACTATTTTTTTTTTGGAAGCATGGTTCTTTGTAATTATCTGTCAAAATTTTTAAAACGGTTTATCAAAAAATGATGTCTCCAAAATTCTACAAAATACCCTATTCTAAGCAAAAAAGTTGGTAATCTCCCTTGAAAAATGAGATAAAAATGGTCCTGTATTTATTTTTGCCTCAAAATATTAGTGTCGAGCTACATAATGTCTAAATGTTGAAGCAATTTGGTTACCAATTGGGTGAAACCGGCGCAGCCGGCTGATTTGGTATTCTTAACCTCGATGTTACCGATGGGAGCTCTCTTTTTGTAATAACTAAATTGCAGATGCATCACTTTGGGTTCGTTTGCTCTTTGCCTGGCAGTATTTTTGCCAGAACCAAGCAACATATTCTCAGTCAGAGGCATTAGGTTTTAAAAATTGGCATACAATTACAAAGAAGTCGTAAATAGTGGTTTGATATCAACTGAGTTATTTTTGAAATTACATATCAATTACTTTCGCGCTCTCCTATCCCACAACTTTGAAAATATTCTTCAATGCACTTTACTTCATACAATAAACAAATATAATGTTTTGAAATTGTTGGCTGTTTCAATTGTGAGCAACTGCTGATCCTACGTACCAAACAGGGCAAGCAAGACGTAGCCAGGAACTTCAGAAACTTGGGGAAAAGTATAGCGGTTATGCACAACCCCTATAATATTTTTAAGGCTTAATTGATTTCCTTTTCAAACACCGTGCCTTAGATTTTCGAACATGGTTAAAAGCACATTAAATTTTTATTACTGTTCTCACAAATAGCAATTGAATGTAGCTGGCTGAACCCAAAATCTTAACCTCGCCATTACTGATGAGGGCGCTGCTATTGTAATAACTTAACTACGAGTGTTTGATTTCGGGTTAGTTTGGTTTTTGCATGGCTGCGTTTATGACAGGACCGAACAACGTGCGCCCTGCCAGATGCGTTAGCTCGTACAAATATGCCAACAGTTACGAAAAAGTGGTAGGCAATGAGCATAATATTTAATAGCTTAATGCTGATAATAGATATCAATCACCTTGGCGTCCTTCCATGACTTTGATGTACTTTCGATTCAAGCACTTGCTCAATTTAACAAATGAAATTTTGTCAAGTTTAAAAATGCTTATGGGTCAAAACAGGGAAAATAAAACGTTTTCAGGGACTCGAGAAATTTGGTAGACATGTAGTGGCTACTCGCGACTCCCTCATAATGTGTTTTTAATTAATTGTAATTCGACAAGCAGTAGTTTTGTTCCGTAAAGAGATTTGACTATAAAAATCTTGTTGGTGGTACAGAATTACGGCTTTGGCTAACATCAATTTCAATTTGCTAACAACAACTTTAACATCAATGACGGCTTTGGCTAACGTTTTTGTTGGATATTATGAAGAAAAGTTATTTTCTCAAACGCAGAAGCCTCCAACATACTTCAGATATGTTGACGACGCGTTTGCCATCTTCGATCACGAAGCTGAAGCAGATGAATTTCTGACCAAACTCAACTGCCTACATCAATCCCTCAGATTTAACTTTGAAAAAGAGAAAAACAAATGTCGACCATTCCTTGATGTTTACGTCGAAAGAACAAATATTGGGTTTGAAATCAGTGTATACCGGAAACCCACTTTCACTGGCCAGTATTTGCGTTGAGAGTCCTTTAGTCTTCTCAAACTTAAAATAAGTCTAATATCTACATTGTTGCATCGAGCCCTAATGATTTGCATCAAGCGTACACTCAATGGAGAAATAGAACGGATCAAGAAAATATTACTGAACAATGGCTATCCAAAAAAACGTCATCAACCCTCAGATCGTCAAGAAAATTGCTCAGTTCTCCATCTTTAAGCAATTTGGTCCTGAAAAGTGCCCGATGTACTTGAGAGTCCCTTGAATAGGTAAGTCTCTACAAACTTGGAAAAAGAAGTCAAAACCGCCGTGGAAAACTGCCATGGTTCGATCAGCACCCGCTTAGTCTTCACGTCAAAGCGCATGCTGCCTATGACCCGCAAGGATGTTCTACCTTCCATTCAGAAAAGTTCAGTCATATATGAATATAAGTGCCACTGTGATAGTCGTTTCGTAGGGCGAACATCTCAACGACTACAGGATCGTATCAAGCAACATGTTCGGTAATGGTTAAGACAGCAATTGACCCGTCCAGGCCGATTTCAACCAGACAGATCGTGCAAACGAAACGACACCAAACTGGACTGTGACTCTGCCATTGGTCAGCATCTTTTAGATAATGATTAATGTGCATTAAACTATTATAGCAAGCGGTTTTCAATTTTCACCGCAGCACGCAGCTTTTTCCATCTTAATTTCTTAGAGGCTGCTTATATCAAGACCCGGCGCCCGATGTTATGCAGACAGAAAGAGTTTGTTTACACTATCAAACTCTTTCGATAATCGTGGTATTTGGCCTCCTGCTGCGTTTTCTCTAACTTTCACAATTGCGAAATCTTTCTTTGGCACGCTGTACAAGACTAGCGCTATCATTGGTTTGTCTTGATTGCCTAACGTTCAAATTAATCACATAAAACAACGCGATACCGCCACTGATAAGAGCGTCACGAAAAGCTTGTGGCTCAAACAGCTTTTTTCAAAGCTATATTAAGATTTGACTATGTTAAATACATTAACTTTTATTACTGTTTTGACAGCTATCCATTGGGTAAAGCTGGCATGGCCGGTTGAAGCGATATTCTTAACCTCGACATTGCTGATCGAGGTGACTTCAGGTGACGCCGGCAGAGCCAGCTAATGCACAATATTGATTTGAGTGGCACGGTTTCATTCAGTACTAGCCAGTTCTGTCGGCGTCGGCCGCAGGGCCCCACATCAGTAACGTTGAGGTTACAAATATCGGTTCAGCCGGCTTGGTCGGCCTTACCCATTGGGCACGTGTGTGAACAGTAGCGAAAAGTTTATGCTTTTTTATGCACATTAATAATTTGTGTACACGTAATGATGATAATCTTAGTCTACTAATCAAGAGTGGTAATGCTTCCAAAAGAAGAACGTTGTCTTCATACTTTTATAAAGGTATAAGAGGGATTGAAAAACAGCCAAAATGATGGTGGCGGTCAAGTGATGGTCGTTTTCGCAATTTCAGAAATAAACTTTTTAGTGGTAGGCCTATTTTACGATTTGGTGCTTCACCCATCGTATTTATATTTGTGATATTTAGTTTTTTGTCTGCGCTATTTTTCTTGTTTTGGGCATACCGACAAAAGCGGTTCTACCTTCGCCCAAAGTCATTTACCATATTCTAGCAGGTGCTCATCAGGCCAAGTTATTTTTAAACAAATTTTTCTCTATAAATTCATTTTTACAAAATAATAGGTCTATGATTTCATTTTGATTGTTTATTGAACATGGAATTTCACCATTTGATTGTTTCTCAAACACTGCATCATAGAATAGGTACACATACCTTAACAAAGAAAGAAACCTTGCTTTATGGTATAGAATATATGGCCTAAAAAACTAAACAGGTAGCATTTAATTAATACACTATGCTTTTCCCCAAGTTTATTAGCTTTGATCCTGGTAACTCTATGAAGCTACTATCAACCAATATATCAAAACTGTTTCTTCCAAATGTGGTGCGATTTTGCCCCGGCAGGGTTTGCCACCAGCTGTGCTTAGTTAAAAAGTGTTAGTTCAGAAAGCTGCTCCGGCCTCTCCATACAAACGTTTGTGAGAGTTGAAACAAAAAGTTGTGGTTAATGGAGGCTATGGTTCGCATACAGGTAATAATGATAACCTTAGTCTATTGATCAAGAGTGGTAATACACATATTGGATGTATGATTTTACAAACTGTTATTGGTATTTTCGAAGCGTGTAAGGAAGAGGGAGAAACACAGTCAAAAATAATGGCGGCGCCAGCATGGCGGTAGTTTTCACAATTACAGAAATAAACCATTTAGTGGTAAGCCTGTTCAACAATTTAGTGCGGCTCCTTTCCTGTTTATATTTGTGGTATCACCGTAATTAAGTTTTAAGCTGTACTGCTTCCTTTGGCCCTTTTGACACTGAATTGAAACAAATTTTTTTGAAAGGTGCTAACCGCTGGAATAAAAATAACCCTACAGTATTCATTGCGTACACATCCACTGATGTCACCAGACAATTTTTGAACGAAAAAACATCCGTTGCAATACTTTTCTCCTCATACTGGGAAGTTCATTTAACACATTACTAGCCATGAGCTCATTCAACACATTACTAGCCATAATAAAATGCCCATACTGTATGCGGTCAACCTGTAGTTTTGGGATAAATTCCAAACGTTGTTGCAGGAACTTTAGAGGTACATAACAACGATGAATGCGAAGTCACTTCCGACATATCAGCAGTTCAAAGTAAAGAAAACAAACCACCGCCAAAGAAAAAGAGAAAGAATACAGAAGCAGTGCTATGGAAGAAGAAAAGCAGCCTGAAGGAAATACCAGAAACAAATGTAATGAGGGTAGCTGACAGCCATCCTCATCTTGCCCTGCTTGAGCCAGTTGCACTTTTTCGATTGTTATTCAATGAGGAAATCTATAATAATCTAATTGCTTGCGAAACGGAGCAATATGCGTCTCAACGGAATGAGGTCATTCATCTTACACCGCAGGAAATCGAAGCTTTTGTTGGAATTCTTCTGTTGACAGGATACAACAGCCGACCGCGTCAGCGATTGTACTCGAGCAAAGATGATGATATCAGCTGCCCACTGATATCAAGGTCAATGTCAGGTAAAAGGTTTGAAGACATAAAGAAGTTAATCCATTTTTCTGATAACAATAATCTTCCTGCTGGAGATGAGCTTGCTAAAACTCGACCTCTACAGGATAGAGTCAATGCTTCATTTCTGAAGTTTGGAGTGTTTGCAAAAGATCTAGCCATTGATGAACAAATGGTACTATACTTTGGTAGGCACTCTGCAAAGATGTTTATTCCTGGCAAGCCGATCGGATTTGGCTACAAAAACTGGGTTTTAGCATCAAATGATGGCTACCTTACAAATTCGAGACTTATACCGGAGCGTGTGATACTAAGGATAGCACCAAGCCTCTTGGACCACAAGTTCTGTCTGCTCTTCTTTCGATAGTTGAAAACTCTGCTTGTCATTGTGTTTATTTTTGACAACTTTTTTTACGTCTAATTATTTACTGCGAGATTTGCACGAAAAGAATTTCAGGGCTCTTGGGACTATACATGAAGGCCATACAATGAAGGTGCCACTGCGACCATTAAAAAGTGTTGGAAAAGAGGAGCGTGGCTTCTTTGACCGTCGCTCGGACGATTATGTGTACATAGTGCAATAGAAGGATAACAAGGTCGTTTACCAGGTTCAAATTTCAGCAACCTAGAACCAACCAAATGGTGAAACGCTACGGCCAACATGAAAAAAAATCGGTTGTGTTCAACCGTTCTGCTTCTACCCGTACAATCGAGGTATGGGAGGCATCGATCTGCTTGATAGGTTTATAAGCCAATACTGACCAAAAACTCCAGCAAAGAAGTGGTATTGGCCGCTGTTGGTTAACTGTATGGAGATGCTGATAGTGGCTGCGTGGAAGGAACTTCCCCGCGTTTAGATTTTCTTGAATTTATCCGGTCAGTTGTAGGTGGCTTGTTGAAAACTACTAGTTCTGCGTCCTCAGGCCCTAATAGAAGGAGATAATAAACACCAGTGTTGGTCTGCACCACCTTGTAAACGCTGAAACTCAAGGACGCTGCTCAAACTGCACAAAAAAAACACTGTAAAAACATGTGAAGAATGTGGTGTTCGCTTACATTCTATGTGCTTCTTGGATTACAATAAGTGATAAAATTGTGTCTTTTTCTGCTATTTTTGCCGTTGTTTTATGTCATTTGGAGAGTCTCCGCAATAGAAAGTGCTTACAGAGAAGACAGAGCAGCGAAATTTTTTTGCGCAATGTTTGCTGGTGATGACGTTTTGGACCATTGTTCCTGCAGAGAAACAAGAAAAGTTAACGTAATAATGATAACTTCAGACATAAAATCGCTCAAAAGCTGATAAACCATTATTGAAGGCTTTGTAGTTACATAAAATGCAAGTAAAATTTTTTCACACTTTTGTGCTGAGTCAGCATTTTTACGCAAATCAAGGTTATTCCGATTTGAGAAAAATAACTGTTTTCCGATGGGCCTTTGAAACGGAATTTAACGAAATAAAGAACAACTTTTTTTAATTTTTGTAAAGTCATTAAACTAGGTATCTGTCTAAAAGTTACGTCGATACAAAACAACCGACTGGTTTTTCAAGTTTCCGAATAATTTGGTTCTCTAAAGGAACGATGGTCCAAAATGGGTTAACTAGACAATTTTACTCCAAAACTTTGCAGGACTAACTTCATTTTACCAGAGACTTCCGACACGTGCTCCACAACCAACTGAACAGGTCGTGTGCAGTCAATCGCAACAGAGCTTGGCGAATGAATACACATCAGAAGCAACACCACCTATGCTGAAAAGACTAAAATGTCCCATCCCAATGTGATTTCAATGGGAAATTGGGGCATCAGCGCAGAAGAAACCAATGCTTGCGATCAAAATAACCCAAAAACCTTGAAAGGGCTGAATAGGCCATAGCGAGAAAAGAGGCCATGTTTTCGCCCGAAATCATACAATCTATTCCACTAGGCGACTATTAAATTATTTTTAAGCAAGAACATTCCCTTGAAATTCAGTTTTAAAGATTGATGCTATTATTGTTTGTTTTGATCTTTTGGTAAACTTGATATTTTATTACATTCAACTTCACCCCAACTCCCTATCTTCTTACTTTTAAATGAAGATTAGTCTTCCGTGGCGGTACAAACAGTCTATCAATTACATATGCTCATTTTTTGAGAAAATGAAAACAAAATCTTTAATCAATAATCCGTAAAATGGTAGGGCTGGCTTTCGTTTGAATTGAAACTGTTTTTCTTGATCAAGAAACCGAAGCAAAATATTTCCTCGTACACGATGAAATTTTACTCTGAAAAGCGTTTTTTAGGGAAGCGTTTTTTTAAATAAAGCGTTTTTTCAAGCGTTTTTTTTTAAAGCGTTTTTTTAAATCGAAAAGCGTTTTGTAATATCCCTCAAAAATGTTCTTTAGCCCCTGGCTAGGCTTCTTCTTCTTCTTTCGGCTTTTCCCGATTAGGGGTTGCCACAGCAGATAATCTGCATTTTTATAACATGGAATTTTTGTTTTTACGGTCGGATGCCCTTCCTGCCACCAACCCTCTCATCAGAGGGAAAAAACCAATGCTAGGCTACGTTACTCAAAATAATTTTTTGCTAAGATCACGCACAAACGTAGTTACTGTCACTACTAGTGGTTTGCTAGTGATAGCCTTTTCTTTGGAGTACGGTATTGGCAACAAAGGGTTGACGTATAGCATTTATCTGTCGCGAATGCTTACGTATGAACGTCTTCAGTTATATTGGCAAAGTGTACTTAACAAAAAAAAGCATTCTCAATGTGACCTAGCTCGTTTAACTGTATAGTACTGCATTTGCCTTGCCCAACTTGCCTCGTTAGGAAAAGCGGACAGTTTATGATAAAAAATAATCCGCCTCTTATTGAAACATGCAATTGCAAACACTTTGCTCAGTTTACTGCAACAAATAAAACAAATTATTGAAAATGCAAATTTTCAAATTGATTTCAAGCTTTACTTCATTTGGTCACAAAGAAGTTAAATCCGAATCCGAATCCTAATCCGAATTTTTCAAAACTCTAAATCCTAATCGAATCCTAATGCGGCTCAAATCTTCAAATCCGGCCGGATCTAGATCCTGATCGTAATCCGTGCTCATCTCTGGCGTTTAAGTAAAAAAGAAAAAAAGCTTGCTTAACCAGAATGCTTAAAAAAATATTGCATCATGTGTTTGAAATAAGCGCTTAAAAGTTTTTGTGAAATTTTGCTTTATGGCATGATCTCAGTTCCTAAAAGCATGAAATTTATTGAAGTTGGAAAGTTGGTTGCTGGCTCATGTTTATGCAAAAAATTGCTTTTCTTCATAAACAATGCAATTTTTTAGTAATTTATGTTCAATTGTGACATCACCATGACGTCACCAACTTCCTCAAGACTCTCACATTTTTGTGGTGATAAATAATACCACGATTAGAGCTTGCATGTCTAGTGATTTTAAAAGAGTTCAGCTTGAAAGCAATAAAACACTAAATGGCTTGTTTCGTCGCCAACAATCATTAAGTATAAAAAGATCTCTGTTTTGGGAATGATGTTGCTGACATCTCCCGAAAGAGTCATCATCAGTCGCGTTTCTACAATCAGTATTTCTTAAGAAATAAAAGAAAACCACTTTTACAATGAATTGGTGATTGTGACGCCATGATAGATCGCAATAAAATGAAGTTTATGAAGCTGTAAGAGAGGGCGAGAAAGGGCATTTTCTCCCTTGGCAATTTGGAAAAACGATAGTTTTTGTATATTCAATTAAAATATTCGCACGCCATAGGCACGCGATATTTTAGTCTACCTTTTCAAATAAATGAAAAGTTGTTTTTGCCTAGTTAAATGTTTCATTTATAGACCTATTAAAAGCGTAAACAGCAAACTATTTTGTTGTTGCAATAAAAACTTTTACTGCTTCCCCAGAAATATTTCTGCCAACCCCCACGCGGTCAGGTAATTTTTAACTTGGTCTGGCCATGGCAAACCAATTTGTTTTATGATCTACACACACATGTTTTGCAGTTGCAGCACCGATTTCGAGTTTTATTCTTCTGACAAAGTCTATAAGTGTTTTTTTTCTTTTTCCGTCTTGCTCCGTCCGCAGCCTTGCTCCAAACTATAGACTGTTATAATGATTGCATAGGTTGGTGGGTAGCTGTTAATCTTTATCATTCTGTGACAAATAGCAACTCTCCTAGGTGCAGGAGAAAGTCGCGCCTGCTGCCTTGCGTCATACCGATATCTTTGGCTATCGAAAATCAGTTCCAGCAAATTATATTCAAAGATTGAAAAACACTGCTGAAGGCCATCATGTAAATCAGGGATGTCCAACCTTTTGATTTAATGGGCCGCATTGCAAACTTAAATATTTAACTGGGCCGCAAAACCACCAGAATATCTTAATACAATTTAATGAAAAAATTACAATATAAAACAAAACCATGTGAATACAATTTATTTACACTATTACAACATTGTAAATATGGTAATGTTTATATGTAGCTACAGTACACATAAAAAAAACATTAAATTAATTTAATTAATCAATATTAATTCAATGAGACTTTTGATTTTATCTTCCAGCCATAATGTTTTCAATATTTGCATCAAAGGATGCATTCTTAATTCTAAGAATGTTTGCTAAATGTCTGTCAGTCAACCTATTTCTTTCTGCAGTTTTAATGTTTTTCATGTTTGAAAAAACTGCTCGCAAGACTATGTACTTCCCCACAGGCATAATAATTTAATTTTCTGGATAAATTTAGAATTTGATTGAATTCATTTTTGAGAGAATGCAATTTCTTATAAAACAAAAGAAGTGTGTTCTCCCTATGGAAAGTTTTTAAACTTTCCCGACTTTGCAGCTCAATCAGTTTAAGTTGGTACTCCACTGGTGCTTTATTATATTCAAATGAAAATGGATCATTAAACAATTTTAACTCAATTTCAATCTTTCTAAAGTCAGAAAATCTAATTGTAAACTCTCCAAGAAAATCTTCACATAATTTAGTATATTTTTCATAGCTTACAGAAAACTATTTCTCTCTTTCAGATAGACTACGAAAGTGTACAATTTTACCAGCTTTTAGCTGTGCTATAAAAAGTTCCAATTTCTTTGTGAAACTAGTTATCCGCTCAAACATTGAGGAACATAACTGGTCCTTTTCTTGTAAATGCAAATAAGTTCAGCTAATACTTCGGTGATGTCCACAAAGAAAGATAAATCATTCAACCATTCTTCATTTTCTAAAAAATTCACATCTTGCTTCTTTTCTTCCAAGAACACTTTTATTTCAGGCAACAATAACTGAAATCTTTCTAAGGTTGCTGCTTTACTGAGCCATTTCACTTTTGAGAAATATACTATGTCTTCATATCCACTGTCAACTTTGTCCAAGAATGCTTTTAATTCGCAGTGATTTAAACCCCGTGATCTGATGAAATCAACAGCCTTGACAAGATCAGTCATCAAATGTTTCATATTTAGCTTTCGAGCACATACTGTAATAGCTGGTGATGTATCAAACAATGGTAACTGAGTTTCTCATGATCAACAGATTCTTTGAATAAAGTAATAAAACCATTGTGTTTACCAGTCAGGGCAGGAGCACCATCGGTTGTAATTGAATAAATGTTTTTCCTATGAATATTGAATTTATCTAGTGACAAATTAACAAACTCAAATATGTCCTTTCTTGTTGTTGTGCCATTTATGGGACACAAGCCGAACATTTCTTCAATAATATTTAAATTTTCATCAATTCCTCTATTGAAAATAATTAATTGTGCGGTATCACTTTGATTAGTACTTTCATCCAACGCTAAACTGTAAAAAACGCATGCAGATAATTTGTCCTTCAATGTGCCTTCAATATTATCACCCAAGTCATCAATTCTTCTTCCAATTGTCTGATGTGATCGGCATGTTTCCTTTAATAAATTCATCTTGTCTGGACAGTACTCATTAAAAGCAGTAACAATGCATTCTTTTATTAATTCTCCATCAACAAGTGGTTTTCCTTTCTTAGCTAATTTCTCAGCTATAAGGTAACTAATTTTTGTACATGTTCCAGTTTTAACGACATGTTTTTAAAGACTAGCTTGTTGTGACCTAATTGCTTTTGTCAATTCTTCAATTTTCGTTTTTCTTCTTTCTTCATTAAACGTCTGATATTCTGACTCATGTTTCGAAGCATAATGACGTTTGATATTGTATTCCTTGCATACGCCAATCTTATCATTACATATAAGACATATTATATTGCCAAATAATTAGGACACAAAATATTTTTCCGTCCATTGGATATTAAATTTCCTCTTTTCTTCTGCTATCTTCCTTTTTTTAGTAATAGATTCCATGGCCATATTTTCATTATTTAAGATTATAGTTCTCTGAAAAAGAAATTTATCATTGATAGGTACACTGAGCCGTAGTTTACTGAAAATGCATTTATTTCAACAACAAAGAAAATTTAAAAATCCATCAATATAATTAATTAATCTAATAGTTAAACCAATAATGTTAATTTAGTTTTAACAAGATGGCCTTCAAAGTGATATTTATCCATAGTGTGTATTATATTTTGGGGACCGTAATCACAGAACTAAGAAACTGACAATATTATAAACTTAGTATGCATGCTCAGTCGTAAATTTCATCTAAATTATATTGTTTTTTAAATTGTTTATCTTAATTATTTTATTTATTAAATATAAAGTATTTTTGATTAAATTACAGAAAGACTCTTGTGCTCACTACTTGATAAATTTGCTAAAAAAAGCTTTATTAATGAGTCGATAGTGGGCTGCATCCAAATATTGAGTGGGCCGCAGGTTGGACATTCCTGGTCTAAATGGAGCTTTAGTGCTATAACATCTCAGCATTTCGTCAGCAGTATCAACGCCACCTTCAATGGCGTTATAACAAAAAATCACCTCTGGCCTCTTTTTGCCATCATGATCGTCCACAATTGAAGCCGTGTACCTTAACGAGAGCAAAAATCCATCCCTTTTCTGTTTGGCGTTAAAACAAAGAATCATGATCACATCCTCCTGCGTGAAGAAGAATCGTGATGAGAAGAGGCTGCTGTCGTCAACATGTAGCTCGGCCAGTATTTCCTTCTTGCTTTTGCGCAGTGTCCCCACCATTGTGATGTTTTGGGGAACCAAACAAAAATCCAAAATAATGCTTTATTGAACATAATTAAATTAACATAAGAATAGTTAATATAACAAAATTCTCCGAAGCTTTTCGTTTCCTCTCGGGGACTTCATCAGGACTAAACAAATAAAGCTTTAATACCTAAGTTAAGTTTAATATGATATTAAGGTACTGGACACTAAATGATTCAATTAGTTACGTTTTGGCACTATACCTCTCAATGAAACACGTGCAGAAACGACTTCGCTCCTTGTGAATGACCGAGTTTTATGTTTAGGGATGGCTTTAGGCGTTTGATTAGCAGCGCTTCCATTAGCTGTGTGTGTGTGTGTGTGTGTGTTTACCCCTACTCTTCCTCGGGATGGAGGTACGGCATGAACGGTAATTCAGGTTCATGCCGTCAACCTAATTGATATTAGGCTAGGGGAAGATGGCAGCCCATTTCGAACCAGTCTTGAGTGACTGGTAGCCCCACCACCAACAAGGCGGACTGCCACTGGTGGGTACCCAAGAGTCGTCTGACATGCTGGGTTAGCAACTTCACAATTATAATCCGGTGAAGTACGGGTGGGGCCACCTGTCTCCCACATAAAGGTGGGGGCGTCCCGTTAAGTGCCTTGCCCAAGGACACAACAAGCAAGCTTGCCGGCTTGTTCTCCACACTATCCCTTTTACATGCTGAGCGCCAAGCAGGGAAGCTGTAAATACCATTTTTTAAAGTCTTTTGGTATAACTCGACTTAGGGAATGAACCCCAGGTCTACCGACTACAATGTGGACGCTCTAACCACTACACCATCGCGCCGGTTCTTCCATTAGCTCGGTTTCAGTGTTAAAACGATACTTTTTCAATGATGTGAAGCTTTGCTCTACTGGCATTGTTTCTCTGCAGGCTTTGCATTGATTGCGATGAGATTTGATGGCAGAGTTAGATGAGCTTAAGTTATTGGAAAGATGGTTTTCAATTCTGACGAATAGTTGTCTAGTCGTCATACCGATGTACAACGTGTTCTTATCACAAGACAAGTATATTTATAGACAACATGCGAGCAGAAAAGAGCGGGTAAAGGAAATTTAAGATTGAAATGCGAGATTGTTCTAAAAGTTTGATAAGCTATTTTTATATCAGTGCTCAGTCTGTCGCGAAACAACGCAGCAAGGCGTTTGCTAAATTTGATGGATGGACTACCAACATATGGGAGGGTTAAATAAAAATTAAGGTTAGGGGTATTGTTGGAGGAGTCGGTAGGAAATTGCTGATTCTGATTTTTTAATTTATTCTTAAGTTTGTCAATCACATTTAGGATGAAAGATATTGGGTAACCGTGCCGTTTAAATAAAGAGATGATACAATTGATTTCTGTTTTCAGTAACGAATCGTTTGAAGAATATAAATAAGCACAATGCAATAAGCAATTAATAAGGCCTCGTTACCAGGACAAAGGTGCTATGCTGTTAAAATGTAAGATCACACCGGTAAAAGTTGGTTTGTGGTATACACCTATATTGAATTCTCCGTCACATATCGTTAGTTCAACATCAAGAAATGGTAGCGAGGGACCTGAAGCCCCCTCACATGTGAAACGAAAGTGAGAGTGCTGGTTGTTGAGCACATTTAAAAACAGTTCAACTTTGGTTGAGGAATTGAAGATAGCAAACACATCGTCCGCATAACGCCTGATGGATAAAACGAAAGATGTTGATCAAAAATTTTCTTTTCAATCATTCCAAGAAACCAATTAGCTAACCTAGAACCTAAAGGGTTACCCATAGCTACTCTAACAATTTGCAAAAATAATTTGCCATTATGAATAAACATACCTTCTGTACTAAGTTTTAAAATTTTTTAAAGATCTTTTGCGTAATTGGTTTCTTGGTTTGAAGAAAAGGTAACTCAGAGGCGACATCACACGAGAATAGTTTATTCGCAATATCGTTAATTACAAGGTCAACTGGAACGTTGGAGCTGAGGCTAGTGACATCAAAACTTACTAATTTTGCATGATTGTTGGGCTTAAATTCTTTAATCTTGTCAATAAAACTCGAAGTTGAAGGTAGGGAATAGCGATCAGGAATATAAAGTTTAATTAAAGAATCGAGCTATTGGGCTAAATTATGTTCAGGGGTATTGAGCATGGAAGTGGCTGGTCTGAAGGGACATCCGGTTTTATGAATTTTTGCTTTACCGTAAAGGCGGCCGGATACAATGCCTGAAGGTAACAAGTTTAAATAGGTGACAGGATCAACAATTGGATTAATGTACATTGTAAGGAAATACTTAATACTATTAGCTTTTTTTATCCAAGGGGCACATTTACATTCTTCAAGAAAAAACTATTGTCAAGATTGAAGTTGATTTCTTTGAATTTGGTGGGATCATTAACTATTGAGTCTAACTTTTTAAAGTAACATTCTGAATTCAATACAGCTACGCCATTACCTTTATGAAATTGGCAAATTTTTATTGTTTCATTCCTGGAAAGTTTGGAAAGGCTGTTGTGCAGTGCTTCATTGTATCTTGAGCGACATCTACTTGTTGAAGTTCTTAAAAAAAGCTTAAATAGCAAATTTTAGTTCATCTTTAAGTTCATCGTCTGGTGAGACTTTGTGCGTTTTAAGTACTTTACTGGTATAGTTTTCAATTCTAGATTTCAATTCCAAAATGCCAAGTCTTCAATAGCAATTTGGTTGAGATTAGGTCTTTCAATTGGCTAGTCTAAACTTAGTACTGTGTGCCAAGTTAAAAAAACTGCCCCTAAGAAAATTGCCATGTAAATACCATTTGCTTCTCAGTTAAAAATAACTCCATACCAATTAGATACTCGTCGGTACGTGAGCAAAAACAATCATTATTTGGTCACTACTACCGGCACCGTAAGCTGCCAAGCTTTCTTGCTGTGTCCTTGGGCAAGCATGTTTGCTGTGTCCTTGCTGTGTCTTTTAACGAGATGGCTCCATCTTTATGTGGCAAACACTTGGTGGGGCCAAGCAGTCTACCCGTCGTGGTAGCCCAGTCATGAAAAACATGCAAACAGAGTGTAGCAACTTCAACTACAAACCACCAACGGAAAGTCAACAAAAACACTTGGCTTTATATATGGAATGCCGCTACATGAAGTGACTAGTCGCCGTCGGAGTGCACTCATTTGAACCCGAACTACAGTCCAATGCCTGCTGTTGCGCTACAATGGTGACCCCGACGTGATGCTACATCTTCTCCGATGTAATTGTACGGCAGCGTCATTAGTCAAGCAGCACAAACCATCGTCGAGCTTTATCCAAATAGGAACTACGACGACAGGGCTCTCGAGGCACAGAAGGTTTGAGTAATTTCATAAAAGTTACAAGTCGTCGACGATATGCGGTGTGCGAAACCGTGTCGTCATTGTCTGAAAAAAATTGTCCTGGCAAGCTCAGGGTGATGCCAAGTGTAAGCTTAGAAGAGCTGCAGCCAATATTCTCTTTGACCATGAAGCGGATACCAAGTAAAACGAGGCCGAGATTTTCGTACCAGGCAGAGGGTTTATCGTTACACTTAAGAGCTGTTTTAACCGTACGATGAACGTATTCAACCATTCCATTGGCTGCGGGGTGGTACGCTGTGGTGTGTGACAACTTTGTCTCCAGGAACTCGCACATTTCCTTCTATAGGTAAAAGGTAAATTGCCGACCTCTATCGGTAGTCATCTAAGTGGGACAGCCAAACCTTCCACCCAGAGTAAAAGGAACGCGTTAGCACACTCTGTCGCAGTTACGTCACCCAAAGCGACTAACTCTACGTGTCTGGTGAAACGGCAGATGATGGACAAAAGGTAAGAATAACCATCGGGAACTGGTAAGGGGCCAACGATGTCAACATGAATATGCGAAACTTTTTTATTAGGAGCCTTAAACGAGTGCAACAGTGCTCGATTGTGTCTTATAACCTTCGCTTGTTGGCATTTAATACACGTCTGAACAAAAGTTTTGATGTCATACCTCATTCCGAACCAAACAAATCTCTGGTCGACTAGCTTCTAGCCAGCCCGGACTCCAGGATGTGACAAAGCATGCAACGTATCGAAGATCTTTTTTCGAAATCCGTTGGTCGGCTCAAAAAATCGGCGACAACAATCGGCGACAAATATATCTCACATCGGCGGTCAGTTGTGCTACCTACGAAAGCTGGCGCTGCTGCCGGGCAGTAACTTGTTTCATGAGAGATGTCACGGCACTGACTAATGGCTTGTAATTGGTAAAAAAAAGTAAAAGCGCGACCCTCCAAATAGTACCGGAAACGTCACAATGACAAGTACATTGCGAGCAATTCCCGGTGGAACACAGAATAGTTGACTTGGGCAGAGTTAAGAGCCTTAGAAAAGAAGGCTAACGGTTTAGCATGACCGTCGATAACTTGCTGCAGGACCCAGCCAACCGCAGATGTCGAGGCGTCTACCACCACCTGTGTCTCGGCACCTAGCACAAGGAAAGCGAGTAAGGTCGCACTAGCAAGCTTGGTTTTTATCGCAGAAAAATCTTCTTCTGCCTCCTCGTTCCAACGTAGGGCTTGTCGGTTGTACTTACGCGGGGAAAGCATTCTATTCAAAGGTTGCAAGGTGGTTGCAGCCGCAGGGATAAATCTCCGGTAACAATTTATCATGCCTAAAAATCTACGCAACTGTTTCATGTTGCTGGGCCTCAGGACGTTTTGAATTGCGGTCACCTTGTATTCAAGGGGCGCCACTCCCTCTCGGTTCACCTTGTGACCGAGAAACACGATTTCGTTAAGGTCAAAAGTGCACTTGTCTTTATTTAAAATAAGGCCATAATACTTTAATCTTTCAATAACAAGGGTAAGGTGTCTTATGTGTTCTTCTCGTGTCTTGGAAAAAATTAAGACGTCGTCAATATACATAAATGAGAAGGAAAGTTCCCTTAAAACTTCATTAACAAAGCGTTGAAACGATGCGCCAGCATTACACAATCCCATGGGCATTTTACGAAAACAATAGCTAGCAAGAGGTCTCACCATAGCAGTCTTAGAGATATCTTGTTCAGCAATTTCGATCTGATGATAAGATTTATACAAGTCTAAACTCGAAAAGTGCTTACTACCTTACTTAAAATCCACAAAATTGGTGAGTAGCGGCAATGCGTACCGATCCGGCACGGTTTGTTTATTTAAGAGCCGAAAGCCACCCGTGATTCTGTTAGAACCATCTTTCTTAGGGACAAGATAAACAGGGCTCCCGAATGGAGAATTAGCCGACTCAATGACATTCAAATCCTGCAGCTTCTGCAGCTACACTCGTAAAATTTCCAACTTCTCCGGCGACAAGCGTCGCACTCTTTGACAGGTAGGAGGTACCCGGGTATTAATAAAATGCTTGGTCTGATGCCGTGCCAGTTTCTTAAAATTTTCTAAATCGAAAACGTCGGAGTATCGATCAAACAACTCCTTGGGGTCCTAAACGGGCGTACGTCACTATCAATGCAAGCAGGTGATGAAGGGCAATCAATCTCAGGGGGCGCACCAGCGACAGCTTCGCAGGAACGTAAGTCTCCAAAAACGTAAGGCGGATTAACAGGGTTCTCATCTGGTAGCAGTAACCTGCCTCAGCTGGCGTCAACTAAGAGACCAAAATGATTCAGAAAATCCAGACTTAATGTAGTGAACAAAGTGTCCGCTGTGACAAAAGTCCAAGTAAATAAACGACTCTAGGTTCAAGGTTCACTCTAATTCTGCTTTCAAAAAAGGGCACTTAAAACCCGTTTAGACAAGACATGATCCCGTTACACTCGGATGTGTGGCTGGCCTATGGCGTGTGGTCACAGAACGGCGGCTACCACTGTACACTATAACTTTATTGTGGGTTTTAGGATCGCGTACAATTAACATTCAGTCTTTAGCGCCGTACAATCCATAGCAACCAGACCTCCCCATCACAAAGCCTACATGCGCTACTCGTTTTTTGGCAAAGTATTATTAGTGTTTTCCGGGCGACGAGTGACAGGGTCCCTCCAAGCACAAGGCGACATGCAGCGAAAAACAGTGCCGCCAAATCTTTATTTATGTATTTATTTTATTCATGACCACCACCATTACACACGACACTGAACAACAATAATAATGAGAGAAATGGAGTCAAGAAAAGGAAGAAGCGACACAACGTCAGACGTTAAAGCATGCAAATGAAAACAGTGGATCCATAAAACTAGAGCAATAGTTGCATGGCCGCTAAACCCTAAATTTAAGCAATTAAAGGACAGTTTAATTGAATTGAAAAAAAACAAACAAAACAAAACAAAAACGTAGGAGATTTTATAGTTGTAGATCATATTATTTTGTAAATAAGAAGTTAGAACATTCGAAATAGTAAGGATCAGAAAGATGACCAGTGCGAGACACGGCTACGTAGGTGGTCAATGGGTGGCGCAACCGGCCTATAAGGCTGTTTTTTAGCTCATCTGAGCATGGTGAGGAAAGAAAAACCACCCTGAAAATGAAACCTCACCGGGTCCGGAAACCCTTTCATTAAGCAACTGGTCGAAAAGAAAAAAAAAAAAATTTTTAACTTACAAGACACGTAGCTTAGCTCATCTCAACACAAAGGTTTTAATGTGTTACCTGAGAGTAACAGTTCATCAATAAGTAGTTCGTCCTACAGCCCCAGTTTTTACGTTTGCATGAGTGTTAGTAGTTTGTTACTTGCAGAATTAAAAGAGTAAAATTTTGTCTTGCGTGGTAAAAACATAAAGCTCACAACGGTGGTCGAAGAGCGGGCAAAAAACAACCCCTACGAGGCCCTCGGTAAGGAATGCTGCTAAATCTAGGACATGAAAATGAAGAATGCTGAAAATTACTATCTCGATTTGTTGATGCCATAGGTGTAAGAGCAAAAGAATTAGTTTGTAACGTAACAGTTTGCGGAGCTAGGTTTTGCTGCAAAAATGAGTTGAACGATTCCGCTAGTCGATCAACCTTGTCCGCAAGAAGTTTGTATGGAGCAGACACAAAACGGGGCTCAGAGGTCGGCAATTGGTCCTCTGCAACTACACGATCAGCACGACGTGCTACATTATCCAAGTTTCCCATGGGACCAGCTACGAGAACTCGCCTGACGTTTGAGGACAATCTATCCATAAATAATTTCTTCAGCAGAACAGAAGAGCCTTTAGCCCCTAACAGTTTGCGCATCTCGGCAAGCAACTCCATGGGTTTTTGGTCGCCCAAATCACAAGCATGCATCAATTGGTCTAACTGGTGCTCTTTGGTTTGGCCAAAAATCTCAACAAGCGCCGCTTTTAAATAAGAGTACGGGTAAACAGGGTCTAAGTCCAGCAGTACGTGCTCGACACGTTGCAAATGTCGCAGCTCTAAAAAGCTTAATAAAAGCTCGTGCCTTTGAAACTCAGAAGCAATCTTCCTCATGGCAAAACTGTTCTCCACCATGAGGAACCACAGTTTAACGTCATTTTCCCAAAACTTGGGAAGATTAATGGTAATATTATTCATAGCGGCAGCGGCATGGGGCTTGGAAAAATCGGGCGCTCCGACGCAGATGGGCGGCCCCATTGACCGGGGTGGAGGAATTTTAAGGACTCTCAACGAATACAGGGCCGGGCCAGCTTCAGCAGCATCATCGCAGGACACACCAATCTGGGGGTAGCGGAATTCCACCTTGGACCTTAAGAACTGAGGACATGTCCGACAGGTTACTTGAGACGGGCTATCACCATCACTGCCCAAGGTCTCAACACGAACAGGGTTCTCTGCCAATGAATCCAGCAACACCCTGATTCCCCAACAAAGTGAAATTATATTGCTAGCACATCAAGTCATATCGTCAGCACATCAAAGTGCTTATGACATAGTGTAGAGCAGGGGTCGGCAACCTACGGCCCGCGGGCCGGATTCGGGCCGCCAAACAAAATCATCTGGCCTGCAGCCCTTTTACAAATTTTAGTAATGATACAACCGGCCTAGTAGTTGTGTATTTTATTTTATTAATCTGTTCTTCTTGCAATTATCTGGTACTGTATAATTATGAGAAACTATCTTAACAGAAATCGATCTTTATCGGTTGGCGTAAAGCTTTGATTCACTATAAATGTTTGCCAACCGTATTATAATGGTGAATGCAAGTAACTCTATTCTACGTTCCTAAGCTTTTTTATGCCAACGTCGCATTCACCTACTTTCTTGTGTACTAGTACTTAAGTCTTAACACCTTATGACGCTTAAGTAAACCAAGTGTCTCTTATTCAATGGCGTACTGTATGCGTAACTGATAACTGATAGCAATTTGTATTACATTTGCATTTAATCTTTCTTTCAAATTAAGTGGTATATTTCATTCGTAGTTGTAGCGCCCAAGGAGAGAATTGAATGGAAGTCATAGGCAGGGTTGCATAAAGGTGGTTGACAGTTTCAGCTTTGTAATTGCAAAGCACAATTTCTAATTGTAAATTTATTAAATATTTGCCGAGAAGTTATGTTAATGATGGTCATTAAGCATAAATTTATTAATTTTTAGAAATCTGGCAATGTTGACAAAACGTAGAAAAGTTCTTGTAATGTCGTATTAAAGGGCTTTGGAAATAATGATGTCCAAAATAAAAAGATCATCACCCTCTATTTGGACAGAAAATGCGTCATTTCAAACTAAGAATTGCGTAGCAGCTCTTTCAATGATGGCTTCTATCGTTTTTAGCTCTTTAGTACGGCAAGTGTGGCTACCCCTGTCATATTAAATTAGATATGCTGAAGTTTCTACAAGTGTTGGTGGGCCGCACAAAATGCTCTGATGGGCTGCATGCAGCCCGCGGGCCGTAGTTTATCCACCCCTGCTATAAACCATTGTTGCTACCTTGTAGCATGTTGGCTTTTTGATTGAATGTAAAATCCGACTAGGCCTTTGCTGCTCTGAAGTGCAATACCAAAACTGTGATGTCACAACGGCATGATGTCACAATGGTCTCAATAAAACTATTTATGTTTAAAGAAGGACTGCGTATTCGTTTATGACGCTCATGCAGCAGTTACGCTGGTCAGCAGTCATTTTTGTACTCATGTAATTGATTAATTATGAACTTTTTGTATGACATGCTGAGTCACTGTCACGAATAAATATATGCGTTAAAAGAATAGTTTTTACATATATTACGTGCTAGACACGTTCTATAGTTATTGTAATCTGTTGTTTTATTTTGCCATGATTATTTTAATTGCAAATCTGAATTGTCTAAAGCCCTAAAATTGCTAAACTGTTTTCGAAAAAAGATCGTTTTTTTCTTTCACATTTATTAATAAATTTGTAACTCGCACGCCTTTTCTGACGTTACCATGGTTGATTACGTGACTAAGTTCCAGCTTGCTGTTCTAATGGTTTCGTATTAAAATTTTTGGTTCAATTATGTTAAAGATTTATCCTTTTTCTTTTCTTCAATTGTGGTTTGTATTTATGTAGTTGCCGATAACTTTATATTAATTAGTACAATGCTTTTGGTGAGATTTAAAGCATAGAAACTACAGAATTTGATCGCTAACTGTTCCAATACCAAAAGCATAGCAAAATGCAACAGGTCATGTGTAGAAGCTCCGAATTGAACTACTGGTATAAATTTACGGATAATCTGAGAAGCTAGGTTCTCAGATTCGTTACGGGAAAATTTGGTTGGGGAGGTCATGCACTTATCCTACATCTCCCATTTGAATATGGCATCAATGTAAAAGAAATAAGAGCATGCTCCAAAATACTGTCAGTCCTCCCGTTTTGATAAATTTCCAAAATAGGCAAAAAACTCACTTGTGTAAGGTTAATCTTCAAAAAAAGTCTTCAACTTTGATTGTATGGGGCAAAATAATTGCTCAAAGAAAGATTACTTTTAAACAAAGTTTTCAACTTTGTAGTAAAACAAAAATGTCTTCGTCCTCCCCCCACCCTTTAAAATCTTCAAAAAAGTGGCCTTCATGCTTATGTGGAGCTGAATACAGCCAAAAAGTCACGCAGAACACTTAATCTTCATCAACCTTTTTTGGAGACAAAAAACAAAAAAGTCTTCCCTCTCTCCCCCCCTCCACTATACAAAACAAATGTTACGCCCATGAAATATGCCAGTTTTTAGGAGTGTTGCGAGGTTGATTTTGATTCGCGTTTTAGTTTGTAGGTGTTGCCTGGACCCTTTTCGACGCAACTGCCTACGTGCGATTGTTGCAAATTTCAAATTAGATAATTGCTAATTCTACTGCCTAAGGTAGCTTACCAAATATAACCTAAGATTCTCTTATTGTCACGAATACATAAATTTGCACTAGAAGAATAGTTTTATATTGTTAGTTTCAAGTGTTTACGATTGATAAAGAGCGTCTTATAAGCAAGAAACAAAACAACTAAGCGAGTGCAGAAGGCGCGAGGCTTCCGAAGGGAGCAATGTAATTAAGAGATATTTTCAAATTTACAAAGTCATCCCTAGACGAGTTTCGTCCTTTTGGACTCATCAGCAGGGCTTTTGATTTATTTTGCAGTGATCATTTTCGATTGTAAATCTGAATTGTTTGTAGCCCTAACTTGCTAAACTGTTTTCAAAAAAAAGACCTTTTTTTCTTTCGGTTTTATAAATAGATTTGTAACTCACATGCCTTTCTGACGTCACAATGACTGTCTACGTGACCTAGTTTTTTTAGGGTATTCTAATGCATCTTGTTTCTTCTCGAAGATTTTTCTTTTTTTTATTACTACTGATTACGTAATTTGTTAACGATCTTTTTTTTTGTCACGTGATGTTCTAGCAATTTTTAGATTATTTTTCATCGTATATATAAGGCGATAGGATTTTAAAGATTCAGAGATTGAGTAGTAGATCAGAGTAGAGTAGAAATTAGTGTTGAAAAAGGCGTAGTTGTGTGGTGATTGCTGTGACAGGAATCAAGCGATTATTTTGGTGGCTTAGTTATAGTTAGTCTCTGATATTTAATTATTAAAGTGCTTTAGTTCTGTGTTTCGACAAGCGAAGGAATTCGAAGTTATAAAGTGGTTTGTGAATGTATTGCTCTGTTCTTGATCGAGCAGTGCGCGGGTTATAGTATCTTAGTGGAAGCCAATCTTTTCCTAGCTATTAAGTTGCAACCAAACTTAATTATTCGAGTGATACTGCCGCAAGTCGCTTCAATTTAAGAAGTAAATTGAAATTGAAATAAAATCAAAAACTCTATTAAAATGCGACACTTATATATCTCTTATTTTTAGCATTTTCTCTTACAGTTGGTGATCTATTATATTTAGCTGCCTTATCAATCTTGCCGATTTCCAAAAAAATTGCAAAATTAATCGACAAAATGCTGAGAAAATTAACTGATAACAAAAGTCTCTATTGAAATTCTATAAAACAATGCGCTTTTGATCCTCCAACAAAACTTTGAAGAGCGCTGCAAGTGGTGATGAGGTCACGTGCAATCGATCTGTAGTGACAAGTCCTCGCTCTTTACGTGAAACAAGTTATCTAACGTGCTTTAAGCCTTTTTCGGAAACAACGTTAGACACTTTTTGTACAGTGGTTAATCCGAGCTCATTTAAATTCATTATTATTTCTCTTGAAACCTCAATACATTTCATTTTTAAGTCAATACATTAACAGTTAAAGTAAATCAAAGAATTGATTCATGCAAGATCGACTAAAACCAGTTGAACTAATTCTAGTGAACCCAGAGAACTAATCCTTGCCAACATATCGATTCTCAATCCATGTAGAAGGCGTCTTCAAAGAATCTGCAGCTGCTACTTCAAATGCAGATTGATGTATTTGCAATGACGTCAGGCCAAGAAATATTTTAGAGGCTGTTTCTAGATAATCTGCTAAAATACTTTTTTTTCTGTGTTAAACACTTTGCTATGCAAATCATTTGGTCAAAAGTAGCACTTTCAATCAGCTTTGAACTTTTTGACATATCTTTGAAGTGTTCTTTCTGAAATTCTTTTTTCTTTATTCACTTACTGTATTTATCCACCATATGCAAGAAAGCGAATTGTATCGCTATCTTTTGGAAGGTATGCCCGCACTCGCTTGGGGGTTGCTTTTTTCGAGGTGTCTGGGACACCTGTTTTTCACATAAAGGCGGTGCGTCTAATTAAGTGCCTTGCCCAAGGACACAACAAGCGAGCTTGCCCGCTTGTTCTTCACAACCTCCCCTAAATGCTGAGCGCCAAGCAGGAAAGCTGCAGATACTATTTTTAAAGTCTTTTGGTATGACTCGACAAAGGGAATGAACCCTAGGTCTACCGACTGCGAAGTGGACGCTCTAAACACTACGCCATCGTTTGGGTCGGTTTAGCAACTTCTCTTATTTCCTTCTTTTTTTCAGCAACCAGTTTAGCAGCTTCTTTGGTAGCATCATTTGGAAATAACCCTGTATATCTTTTTCTTTTAGTGTGCCTAGCCATAGTTGCTGATGTATGCTTTTTACAAACCCTAAAATAAGTAATTGATTTTAAAAAAATTCACTCTAAAGAAGTAGGGAGGACTGGGAAAAAGTGTCCTCTATGGACGCGCCATGCTGAACCTGGCCTCCAAACTTAGTAAAAGAGGCTGGCAAACGTTATCTAAATCACTGGCTTACTAGCAGCTTTTGAAAACACTATCGATTAAACTACCCTGACCTGAACACTTTTTGACTCTGCCAAAACTTTGCTAATCTTGAAAATTTAGTTAAATGGCCCTAAAACTAATTTTTCTAAAAACTTCATCAGTAGTGCTTGCAGAACCGAATATTTTGTTCTTTTGCATTGATAGGCCTACGTGTACAAAAGAAGGTGATGCTTTCTGCAATCTGATTTCCTTAAAAACTATGAAGAAAATTATGGTGTCTCAGTTCTTCCGAGACCCAAGTCTCTCTTGTCTCCCCTAGATCAAGGTGCAATTTTATTTAAAGAGAAATGCCTGGTATTTTGCCGCCGCCTTTTAGTAACCAAAAGGCTACTCGTTTGAGAACATTTTGGGCCTGATATAATCACGCTGGTTATTTCGTCACCAAAGTACATTGTCACAATTTTGCCTCTCCTTCCCCGCATACTTTGAGAACTTGGCGCTTACTTCCATACAATTGTGTTCGGACTTGTTTTTGCGTCATCTTCGAAGGCCTTTGACGCGCAATCAACTCGAGTCCATATTGCGAAAGACGAAGCAAAATAAACAAGATGCAACTCGCAACCTGGCATCTTGATCGGATCAAAAAAAATTATTCATGACCGATGATAGCCTAGATCTGTGATTTTCGATCGATGAACCAAAGTCTTCATTGGGCCAGTACTTTATTTAGTCTACATATGGAGTGAAATTGGAAAACTATTTCTTAACGATTGTTTCTATATAATATTCGGAAAACACCCTTGAAACTTACCTTGACAACTTTTTTGTGTCGCTCTTAAAAATGAGACAATGTATAACCGGGGCACATGCTTCCATGCATTTCGAAATTGGGCCACATGCCAAAAACGGTTAAACAGCACTGAACAAGAAAAAGAATGTCATAGTTGAACAAAATACGTCTGGAAGAAAAACCAAAAGATGCCATTATATACAAAATAGCGTTATGGGTAAACTTTACGGTATGCAACATTATCATAGCATATACCCTGAATAAATAGCAGTAGGCTACCGCAAATATCAATTTTACACCTTCAAAATATGTTGCGAAGACTGGTGTAACGATTTGTTCAGCCGTGTCCGCCAAAATTTGTCCAACGGTTTTCGTTCCGGTGCATTTCCAGAGAACTTGACTCAACTTTGCCGATGTGATTGTTAGCGTACTAAGTTATACGAGATATAAGATGTCATAATAATACAGGGTTGAACAATATGAAACAAGTAGGATCGTTTTAGGTTATATAATTTAACTGATGTGCTTTTTGAAAATCTTGTGTTGCTGCAGCGTATCTATTAAACGTGTAAAATTAATGCAAGCAGTTAATAATTTCTAAGGTTTAGGAGTGGCCAAGGTTGACAAGTTTAATACATAAATTGCCTTAAAAGTGGTAAATCACTAAATTCAAGTATATTTATGTGTAATTTTTCAAAGTTTCCTTGGGGGACATGTTTCCTGACCCCTTGGAATAATAGTGCTTTCAGCACTCACCAAACAAAAATATGCTAAAAGGGCATTTTGTGCCCCCTCAAAAACTTTTTGCATAATCCCCTGCTCGCAGCTCTGGTATTGCGTCAAAATCTTGCAAATCACTTTTTATTATTTTTTACTGCATGCCTGTAAGGTTTTTCTTACATGAGATTTTGTATCTAGAATGCTGTCTATGTAGGTTCATAAGTGCATTTCTAACTTTCTTTGAAATTCAATTTCAAACTACAAATTTATTAGCTCGACTTTCTTAGCCAGCTGCACTTAGCAAAGGAGTAAACTTATTTTTACTAACACTGGCATAGTATTGAAACTAAGCTTGAAATTGTCAAGATGAGAGCTTAAGTAAGCCTAGCATAGGAGCCAAACATTTCAATTGCATATACATTGTTAAAAGAAATCAATCACAATTATTTAAAAAAATCACAGAAAACTGAACACTGGCAATAAATGTTGAAAAGATTTGAGTTGACTCAAGTCAATTAGACAAAAGTACTCTACATCTGGATTCTAACTCAAGCAACTCGTTTCCAACATTGCATTAAACTTCTATGGGTATACCTATGCAGTAAGCAGTATGCATAAGGCATAGCCAGCAGGGACTTAAAGAAGTTTTTGGGAAATCAGTAAAAGAACACTCCAGAGTGAAATCACAATATATGCAAGACATTTTTGTTACTTTGATTGAAAATAACTTTTATAGGCCCACAGTGGTCAAGGTTTAACGCTAAGGGAAACAAGGTCTTAGCCTCTTATAAGCAATGACTGAACATATAAACCTATGGAGCATCCAGGATCTTCAAGTAACGAGTGTGATTACAAAAGAAAACACTCCCAAGTCATGGAATAAGTCCATTGATTATAACCAATTTTTGTATTTTTAAAAAAATTGATATTTTAGTACTTTCATCCCCTCGTTTTAACTTGTGTTTTGTCTGCATCAGCTGCTCTCATAAAAGAATAGAGAGATCAGGTTTATGGAAATAAGTGCAATGACTATCCTACTTACAATGTTTTTGATCCAATCAGTTTCAGAGATATTATGCACTTCATTTTGAAACAAGAATTGAATGTGCATAAAAATATTGAGGCAATGGCTATTTCACCGTTGACAGCAATTTGTCCTTGGAATCTATTTTGCCGTAATCATTCACGTGTGTTTATATAGCCATATTTGCTACAATTACGCCAGTGACACTGTGGTGTAGTGGATAGTGCGCTGGTCTTGAGATACCATGGTTGCGGGTTTGAATCTCAGCTGGCAGGGCATTAATAGAAAGGCAGTGTACACTGAAGGGGCAGGCCCAGTATGTAAATGTACGGGGCAGTGTACACTGTAAGGAAGTGTACAGGGTGGGGGATAGAGACCTGGGGGTGCACATTTTTTTTAATTGGCTTTTAAAATTGACCAATCAGAAACGACCAAAAGTCACATGTTTAGTACGTCATTAACACTGACCAATCACAAATAACTCACGGCAAAATAGTCTCTGAGGGTAAATTGCTGTCGACGGCAAAATAACCACTGCCAAATATTAACTTATCATCAGTGTTGCAACTGCACATTGGATGAAGCTGGCAAAGCTGAATGCATTAATATTCTTAACCTCATCATTACTGATGAAGAGGCCCAAGTGCACAGAGCCAGCTAGTTAATACAGGCTGGTCCATACCCATTCACATGTTATCATGCTGTAGTTTGTTATGCATGTACTTTTAAAAAATTTCTTGTTTTTCAGAGAAAATATAGGGTTGGGAAGCAAAATTTACAATAAATTTTAAGTTGCTTTCTCTCAATAAGAATTGCGTCACTTGTTTTATAGGCTTACATATGTTGATGTGATAACTATATCTACCATTATTATTTATGTCTTTTCAGAAATGGCTACTCTTATAAGTGATCAGGAGGGCAAACATTAAAGAGTGTGTGATTTGCTGAATGCATCTGTCTCACTGAAGCAGATTTCAAGAATAGTGGGAGTGTCTGAAAAAACTGTTTACAATGTAAAAAAGAAAATGATTATGAGTAAAACTATTACTAGAAAAACTGGAAGTGGAGGAAGTAACAAAAAATTTTCCAAAACATTTATTAAAACTCTCAAATCTAAGATTCAAAAAGACCCAACAAAATCTATGCAAAAAGTGGAACGTGAACTTAAGGTGGACAGCAAGACCTTTAAAAATTCAGTAAAATATGATTTGAAGTTAAAATCCTATACAAGAACACCAAAACACTTGCTGACAACAGCTATGAAAGAAAAAAGTCTGGAAAGGTGCAAGAAAATTACTACATGGCTAAAGAAAAATCCTTCCATTGTAATGATCATTTTAAATGAAAAAGTTAAAGTTTCTTTTCTAATGCTAAGTCTTGTCATAAAATATTGTAAATTTTGCTTCCCCCCCTGTATATTTTTTAAAAGTTATAATACATAAGTAATATGGCAGATCAAAGTCTACTTACACCTGAAGAGCATATTGTAGCAAGCAGGTGGGTACATGAATGCCACAATACTGGTGAGTGGTGACACCCTGGACACCATAAATACCAAATTTAAAGAAAGATTTAAAAAGAATCCACCAACATGCAAAACAGTGTCAAAATGGGAAAACAAGTTGTTCTAAACTGGCAATGCAAAGGATGCTTCTCATTCAGCACCACCAGTGAAATGTCAAAAATCATGTGAGAGCTTGGAGCATTCAATAATTAACTCCCCATTGAAGTCAGCAAAGAAAAGATTAGCTGAACTTGGTATCCTGCAAACAACAATGATGTCTTATATGAAAAAGGATGTGGAAATTATAGTATGGCAGTCCAGTTTTGTGAATGAACTTATTGTTGCTGATACAGAAAAAAGAAAACTAGCTTGTGATGAGTAAATCTGAAGCTTCAATAGGATTCCTGCCCAAGGAAAAGTGACATTTACAGACGAGTGCGCAATTTACCAATTGATTTGAGCATGAAATATTTACTTTTGGGCAAAGAAAAATTCTCATTATTTTGAAGAAATTGAATACAAAACTCCTCGTGTCATTATGCGGGCATACTTCTTTGATGGGCCAGTAAACCATACCTCTTTCTAAACATGCTTTGACAATGTTTTATACCAAAACTTAATGAACTTGGAATCAGAGAGGAAGTTTATTTTCAACAAGATGGAGCACCACCTCATTATGCCCTCAGTGTGCATAATTATCCTAATGATACTTTTCCAACAAGTGGATAGGTCGTGGTTTAGCAACATAATAGCACCTATTGAATGGCCTGCAAGAAGTCCAAACTTTACAATAACTCCTTTTGGGGATACTTATAAAACATATTGTATGTAAACAACATTATCACTCTAACAAATAACGACAAATTGAAGGCAGCTGTTACTGTACAATTTAGAACATTAACCCCTGCAATCTTGAGAAAAATGCCTCATAGAACATGGCATTGCATAATATTATGCTGCAAGAATGAAGGACAGCATACAGATGTACTTGATGCATGAGATATATTTGCGAGTTTGGACTTATGGTCCATTCTGTATATGTAGATAATCACCAGCTATACTCAACACGAAATCCAGTTTAGTGTAATAGCATTGAAACATCAAGTTAGGCCTTACTGAATTGAAATTAGAAAGTAATATCTGTAGCAATCATCTTAAACTACTCAAACTAGTGTTAAAACAGATATAGTTTGATAAACCAGGTTTTTATCTACAAATTTACCAATGCACTAACAAGCACTTCAAACAAGTGATTTAGTAAATTAGTATAAAGGGAAGGGTAACTGATAAAGTTCCAAAATTTAATAATGTTGATGAGAGAATACGCTTTTTTGTTTCAGACACTTTTTGTATTTTTCTCTTGCTAGAATTAGCTGAGGTGTGCTCAATCAATAGGTTGAGCATCCAGCATGTAGCTATCAAATTTGATCTCCAAAAAGAGATCTACACTGGTGTCTGCATGATCAGAAAAAACTCAATTTCAACAAAATTGTGTTCACGATTAAAAAGTTTCTATTCAAAGTTTGATTTTCAAAAAAATGTATTTTTAGCTTTACATGTGGAGAAATAAACTTCTATTTGAAAAAATGTTTTGTTCAAGATCAGAAAGTTTTGTATTAAAGAGTTAATTGCCTTCAAAAAAGGTCTTCACCTTTCAATGACCAGGAAAAACTTCATTTTGAAATCAAGGTCATCAACTCTGCAATGCCTACTTCATAAATAATACTTTGGACTCACTGGCAGCCATACATGAAACATAATCTTCTGTAGTACAGCTGACCTCCAATAGTGAAAAGGTTGCACACACCTGATCTAGCTTCAACCAGATGCAGCCATGACATTAGATGCTTGGGTTGCAAGGATGCTCATTTTTTGTGCTCACATTTTTATTTATATTTTATTGTATATCAAAGGTAGGTCACAGAATCTAAAATTTATCTTTTAATTATAAAGCAAACACTGTTTGTTTAGTACAAACTCATAAGCAGATAACAAAGTTTTTTCAACAAATTTGATATTAAACTCGAAGTTTTGCTGCATTTTGTATACTTGGAGCATTGTTGGAAATCCTTTGAATCAATCAACTAAAATAAACTTTCAAGCATAGCTTCATTAGCTTTAATTTTTGGTGAATTTTATTTATTTATTTTTGGCTCATGCCAGCTTTATGTCAAATCAAAAATACTTTTTAGCTTAATCTTATTTTTGTAAAGGTATAAATATATCTAAGATCATGATGTAGTGGTACTCAGTTTTGACTGCAAAGCAACATGTTTGTTGTACAAAACTCTTTGAAAATGTCACTGGCTTTTGTTGGCAGGGCATCCATAATTTAAAGTGCATAATTTAAAATCCAAAATTCTGATTAAAAAGCTAATGTGTAGTGGCAGACATGTGCTGAATCACCACGTCTTAGCCTGCAAATAAGCAAGAAAAATGATGTAAAATTAATCAAATTACAAAGTCAACCAAATAACTGAAGAATAATAATTATTAATTGCCTTGCTGTGAGAGCAGGAGATTAATGTTGAAAATTCGGTTTTGTCTTTTAAACCTAGCAGATCAAATATGTATTATTTCTTGGCTATTTGTTTCATCTATTTGTCTGACAGCACACTTTGCTAAATTTTCGTTGCTTTTTCCAGTGTTTCTCCTTCGTCCTGCTTAAAATTGCAAATCATTTTTCCTCAGACTCTTCACAACCCCAAAGAAATTCTTCTTTTCATCTTTAACAAAAGTTTTTTTCAATGAAGCAACTTTTGTCATTCTCTAAAATTTATTAAACCAACCATGTTCTTGCTGTTTGCTAGCACTATATCTATGCATGGTACTGACAACACAACCTGTACTACCTCCACCTAGTTTTAAATGATTTTCTTCATCTGGTGCTGTTATGTCTTGTGTTATCTCTCACATTTTTCACAAGCAAGATATTTACTTTTAATTAGGTTTGAAGACCCATTTTTCATTTTCGCCCAACTCCCAATCACCATTTTACCAATTTTTGTGCACTTCACCGAATTTTCCATCTTTTACTTAACTTTTTGATGTCTCTTCTTTGAAATGATGTGCCATCTTTTTTGTCCTTTGGGGGTTAAATTTCATCCCCTTACTTTTGAAGCGTCTCTTTTCAGTTTCAAGTCTTCTCTCCCAAATTCTTCCCGTTGTGCTCTTGTCAGGACAAAATCTGTATAAAAAATTTTGTTTATTAAGCCTCCCCTTGCACACTTTTTAGTTGTATCAAAGCCAGCTGGAGACAACACAGGTTCTTGATATAATCCCACTTGCTCAAAAATTTTTTTATAACTGTGATTCCAATCTAACTATTATCTTAGCACCTTCATAGAAACTCAGGCTCTAATAATTATTTGTGTTAAACTTCTTTTTTCACTGCCCACTCCATCACCGTTTTAGAACACATATCGTTAGCAACCACTTTATTCAATTGATTCTTTTATTGTTATACTTACTCATGCTTCCTCTGATCATTTTACGCACATTTTTTATACGTCACTTTCCGATGTCTTATTTTTCCTTTACTTCTCCATTTCACCATCTCAAGCCTTGATGATTCCTTATGCATTTCTTCTTTCCTAGTCTTTCAACACAAGCCTTCAAAATCACATCCTTGAAGAAATTCCTTAGACTTGGCATGTTAATGTAATCAAGCTCTCCAACTTTTTCTTGAAACTGCTCTTATATTGTTTTTCTTCAACTTCCATACATTCCTTCAAACAGTTTGTTCTGCTTTCTCTACTGTCTCCAATTTTCAAAAATGTACACCGTCTGTCACCAATCAGTAATGAATACTGAAGGAACTGCTTTCTCGTCAGTGAAATACCTTCTCTTGTTTTTTTTCCAGCACACAAACAATCTCAATCTTATTTTTATTCACATTGTGTATTACTTTACTCTCATTTTTGAACCATGTATTAGCAACATACACACTCTTTGTTTTTGCAATGTTATGGCATAACTCCAGCTGCGTTCTTTCCTCAACATTTTGTTCATGCATGATCTCAAAATTACCAATCCATCTTTAAACATTTCTATTAAGATCCCAAGACCAAGGATCTTTTCGTTGGTGTTTTGCAAATTCCACTCTCACATCACTTCAGTTTAAATTGATCTTTAACATTCTGTTCTTCTTCTTGGGGTGCATTTGCTCATATGAATTTCACAATCCTCAAAAACTGGCACCGTTGCTATTATCTGTCATTTTTTCTTTCAATCCCCACAACTTTCTCACAAAGTTCTTTTTTGCTAAGATTCCAATCCTTTTTTTCCATCCTTAGCGCCCGACTACCAGGTTGTATATCTTTTCCTTGACACCAACACACCTAGCTTCATAGTTTCTTCTCACTTTGTGCAGACAGCACACGTCAACCTTTTCCAGATTTTTGGACACTTCCTCCATCATTCAAACTTTGACATTTCAACATTTACCCAAGGTCGGTTGTTTCATATTTTTTGTAAGTTGAAGGTTCTTCGTACCCGCTGTCCAATTAAGAGTTTCCAGCAACAGTGGATCAAGTTTTTTTATAGACATTTTTATAAAATGATTCTTTTTGAAACAAAGTTTTTAACCGTGGGCATGTCATTGTGTATTTCCAATTTCAGTTTTTAGACATACGTAGTTTGCAGATTTTAATTTTAAGATCAATTTAATGTCTTGGCCCAAAGTCATATAACTTGTTAAAAATGTACTTTAACAGTTTAATCTGTTAACTTTAATACCATCTTAAAAGACATGTATTTGAACAATTAAAAAAATCTGTAATTTGTTAAATTGTAATTTTATGAGTGATGTCATTTGAACCTTATTAATTTTTTGCGCGATCCTAAGTTGTTGAGTTTGGTGATGTCAATTATTGTATGTTGAATTTAGTGATTGCTTTCGAGCATTCATCTTTTATATATTGATATTTTGTTAAAAGAAAGCTATTAACTCTTACCACTTTTTCTGTTTAGTCACGTTGCAGCTTTCCATCGCCGTTTTTTATTAGTTTTCCTATCAGTAATGTTGGTGTTTCTTTTTTGGCAAAATAAACTAAACCAATCCAAGTCACTTTCAAGACAAATGTTTTCAAAGTTGCATTTTATATTACCACCTTTTTTGATGCATTTGTGATCAAAGGCACTAAATTTTGTGCTTTGGCAAAAATATATTTTTCTTCGTAAATTTGTTTGATTTACCAGTAGTGCACACAATTGGCAGTTAATAGCCAAGACTTTTGAGCATACGTCAAGTCAATAAGTTATGTAAAACACAGTTATTAAGAACAATATTGGTGGCAAGCTAACCATTACTAGCGAACACAACAAAATGTTTCACATAACATTTTTCTCAAGAGATGTCTTTTTTTTCCAGATTTTAAAGATACATAGCAGCCTTGATGTACGAAACATGAAAGTAAGCAGTTACATAACAAACAATGCAAAATTACTCCATCCGTTGAAGGATTTGTTCCAGTGAAAGTGTGGCAAGGCGTTAACAATAAATTTGTTGGAAAAACATTGATATTTGCTTATCAACTATTATATCTTTTGCCAAAAATATTTGCAATACTGTATTAACTTAATTTAATTTTGTAAATTGATAGATAAATTGTTATATTAGGTACAAAAAATAGCACTAGAAAAAAGACAAAAGCAATGCAATGCAGGTGGCCCAGACTGAGCCAGCTGGCATGATATAATTACAACAATGGCAACATAAATAAAAACGCCATATTGTACTATTGTGAGAGAAAAGTTTTATTGCTCAAACAGCATCACGCGAAAGTCTGAAACGCAATGTCTAATGCGAGTCAATTGGAAAATAGTAGAAGAAATAGCAAACAACTGCAATAGTACAAAGTGCACTTAATAACGATGTGCTTTGCGATAAGAAATTGTAAAGAACTTTGATTTCCAGTCTGAGATCTTAGAAATCAAAAACATCACCAAAATACAGCAGAAGTAACAAAAAACAGAAAAGAAAACAATCAATCATGACTCAAAAACAGATTGGAAAAATTTATTTGATAAGGTGTATTTCTAATAGTAATTAACAAAGTTAAATCTAGTCTTATAAAATTTCTCCTTAAAGAGCGCCTGACAACAAAGGCACTAAATTTACAGTTTGACAAAAGCCTGAATCTAAAATTTTTTGGTTGTATTGACAGATTATACAGTTGGCTGCATTTATTAACAGCTCAAAGCCATGTAGCTGTCCAACTTTTAAAGGGTAAACTGATTATGTTTGAAACAAGGCTGTGGAAAAAAAATATGAAGGGTGTTAAATTATACACTTGTCTAAGGAAGGAGGTATTTTGGATTAGACTATAAAATTATTTAAATGAAGTGTTTAGCGTCAGTTACTTCTTGTAGCAAATTGTACTTTTTAACAATTGTTTTGTTAACTACAGGAGTAAGGTGTTTAATAAATTTAAGTCTGATGCTTGGATCAAAAACTCCAGTTTTAGCTACACACACAATGCGCGCTGTGGTTGTTTCCAAATTTGGAGATCCGAGTGTTCTGGAAATTAGAAGGGATGTTCCCATTCCTCGTCCAAGTTCTCAAGAAGTGTTGATTAAGGTTGCAGCTGTTGGTGTAAATCCTGTTGACACTTACATAAGATCAGGAAATTATGGTCGTTTACCGGAATTACCATACATACCAGGCAATGATATGTGTGGCACTGTTGTATCGATCGGAGCTGAGGTCAACAATTTTAAGGAAGGAGATAGAGTGGCGTCATTTTTAAACTGTCGCAGTGGTTCCTATGCAGAATACTGTGCTGTTAATCAAGATTTTCTTGTTCGAGTTCCTGATGGTTATGATTTTCAGAAAGGAGCAGCTCTTGGAGTTCCATTTTTTACTGCTTATAAAGCATTATTTATTATTTCTGCAGCCAAACCTAATGATACTGTTTTAATTCATGGTGCAAGTGGTGGAGTTGGAATTGCATGTTGCCAGCTTGCAAAATCCCAAGGAATGACGGTTTTTGGAACAGCAGGCACTAAAGATGGAATGGAACTTATTTCTAGTTTAGGCGTGGATCAAGCGTTCAATCATAAAGAAGATGGCTACACTGAAAAAATTATGAAAGCAACTGGTGGTCATGGAGTAAATGTTATAGTTGAAATGCTTTCTAACGTGAATCTTAATGAAGATTTGAAATTGCTAGCTTCAAGAGGCGTTGTTGCTGTAGTAGGTTGTAGAGGATCCATCGAAATTAACCCAAGGCTCTTAATGGTAAAAGAATCAAAAATTCAGGGTGTTAATTTATTTAAATCATCTCCAGAAGAGTTTGTGGAAATGCGGAAAGCAATAGGAGCAGGTTTGCATCATGGCTGGATAAGACCTCACGTTGGAGCTATATATTCTTTAAATAATGCGGCTGCAGCTCATAAAGATATCATAATTAATGCTGGAACAAAGGGAAAAATGATTATGACTGTGTAAAGCAAAGGTCGGGAAACTGGGGCAAATTACCCCGAATGGGAAAAAATTGAAAAAGTTGAGGGTAAAAGGCATAAAGGTACAACAATCAATTCTATAAATGTGATCTCCCAAAAAAAAAGCTCTTTTACTTAAAACAAATTACAAAAGCATAGATTACAACAAGCGATCTCCAGAAAAAGGTCTTTGCTGCCAATTTGCTTTGAAAATATTGATTTAGTATAATCTTTGTCGGAACTTAAATGTTTGTAGCGTAATTGCATCGTTCTTTAAATAATTTTGAGTGACATTCAAAAAAGTTCTCCGACCACTGGTGAAAATATGAGTCAGTAATAGCAATTGCTGTACATTTTTTTTTATAGTAAGTAATTACCAGTAGTTTTGCCAATATACTCTTGAGTGTGTGCTAAATGGTTAAACTTCTATATATCTCACAAAGAGTATGAAGTTTAATAGTATCAACCATTTTACGTTATTTTAATCCAAGTACCTTTTTACGATTGCATCATAAGCCGATAAATTTTAAAATTTTGTTCATCATCTTTTATGTAATTTATACGTTATGAAATTTAATATTAACAACCATTTTACGTTATTTTAATCTCAGTGCCTTTTTACGACTGCATCATAAGCCAATGAATTAAAAAAATTTTTTAATCATCCTTTATCCTTTATATAATTTATCGCTTCAACAAGTTTCAGGGCCATTTTCGGAAAGGTTTTTGCCAATAGATCTAAATGTGTAGGCTATGTAATATGCAACTAACTGCTAAGTGATTGTTGCTAATTAAGTTATTAGAAATGTTGTTTGCTGACAGATAACTAGATGGTGAGTAAAATCAAAATTGTTGTCATTGACATCTTATAAAAGTATGATTGCCATATTTCTATCATTTTTCAAATTTCATTTCTGAAAACGCTTTCAGTTGGGCTGCCCACCACCTGACTTTTTATGTTGCTTGTTAGTGTTATTTGGTTGCTAGCTATGCAAACTACATTCAAAATTTGACGATATAGATTTCAACCTTGTTCTGTATTCAAATTTACGAATTACCTGTATCAGCATTTAAAAGAATTTTGAAATTGTTATTTCAGCTGTAAATAAGGTTTTGCTTTAGGTCAGGGGTCGTCAAACTACGCCCGCGGGCCAAATCCGGTCCCCGGAAGCTTTTTCTGCGGCCCGCGGAGCCCTTTTCATAATTGCAAAACAAATGTATAGCGCAGTGTTTCCTTGACTGAGTCACTTTCATCCAAACAATCTGATCGCGAACAGCATAATTGATGACAGATGACCTTTTTTTTGGAGATCAGGTTTTTCGGGCAACATAACACGATCTCCAACGTTATTTACCGTTACTTCCAACTTAATTTGAGTTAACTTTGGCCCACAGGTCTTTAAAATATCAGCAATGTGGCCCTCCATGGAAAAAGTTTGGAGACCCCTGCTTTAGGTCATTGTGTCATCACAAAAAATTTTTCATCGCATGTTAGTGCTTTGTTTTTCAAATCGCTTCGTGTAATTACAGTCAACTTCGGATATAAGAGATCCGCCGGGACCAGCTTAATCAGTCTCCTATAACCGACTGCCGCAAAGTTTGATCCGATACCCTAAGGACCTTTTTCGTAGTCCCTTATAAGCGAAAATCCCTTATATCTGAATCTCTTATATCCGAAGTTGACTGTAGTAGTAGTTATTCAGTTTTGTCCGGTATTGTCCCTTTAGCAGAGATGGCCGAATTTACCCCATTCCTTCTGCAATTGCTCGCACTCCGTCCCTCGACTTGTCTCGTCTCAGGGCATCCTCCTTCTTCAAGTACTACTACCTTCGTGTAATTGCTTTCAAGTTCTGTCTCTGTTGCCTTCCCAAGGTTTTCTATCTAGAATCGTCCCTGCAGTGCACTACCAAAACAGTTTTCATTTTTGTCCTCCTTTAGCAGTGTTTAATCACTTTTGTTGCAATAAAACTGATTGCTTTGGCTACAGCTGGTTAATGTGATACCGTTATGAGAACTTGTTTAAATTATCGAACACAAGTGAAACCGAGAGTTTTAGAGGCGTTAAAGTGATCTTACTGGGTAGTTTAGGCAACATCCAGCGACAATCTGTAGATATCATTGCCGTCTACGCAAGCGTGGTTTGAATTCGATTAAAGCGCGAGAGCAAACTCAGAATCCGCTAGGCCGCATTGCATTTAACGTGGCGCTTTAGCTACAGACTTGCGACTGCAAAGCTCTGTTTATTCCAATATATATATTTCCTGATAGCAAAAGTAGCTTGGCCTATACGAAAGCTAATGCAAGATGCGACGATTCACTTTAAGGGGTAACTGCAAACATTGCACACTACTTTAACTTATCAGATCTCAACAGTGTATGCGGTGGCCACTGTACTGATGAAGTCTGAATTGTCAAAACGGTGTAAGTGAAAATAGCCGTAGTTGTGTTGGTTCCATAGCTGTACTAAGTGTTCTTCAAAAATTCTTTACATTTTTGATCACCAAGAACACCATTTAAACGATGCAGGAGACGTAAGTGTAGAACACCATTTGACTCAAGTCTCTGCTTTGCGCCTTTGGATTGCTAAGTTCAGTAATCGGGTTATTCTGCATCAGTTCCTAAATTTTAAAAACATTGAAGTTTTGCAAGATTGAGTACAGTTGGGAAGTGAATGTTTTGGCTGGTGAAAAAGAGGATAAGCTCTGATGTGCTTTAGATTGCACAAGTCTATAAACAACAGCGCAAGTACGGTACGAGACCCTTTTAACTATGTGAGGAATCAAATTTCTTCGTGATCAAGTTATTATTTATTTACGCGTATGAGCTCATGCTCTGTTTGCATGCCTTTCGTCAGACTGGGCCACCACGACGGGTAGACTGCTTGGCCCCACCGTCTGTCTGCCACATAAAGACGGAGGCGTCCCGTTAAGTGCCTTGCCCACGGACACAACAAGCAAGCTTGCCGGCTTGTTCTCCACACTATCCTTATGTGCTGAGCGCCAAGCAGGGAAGCTGTGAATACCATTTTTTAAAGTCTTTTGGTATGACTCGACAAGGGAAATGAACCCCAGGTCTACCGACTGCGAAGCGGACGCTCTAACCACTACACCATCGCGCCGGATCAAGTTATGCAACCTTGGAACCTGTTAAAATTTAGTTGTGATGGGCGACATATTTTGTTTTAGACAGGTAAAGTAGCATCTTTATATGAAAGGTGGCTGTTCATAAGCTTGGTTTTGACAGTACTCAAAAACAAACCTAATTACGCTAAAAGGCTAAAAATGATTGTAGTGCTTTTTGCCATTCTTGATTCCCTCTCTCCCCTAAAATCTGGAAAAGCGGGCAAAGTACTTTCCAAAAGATGGTGTCTAAAAAAAATTCTCACCATATTTTGGATCTGAAAACAGTAAAAAATTCATTTTAACAAACTTGGATTTCTCAAAAATGCTTCAGCCTCCCTCCTGTCCGCGTAAGAAAAAAGTGTTACACCTATAGCTGTAGGTGTACACACGATTTGGGTTTCCGATACGGGTATTTCTAAACCCGCGTTTCGGGTTTACCAGGTTTTGCCGTGCTTCACCGGTTTAAAGAATAGTGAAGCTGTTTACCCACCATGTCGTAAGAGGCGACTATTTGGTACCTACCAATTGCAGTCTGACTCTCAATGGTGGGGTTGCCAGCTTAATTGCTTGGTCGGACCACTCATGTCAGAAAACTGAGGTTGGGGGTAAGCAAGGGCATGCTCCCTGTAGAAGAATTTTTCCCCAACAAATCCCCATGACCAGAAAAAATATACAAGTGGCCCCCAGTCCCCGGCAGCTCTTAAATGGGCTGGGGGTGCGAAGAATTTCCGGGTTTACATCTGAATGTCATGGGATAAGATATGGGACATTAAATGTGGGAAGTCTTTGAGGAAGGAAAACGGAACGGTGTGAAGAACTGAGGAAGAGAAAAGTTGATGTGTGCTGCATCCAGGAAGTAAGATGGAAAGGCCAAGGAGCTCGTTTTGTGGGTACTTCGGGACGAAGGTATAAACTGTGGTGATCAGGAAATGATGCAGGATTCGGAGGAGTTGAAATTTTGGTAAAAGAGGAAATATCTGGGAACGTTGTGGAAGTTAAAAAAAAGTGACCAAGTAATGGCGATTGTGCTAACTTTAGGTGAAGAATTGATGCGTGTAATATGTGCGCATGGGTCACAAAGTGGAGGACCAGACGCAGAGAAAGTTCATTTTTATGATGAAATGGAGAATGAGTGGGATTTGGGAAGTTCTAGTAAAATCATTGTTTCTTTAGGGGATTTTAATAAACATGTGGGGAAATGTGCTGAGGGTTTTGAAGGTGTACACGGGGGAATGGTGTTGGGAAAAGAAATGCAGAAGGAAGAAGATTGCTGGAGTTTTGTGATAAAAGAAAGCTGTGCGTGGCAAATACCTGGTTTAACTCTTTCGCTCCCGCGAAAATAGCGAAAAATGTCCGTAAGGTGGCAGTGCGAAAAACTGTCATAATCAATCATAATTATGTACCTCAAGTTTGTTTGTAAATCATTACTCAGCTGTTTACTTCTACATTAAGTGTTATATATCGTTGAAATCTACATTTTTTGAGGATTTCAAATAGTGCGAGTGCGGGCATACCTTCCAAAAGGTAGCGATACAATTCGCTTTCTTGCACATGGTGGATAAATACAGAAAATGAATAAAGAAAAAAGAATTTCAGAAAGAACACTTCAAAGATATGTCAAAAAGTTCAAAGCTGATTGAAAGTGCTACTTTTGACCAAATGATTTGCATAGCAAAGTGTTTAACACAGAAAAAAAAGTATTTTAGCAGATTATCTAGAAACAGCCTCTAAAATATTTCTTGGCCTGACGTCATTGCAAATACATCAATCTGCATTTGAAGTAGCAGCTGCAGATTCTTTGAAGACGCCTTCTACATGGATTGAGAATCGATATGTTGGCAAGGATTAGTTCTCTGGGTTCACTAGGATTAGTTCAAGGGTTAGTAGGATTACTTCAACTGGTTTTAGTCGATCTTGCATGAATCAATTCTTTGATTTACTTTAACTACAATTAGATGTAATGAGGTTTCAAGAGAAATAATAATGAATTTAAATGGAGATAAGCTAAAAGTGTAGTCATGTCTTGGCTAAGAGTGTCTTCCACAGTCTTGCAACCTCGAGAAGCATACAGCAATGCTAAGTCATCAGCATATGCATACTTCTGAGAAGTCATGGAAGGCAGATCGTATGTGTAAATGTTGAAAAGGAGGAGGGCCAAGACCAATTCCTGTGGGAAGCCGTTTCGCAAACGTCTTAACCTGCTTTACTTGCTGTCATCAGTAGTGAGCGTGAAATTTCTATTCTGGACAAGTTCCGAGGTCATCTGGACCATGTGCTTATCCGGTAGAAGCCTAAGCAACTTGCAGGTGAGGCCACGGTACCAGACAGTGTCGTAAGCAGCTGTCAGATCGACAAACACGGCACCAGCCTTCTTCTTGGCCTCAAACAAATCCTCGATATTTTGAGTAAGCAAAACAGTCTGATCCACGGTTGACCTTCCCCGCCGGAACCTAGCCTGCTTCCTAGGTAGAAGTGGGCCAACAATCGGCTCAACACGAGCATGTATAAGCCTCTCGAGGATCTTGTAGGGGACGCAAACCACGGAGATGGGACGATAGCTTTTCGGGTCTTTAACAGGCTTCTTGGGTTTAGGGATCGCCACTACCAGTGCTCTTCTCCAGACTTTTGGAATTTTGAGGTGGCGCAGGCAGGAAGAAAGAAAGCCACACAACCAGGACTTCAGTGCAGCTCCAGCATGGGTTATTAGCTCTGGGCAAATAGAATCTGAGTCTGGAGCTTTTCCTCATTTGAGGTGTTTGAGGGCAGCAGCGAACTCCTGAGAAGTAAAACTTTCAGAGATGTTCACTGAACTTGTCCCTTCAAAGATCTGATACGTCTTGCGAGATCAGTGGAGATGGCTCACGGTCAATACCCTCGTATCTGCTGTTTCTAATCAGATGGGACGCAACAGCGTTCGCTGAGACAGCACAGTGACGAGGGGAGCGCCGTGATCTACCAGTTAGGTTGTTCAATATACTCCACGCTTTTCGGCAACACTGCGAAAAGTCAACAGTCTGAACTGCTTCGGACCATCGATCTCTGCATTTCTTGTCGAGCCTGAGAAACAGGGCAGTAGCAGCGCCGTTAGAGTCGCTTCCTTTATGCAACTGCAGAAATGTCCGGTAGAAGTTCTCGCACTCAGCATCCCAACACGATATGTGGTTATTTCGACAACCGCGTGGGATAGAATTTTTGCTGCTGCTCTCATGACATTGCAGAAGTCCTGGTAGGCCAGATCCACATCCGGTGAATCTGGTGGTAACGAACTCTTCGCAAGTGTGTTAGTTACTGCATTGTAGTGGCTCCAGTTGGCCTTGCGAAAGTTCCATCGCTCAACAGGCTTGCTCGGAACAGGTAGAGCAAGTCTTTGTGGAACAATAAACTAGGGTCGATGTTGTGATTTAGGGAACTTCTCTAAGATGTATCTGTTAGGTACACAGCTATCTGGACCAACACTAACAAATGCCAGATCAGGGTTGGTGCCAGTGTTTCAGCGGCCAGAATGAAAGGTGGCCACGTCCTTTGGGTCGTAGAAAGGGACAAGGCCGTTAAGGCTTGCCCAGAAACAAGGCACTCTCCATCGGCACTGCTGGTTGTATAATTCCACTTGACATGTGGACAATTAAAATCGCCAGCATAGAGAACGGGGTGAGGGAACACTGGAAGATCAGACGCTTGCAGTCGCGTAGGTGGAGGTTTGTAGACATTTACAATTCTATAACCATCAACGTCCCCGCACAACCACTCAGTCTCCGATGTAGCTGGAGACTGACCAACAAAGGCCCATTTTAGCCGGTTATGGACAAACGTGGCAAGGCAATGCTTCCTGCTTAAAGAAGACCAAGCTAGTGTAAAGCCTCGTATTGCTAGCTTATCTGCACAAGCGCAGTGGGACTTCTGAAATAGAATGACGAGTGCCTGATACTACACGGTGAGATGATGAAGTACATTCATCTTGCTTGCAGCGAGGCCTTCGATATTTAGCTTCAAGACTGCTGGCCTTTGAAACTTGTTGACGGTGTACCCTGACAGGGGCACGTCGCCCCGCCCTGAAAAGGGCGTTTGCCGAGTAGTAGGCCCAAGCTGAACATCGGGGTGAGGGGTTGCCCTTCCAGGTTGGCAGGTTCGGTTTCTGTCTGACATTTTTGAAAGACGTACTAACAACCCAGGCTGCGAGAAAGCGCCTGCCAACTGGGCCTGCATATCACCAAGCCTCCCTTTGTAAGCCCGACTTGCGCGAGGTCGCATTAGGCTTAAGCTCGACCTAAACTTAGTCTGCTTTCTGCATAAAACCCTAAATGCTTCATGAAAACATTAAGGTCACTGAAACGAACGCTATAATTGGATTTTACAGTTTTGCAATGTAAACAGTCACAGTAAAGAATGGGTGACCTAATTGACAGTCAACTTTTTCTTCGTAAACAATGAGTCGCAGACAAAGCCTTTGTTTTGATCGAAAGCGCATAATTAGGGATCCCACAATGATTCAATTGTAAGTTATTTTTCAATTTTCGCTTTCAATGCAATTTACAATCATACATTACCTGGTTATGGCAACGACATTTGCTTATTTAAACAGATGTTTGAACACGCAATTTTACTGCAAACGTGCTTAGGCTAAGTCAATCACTTTATTTTCTGAACTCCAAAGAACTTGATAAATTTTGACAGGACTCGAACTCGAACTTGAACTCGCAAAAATGAAAATGTCAAACTCGTACTCGTAAAACAAGCTGAACTCGAACTTAAACTCGATACAAAAATCGACCGAGTTTGCAGCCCTGGTCCAACTAACCCGGGCTTTGTTCCAACAAGCGCCGGTTACGGGGTTAGTTGAAATATGTGACGTATGTTTCAAAAATTAAAATTTGTACATGAACCTGCTACAATTGCTGGTCAGTTTTTTTGTAATAAGTTGTGGAACAAAGTAGTTTCTACGCCAGACTAGATAAAAATTTTGAAGATAATTCTGAATTTTGATTTTTCAAATTTTCCTAAAATTTGTTCCAAGTAACCCCAGTAACCTCTACATAACGCCGACATAACGTTGCATTTAGAAAAATGTAATTTTGTCATTGTTAGTGACAAAGGGTATAGACAAAAGATGACAGTATTACAATAATAGCCATTTTGCAATCTAACGTGGAATAACATAGCAAATCACTCCGGCACTGAAGGTTAGGTAATAGCAAACTGATTGCAGTGTAACAAAGTTTGGCTGACGAACAACATGACCTTATTTACAGATATAAGTTCTCAGCAAAAGTCTAACGTGTAGCAGCATTTCACTTATAATAAGGCAGAGGAGAAAGCGAAGTGCTCAGCAAATATAAAAGCTTCAGGTTCCAGCACTAAAAGTCTTGTTACTGATCTCAAATCTAAACATCAAATTCATATGGAATTGTCCCTAGCAAAGAGTGTTACTGAGACTTTGTTTAGGAAACGGAAGACTGATTCACATTTTAAAAAAGATCGCCGTAAGTCTTTGGGAGAAGTTGTGGCAAAGCTTATGGCTGTTGACGGCTTAACATTCAATCAAATTGCAAGCAGTAAATTACTGAGAAGAGCATTTGTAGCAGATGGCTACAGTTTACCAAGCAGCCGGGATTATGTAAAAAAGGTGTTCATGTAACAATTTGCTGAAATTCAGAGTGAAATTGTTACAAAAATTCGTAAAATCCAAGACATTAATAATCGTTTCTTGATCAGTTTTGACCTTTGACGATTCAACGTCCACTCGTAATCGAAGATTTGTCCACCTCAACTTACACTTTCCACTTGGACTTCAATCGCTTGGCTTAATTCGCGTGAAAGGAAGCATGGTGACAGAAAGGGTAATTGAGCTTATGCAGGAGAGATTCCACGAATATGCACTATCCCTCAATGACGACATTGTGTCCATTATAATGGATGGTGCGTCCATTATGATAAAATTTGGACGTGAAACTGAGCCATTACATTTCTCTTGTCTTGCACATGCTATACATCTTAGTGTTTGCGTTGTACTTTATACAGAAAAGCCGAAGGAGATAAGTGATGAGTGTTGCAATGGTGGTGGTACTGGTAACGCTACAGTGAATAAAGAAAGTGACGGAGAAGAAAATGCGGAGGAAAAATCTGATGATTAAGAATGTAGAGGAACAGCAAAATTGTTTTGATATCAATACAGAAATCAAAGAAATTATCAAAAAAGAAAGAAAAATTGTCAAAATTTTCCGCAAATCTCGTGTAAAAAATGACGATAATTTGCAACCACAAGTTTAGCAGTCCTTCGGAAAGGAAAAAAGTTTGTTTCTGGATTGCAAAACTCGCTGGAACAGATTGCTGAATATGCTTCAAAGATTTTATGAAATGAAGAAAGAAGTCAAAGTTGCTATGCTTCAGCTTGACAAAGACTTCAATATCAGCCGTGAAAAGCTTGATAAGATTAAGGAAATTTGTGATACTTTGGTTCCACTTGAAATGGCTGTGCAATATTTATGCCAAAAAAATGCAGATCTCATTCTATTAGAAAAAGTCATTGTCTTTGCTAATAAGAAACTAAGTGATTTAAAAACTCCATTTAAAAATGCTTTGCTGGAAAGCTTTAAGAAACTGATTCAGGAGCGACGCAATGTTGAAGTTGTCCATTTACTGGAATATTTGAAATCCCCCGACTTCCTTGAACAGCCATATGATGAATCTGGTATAAAAATTCGAAAAAATAAAATTACGAATTTGGCTACAAAACTGCAACAACGGTTGTTCAAACAACAAGTGACAACAGATACTGCTAACGAAACGATGGAATCGCCATTCGACTCCAATGTTAATAATGATGGCAACGATGAAGCGAGGCTGCCAAAAAATATGACATTGTCAGAAGAATTTCAAGTCTTTCTAAAAGAGCCCGGGCTGAAAATTGAAGAAGTCCTAAGTGTTGGAGCGCAAATCAGCAACAAAGAGATGCAATTGTTTGAGGCTACCAAAAAGAGAGCGGAGAATTTAGAGAACCTTAATCGTTCTCTCCTCACAATTAGACCGACTTCCGTAGAAGCAGAGCGGGCATTTTCTGCTACGGGTCTTTTTGCTACCAAGATTAGAAACAGGCTAAATGATAACACTTTAAACTCCATGATTGTAATGCTCCAATTTTTTCAAAAAATGAAGGGTACTATGTAAAGTGGAAAACTAAAAATATGAAAGCATTTCGTTATTTATTAAGAGTGCCCAAAAAGTATGAATGCTTTTCGTGATTTCTACTGCAGTATAACTAAATAATATTATGAATGCATTTCGCTATTTTTTAAAAATGCGCTATATGCAAAAGAAGCAAGTACAGTACTTCATTATTTTCTAAAAGATATCTAAAGTATAAGTATGAATGCATTTCGCTATTTTTTCAATGTGCTAAATTAAAGTACAAATGCATTTCGGGATTTTTTAAAATGCTCTATGTAAAGTAAAAGTAGAAATGCATTTCTCGATTTTAAAAATTTGCTATGTAGGCTAAATTAAAAATGTGATTCATTTTGTTATTTTTTTTAAAACATGTTAGGCTAAGTAATAGTTTGAATACGTTTCACTGTTTTTCTTAATGCGCTGAGAAAAGTAAAAGCACCTATTTATAGAACAGATAAAACCCGGGTTTTTAGAATACAGTAGCAGTTGTTCAGTTTTATCCGGTGTTGTCCCTTTAGCAAAGATAGCCGGATTTACCCCATTCCTTCTGCAATTGCTCGCACTCCGTCCCTCGACTTGTCTCGTCTCAGGGCATCCTCCATCTTCAAATCCAATCTTCTCTGTCTCCTCTTCCATTTGCTTCTTCCAGGTCTTCTTCGGTCGTCCTCGCTTTCTCTTGCCACTCACTTCAAGATTCAGAGCAACCCTTAAAATGCTATTGTCATCCCTCTTCAGCACATGTCCATACCATCTAACTCTATTCGCTGTTGCTAACCGGTCTATAGTTTCCTTCAACCCAAACATGTTCATCTGTTCTTCAGTCGTCTTCCTGTCAACAACTTTCTGACCGCACATGGCTCACACCATAGCTCTCTCCGTTCTCCTCAAAATTGCTTTTTTATTTTCTTTTAGACACCATGTCTCACTTCCGTACAGTATTGCTGATCTTATACAACAATGATAGACTTTACCTTTCATCTTCAGAGGAAACCTATTTCCAAGCAGCAACTCTCCACATTCCCTGAATCTTACCCAACTGATTCTTACTCTTGCTGTAACTGCCGCTTCACAACCACCACTAGCATTTAGTCTGTCTCCCAAATAACAAAATCCATTCACTGTCTCCACTTCATCGCACAACTTCTCGATCGAATCCATCGTCCCTTCAATTATTCCTTTACATTTCAAGCAAACAAAATGCATTGCCAACCTAGCGATAACTCTCTTTATTTTTGCGCATTTGCCATGAACCCAGTTTCCCCATTTTGTGCATACTGAATTGGCCATGACTCTCCTCCCACAAACTCCACATGGATCTATCTTGCTTTTGAATAGTTCGCCTTCTGACCCGCTTACCATCAATTTTGTTTTTTTGGTGTTGACCTTTAAATCTTTACTTTTCAGTGCATCATTCCAATTCCAAAACCTTTCCTTCAAGTCTTCCATGTCTTCGCTCATGATAACAAGGTTATCTGCATATAACAATTCATTAACCACACCCCTTCTTGCATTTTCTGTAATTAGTCCACCACTATTGCAAGCAATAGTGGCGACATCACAGATCCTTGATGCACACCAACTTTTACTTCGAATTCCTCTGAATATGCAGATCCCACCCTCACTCTTGTCTTTGCACCATCATACAGGCTCATAACTGGCCGAACTATTACTTCTGATAGACCTTTCTTTCTCATGCCCCACACCATCACTTTTCTTGGCACTCTATCAAAAGCTTTTTCCATGTCAACAAAACACATATACAACTTCTTGCCCTTCTTTTGACATTCCTCCTTCATTCTTCTCACAATGAATATCGCATCCACTGTTCTTTTTTCTGGCATAAATCCAAACTGCATTTCATTCAAATTGACTAATATTCGCCTCTCTAGCACTCTTTCAACAATTTTCATGGCATGTTGTAACAGTTTCACTTCTCTGTATCATCCACAGCTTAACACATCACCCTTTTTCCTTTAAAGATAGGTACAATCACACTTGTTTTCTACTCATCAGACATTCTTCTACCATCCAATACACTCTGGCATAGTTCCATCATCACTTTAACCCCGATTTCACCACTTGCAACTATCATCTCCACACTTACTTCAGATGGTCCAGTTGCCTTTTCTGATTCCATTCTTTGAATTGCTTCCACAATTTCATTACGAGCCACTTTTTCCACTGGTCCTTCTACTACATCACTTTCCACCATGCAGTCCTATTCGTCCACTTCATTTATGATCTTTTCCATGTGTTTCTTCCAAATTTTTGCCTTATCTTCTTCAATAAAACTCAATTGTCCGTCTTCTCCTCTCAAGCACCTTCCTCCTTCCACATCCTTCCTTTCCTTTTTCATTCTTCTAAGGAAGTAGATAACACTATTAGAATTCTGATATAAATTATTTAATTCCTGATTAGCTTCCATTCTCATACCTCTAGCAATAGTTTTTCTCGTTTGATTTCTCATACGTTTGCATTGAGTTTCATTTTCTTCTAATGGATGTGTTGAAGCAGGCTAGGTTCCAACGGGGAAGGTCAACCGTGGATCAGACTGTTTTGCTTACTCAAAATATCGAGGATTTGTTTGAGGCCAAGAAGAAGGCTGGTGCCGTGTTTGTCGATCTGACAGCTGCTTACGACACTGTCTGGTACCGTGGCCTCACCTGCAAGTTGCTTAGGCTTCTACCGGATAAGCACATGGTCCAGATGACCTCGGAACTTGTCCAGAATAGAAATTTCACGCTCACTACTGATGACAGCAAGTAAAGCAGGTTAAGACGTTTGCGAAACGGCTTCCCACAGGAATTGGTCTTGGCCCTCCTCCTTTTCAACATTTACACATACGATCTGCCTTCCATGACTTCTCAGAAGTATGCATATGCTGATGACTTAGCATTGCTGTATGCTTCTCGAGATTGCAAGACTGTGGAAGACACTCTTAGCCAAGACATGACTACACTTTTAGCTTATCTCCAGACTTGGAGGCTAAAGCTCAGCAATACGAAAACGGTGACGGCGGCCTTTCACCTAAACAACAGAGAGGCCAAACGTGAGCTTAATGTTTACAACAGTGGCAACCTATTGCCACCCTGTCCAGTCCCAACGTTTCTTGGGGTAGAGCTGGATAGGTCGCTCACTTTCCATCACCACTTCGAGGCTTTGCGCAAGAAACTCTCCACCCGAGTCGCGCTGTTGAGGCTACTTGCGGGATCCAGATGGGGTGCAGGTGCCAAGACATTGCGAATCTCCGCTCTATCCTTGGTTTACTTCACCGCTGAGTATTGCGCACCAGTTTGGTGTCGTAGTACGCATACTTGCCTTATTGACAGCATTCTCAATGATGCTTTGCGCATTGTCACTGGATGCTTGCGTCCCACACCAACGGAGGACTTGCCTGCTCTCGCAGGCATCCAGCCAGCTGAGCTCCGCCGATTAGGAGCGACACTCTTCTTGGCGAATCGTGCTATACATGATCCCGACATGTACTGCACAGACAGTTGGTAGGGCAGCAGAATGCACACCTGGGGAAACTTAGATCAAGACACCCATTTGTACCTGCTGCGTGGAAACTATTAGGTAGTTTGTCTAAACTGGACATCCGCGTGAAGTAGTAGACGAAACATAAATGAAACGCAGACTACTTGGAAAGTACTTCAAGGGTCCGTGCTTTCATTCCCAAAGTCAGTTCAAGACCACTTGAAATGAGTCTGCCCAGAACATCTTGGGTAAAGTTCAATCGCCTGCGGACTGGTGTAGGGCGTTTTCACTTGTCTATGTACAAATGGGGTCTCACTTCATCACCGAATTGCGAATGTGGTGCCACTAAGCAAACTGCAGATCACGTTATATCTTCATGTCTCATACATCATGTACCAAGAGGAACACGAGGTCTGCAGGTTTTGCATGATACAACTCGATGTTGGCTTAACACCACCACTGCCATCATCTAATTTGGGCAGCGCAGCAGCCCGGGGTGGTAAAAGAATAGACCCTCGGCCCTGGCCTTGATTTGTGCTGGCCCGGATTGAGTTTGGGTGCCTGACCAAACGACGACGATGACGGTGGTAAGCAGAAACTAAACTCAAACGACACTTTTGAAACCCCAGCTTAATGTATTATGACGTTACCGTTATTGAAAGCCCAGATTATGAAGGGATTATGAGGTTGCCGTTAAATATAATATACAGGGTGCGGCAGAAGTAACGCCCTTTTTGTTATTTGAGTTTTCTAGTTTCTGCTTGATTTCCTCTTTATTTTTGAAATGTACCGTTTTTGTATCTGAGTTTTCTAATTAATAATAGTTTCTTTTTAGTTTAGAAATTGTTTATTTATAAACAAATAATTTCATACTTAGAAATACAAAAACGGTGTTACTTTTGCCGCACCCTGTTATTATAATGGCAATTAGGAAAATTATAATAACTGATCTGCAGATGAATTCTCTTTAGAATACCTTGATAGTACAGTCATGTGTCAGGCCTGAGTACTCTTAAATGCAAAGACATTTTTATAACCTGTAGCAGACTAACGAAATGCCGAGTTTTAAGCCGGTATCAAGGACCATATACACAGCCAGTCAGAGGTTTTAAGTTATACAGGGTGCGGCAAAAGTAACGCAATCTTTGTATTTCTTAAGTATGAAATCATTTATTTATAAATAAACAATTTCTAAACTAAAAAGAAACAATTATTAATTAGAAAACTCAGATACAAAAACGGTATATATCAAAAATAAAGAGGAAATCAAGCAGAAACTAGAAAACTCGAATAACAAAAAGGGCGTTACTTCTGCCGCACCCTGTAGTTTGTGGTGTCATGTTGGCAGGTAACACGCTGTACGTTATTGTGGGGCGATACAAATGGATGTTGTTGTTTGCAAAAAGATTTACTGTTACTGATTTACCCCTTTGAATCCTGATTTCTCTTTTGAACCCTTTGAATGCCGGCGATTAACAAAACTATTCTATTACTAGTGTAGCGGCTGATCATTATTACGTCACCGCTACGTGACATATAAAATGCCAGCACTGCCTTTTTCTCAGCGTTCAGTATTCGAGTACAGTGGAATTCGGTTAATAAATCCACCTCGGGACAGCCGGTTTTGGATTTAATACGCGGCGGCTTTAATAAACGGCGTTTTCTAAAATGCACAAAATGTAGTATTTTTCAGTATTTATTCGACAAAAAATGTAGCGATTGAGCAACTCTAGCTTTTCTGCTGCTGTTTTATCATGTCTTCTTGATCTATTCATTCTGCAATGGATCCAGAAAACTTTTCTTTAAGTTAAATCTCATAAAATCGCTTCAGTTGCAACAATAACTGCACAACTCCTACGTCTGGTGTTCAATTAGTCTGCTTGATTAGGCCTACCAGTACACAAGGACATGTACGTACTTGTCCATACGAAACTGATAATCCAATATTGTTTCGTCACTTTGCAATATTGTACTTATTAGTACATAATGAAGAAAAATTTGACTGCATAAAGCACGTAAACTGGATGTATTAAGCGGCGCTTGGATTTATTAACCGAAGTTTTTATAACGGGAAAGGATTGGGACGATTCCGTTCCAAGCAAATTGGATGTAATAAGCGGCTGGATTTATTAACCGTGGATTTATTAACCGAATTCCACTGTATTCGATATTATTCGATCAATCTGTCAAGTTTGAATAAATCAATTGAGTTTTCCTGCAAGTAAAGTGATTGTATCACTAGATTAAATAACCCAAAAGTGCTAGTGATGTGAGCCCAACTTTAATAATGTGCTGGCCGGTACACCGGCTTACAGGGTAATGACGGTAGACCCAAAGGCCGGTTAACCGACCTTTTGGGTCTCTAAGGCTTCTCAGTAAAGCCGGTTTTCCAGCCTGCAGGGTTCAAAGGGTTAAGCTACTTGAAGCCCATTGCCCAAATTTAGCAACAGCAGTACACTAACAAGGGTTTTGCCTCATTGCATACATTAGTTGCGATTTAATTCCTCTACAATAGTGACTTATAAGAAGCTGAGTCAAACAATTAGTAAGCCATGCTGAACGCTAAAACTTCTTTCTGCATACGAAATTGATGACTGAAGTTGGGTTTAGACAATTTTAGAAAAATTCTGGCTTAAGCCTACTTTCTGCATAAGATCCTTAATTTCCAATAATTTGATTCTTTTTTAAATTCAGTTGCAATGATATTGTACAAATGAAAATGAACTCGAACTCGCTTTAAATATTTTCGAGTTCGAGTCCCACAAAATTTTGAGTTTTGAGTTCAAGTTTGAGTTCAAGTTCGGCAAAAAGATCGAGTTCTTTCGAGTTCGAGTTCGCAGCCCTGGTTGGAACATATATCGGTTTATTATATACAGTATTCAAAATTGTCTGTTCTTTCAATGTCAGTCAATCTATTGTGGATTGTAGCTCGACAAGTCAACAGGAAATACAAATTTCTGCTGACAGCGTTTCGCTCCTGTTCTGTTTAAAGGAGCAGTCATTGGGTCATTGGATCTACCGTCATTACCCAGTTTAAACACAATGTCTTTCAAATTTTGGGTGAATTCCAATTTGTCGGTGTCTTCAGAAAAAATAAACGAGGGCGTTCATTCACTTATTTAGAGTGACTGGAACGCTTCAAAAATTTGAAGGTTGCATCTCCATCTTCAAAAACATCAATTACTTGTCAGATGTAGCACTGCACACATTTTTCTTGCAGAAAATTTGACCAGTGCAAATTCTCTTTCTTGAAATGTCACTTGGCTGATTAATCTCTGTCATTTCCTCACCGTCTATTGTACTTCCATCTGAACAGTCTTCCTCATCTGGTTAAAGCGGTGGCGATTCTTCATCAGAGTCAGACTTGGAAGCATTCATTAAGCGTACACAAATTTTCTTACTTGTCTTTTTCTTTTTTCTAGCCTGTGCCATAAGTCCATCTTTTTCAGGGGTGTCAGTTAATATCCTGGTTTTTCCACGATTTGCGTTAGATTTCCGCTTTCTGGGAGCAGTTTTTGTAAATGGCCTTATGCTTTCAGGTATGATAATCGTAAGACAATCAATCCTTGACGGTGAAGACGAAAGAGATATTTGGTGCTGCTGGCTAGCTACTTGCTGGTCTGCTAGTTGTATGCTGACGCCTCTAACAACATCCACGGAAATAGGCCTGTCAGTAACATCTGAAGGTAGAAATTCTGCATCAGTAAAAATGTCACGGTCCAATGGATAGATTCCAGCAACCTTGAACCCTGATTGTATATTTAATGATGTAAATGCTCTGGGGAAACCTCTCCCTACCATATCAGGGATGTCATAAATACTCATCGTTGATCCTCGGTTATCTTTTATCCAGCCATCGCAAGCGTTGTAGTAATAACGCATAAACAGCCCTATCAAGCGGCTGCAGCTTGTGAGAGCAGTGAGGTGGAAATGAGAGTAAGACAATGCCATGCTCTTTGGCAAAATCAATGACCTCCAGGCTGATGTGGCTCTGATGATTGTCTTGAAGCAATAGCCCTTTGTCTTCATAGGTTGGCCTAACATGAGGCACAAAGTGTTTAATCCGGACATGAAAATTCTCCGTGGTCATTCAGCCACTGGGATGAGCTTTCCCAATGGACCCAGTTGGAGCACCATTTTTTATAAAGTGATCCTTGTAGTGTACCCTAGCAAATATGATCATGGGTGGGATTGCATTTCCAGTTGCACAAATAGCACAACAAAGTGTACAATAGCACCAACTTGCTTAGCACCTGTTGCTGCAACAATTTTTCTTGGCTTCTGCACAGTGGTACCGCCGGTTTCGTCACATTTTAGATCTTGTCTGGTGTAAATCCATTAAGGCATATCATTAAGGCATTAAAGCAAAATTAAGGCATATCGTATTTATCAGAGAAAGGTTTAACATTATGCTTGTTGAAACTGATAGCACGACTCAGTGATGTGCTTTCTGGTGTTCTTAGAGACAAGCTGGGATATCGTTTCAAAAAACCGGAGAGCCAGTCGCTCCCAGCCTACTTTGCTTCAACCCAAGATTGGTATTTTCAGATCAAGTTTGATAGCATATTCATATGTCAATGATTTTACTTCACAAGTGGCCAGTCCATAATATACAGATAATGATTTAAGTAAATATTCCATCAGAAGAAGCTTCTGAGTGCTATCAAATACTGATCCATTATTGAAATAGCCATATCTTTTCAAAGATATTTCTTTCATATCATCAGTTTGATCAGTGTTCCTTGCGATATTTCAACAGTACCTTCGCAATGTCAGAAGAGAAATGCTATATTCTTTAGTAAATTCGCAGCAAGGTCGTTACTGTATTAACACGGCTTTCATTGCCTTTTCCATTACATCCTTTGAAGTAGATCCAGGTTGAGTTTTGCGTTGAAAATTACGCATAATCTATTTTCTGTTAAAAAGTATAGCTATTTATTGATGTGCGTCGAATAACAAGTTCTAATTTAACAGTATGAGGCTGTAAAAGTAAAGAAATGAATTATTCCATCAAGCGTTAATGTAACATATTTCTACGCATATGATAAAAACAACTTAAAGCAAGCGTTTAGCAAAAGACTATTGTCACATCACAGTACTACGTGTGATATAAGACTTGTCTTTCTATAATTTGTGAGAGTGATATTATGATTAGTACTGGAATTTTTAATCGTTTCTTATTAAAGACACGAGAATTACCCAATTTCAAGACCAGTCTATTGACTGTTTAATTTGGTGGCAAATTTTGTCGTGTGTGGAATTTGAACCCATCACCAGGAGGATGCTCTAACTGACCGAGCTAAGAAGGCACGAGTTGCTGGCCTTGAACTGGTGTAATGTTATTCGATCTGTAATCAAAAAAGGTTGAGCAAAGTTATTCATAATTGGGATTAGTTGGAACAAGCTCGATTTTTACTTCAAAGTGCAAAAATCAGAAAAACTTGCATCATTCTTGCTCTTCTGCTCTGAACTCGACGAAATCAACATGGCGGACAGATAGCATCACTGGCAATCACTAAGAGGCAGTAAAGATTTGCAAGGATTTCGGGGAGTACAAAAACAGCAATGTTTTCATTAACCCGTGTTCCAACTAACCCCGGTCTCCCCTAAGATATTTTATTGTTAAAACAAATTTAAGCCGCCTGGTGGGAATTTAAAAGCCATTGCATTGACTTTTAATATTTCACAGTTGTAGTATAATATTGATACTTTGTTACGTAATGAAACCCGGGTTTCGCACCAAAAACTACCCGGGTTTTGAAAACTACTCCAAAACCCGGGTTTTGGGGTTTGGAAAAACCCGGGGCGGACACACTAATAGGGATAAAATGCAGGCTTTAAGTTTACAACTTCTGTAATTTTAGCATTTCAGCAGTGCTGCGGTTTTTGATGTTTCAAGAAAATAAGCTTTTTTAAAGAAATGTAAATATGCTTAAGTGCACACATAGGTAATTAGCGTGCACAGCTATGGACACCCTTGCCCATGGTTGTGCAAAGTTACCAGATTATTTAAAGCAAACAGAAAAAGCTTCACAAATTATTTGAATGAAATATAAACAAGTTTAATTTTTTGATTGCTTTACTGTTGGTCTAGGCAAAAATAGTATTGCTCTTTAATTGGTGCAAGGCATGTAAAAACAACTGTGGAACACAAAGCAAAAACCGCACAATTAATGGTTATCTTCCCCGCTGCCTCGAGTTACGCTGTAAAATAGCATTATTTTGTTTCCAAAGTTGAAATTAAAATTTTTTAACTTAAGCGTAAAGTTGCAGCTAGGATCAGAGACGACATGTAAATGTTCTAAATGGTTAGATAAAATTATGATGAATTTTCGTTTTTCTATGTACGGTACAACTTTAGTACCATTGTCAATACTAGGAGACTGAGCCCACAAAATCCTTGATTATGCACTTCTACGTTTAAAATGAATGGCAATTAATGATTGACCGTGACGACTTGTCAGGTTGACTGCTGACTACAATGACCGAGAGGCTATTTTATAGTCTTAAACTATGTTCCACCATGTTTATTGAGTTCCTATCTTACCCTAATTTCAACACTGCACACTATAAATCATACACTATCTCTTACTTTGATTGAGTCAAATTTTGATGATTAGCCTAGGTAAGAAACCATTCCACTTGGCCTAATATGAGAATAGGCTATTAATAGAATTGCAAAAAAGAGTTACCTGTACTAAAGATTAGGGGTGCTGCAGCACTTATTGCAAGCCCACAATTGATTTGAATCTTTTTTAAAGTGTCTTAGTTTCTAAGTTTTACCAAAACAGTTTTTCAGGTAACCTATAACTTTTTTTTGGAGATTTATGTCACAGGCAAATGAAACTCAAATTGCTATGCACAAAAATGAAGAAATCGTGCGTTGAAGTGGCGTGCGTAGTAGATTTTCCTGTCGGCATTCGTTATTCCGTAAGCTCATATAGAGTTTGATATGAAGCCATCAGCATATGTCCCGCTGTAATTGCTGATCTTATTCCTACAGAAACTGACAAATATTTTGACTTTGCTTAGTAGACTTGAATCACTTGTTCACCTTTTGCCATCAACATCAGAAGCTAAGGTTAATTACTGACACCAGAAGGTTCGGTTGCTAATCGATTGAGTTTGCTTTATTAATTTGCAATTTGAGTCGTTGCGAAAAACCATAAACCAAATTGATACAAATATGTGTTGCTGAACATCACAAAAACAGAGGTGGGCTGTAGCGCGCTATTTTTGCAAAATTTTTAAATCCGAATATTAGAAACGATTTTTTATTTTCGGCTGCTTAATTGATTTTGGAATGACTTAATTGTCAAGAGCAGGGCGTACGCAAAAATTTGTCCCGAGTAAGGCTTTGTTCTCACATTTAAACAGCTGAATTTGGCTGAATACACTAACTCTACTCTTGCTAGAAAAACTCAAAAATATGCACGTAGTTCTCACTACAAAATCACTTTTAGAATACCGTTAATGCTTGATAAACGCTAATATTTGTCTCTGCAAACTTTGCTTTTTCGCTTTGATTCAACCAAAGTCTCCTACAGCTATACTTCTCTGTGATGTATGGTGAGATCACAGAATTTGGCTGTCATTTCATTTATCATCTAACGCCTATCAGTTAAGTCACCACTGAAAATTATGGAATGTAATGGTAAATATGGTCGTCCGCTGGGAGGGACAAACAGGGTAATTTCCCCCCCCCTGGCATTTTGGTTGCAGCACAACTGAAATACATATTTGATAAATTTCGCAAAATAGGATAAAAATTGCATTTATCATAATTTTGCCCCTTCTGGCTTTTTTATTTATGCCAAAGTTTTGCATTATTTCTATCTTCTTCCCCGCTTTTAGGCCCTCTCTGATCTTTGGGTAAAATTAGCCTATGATCAAGCCCCTCCAGAAAAGTTGTAAATGAACGTACATAGACACCATGCTGATAGGCTAGGAGTTGTCAAAAAGCGACGCTTGTACGTTAAACACCGCACGTCATATCTGCTGCTGGCCTAAGGTGCAAATTAATTCACTCACACGTAGGTCCAGCTAGGAAGAGATCACAGGGACCCTTCCATCTCAAATTTTTTGAATCCGATCAAGGATTGATGACATGAAAGCAATTTCAGCCGAAAGAAGGCATGATCTCCAAAAAAAAGATCTTCACCTTCCTATTTGGGCATTAAAAAGAGAAAACAAACACTTAAAAAAGTTAGTCCCAAAACAAAAGGTGTTCATCTTCGTTGTAGGCAAAACTTAGTTACCTTCCAAAAGTTGATCTCCAAGAAAAGGTCATCAGCTCATTTCATATGATTGCCGCCCCAAAACATGCATCTGACTCTGCCTTTGGTCTCTCGCCTATTTTTTCAGCACTGCATCTATTTTGCATTAGCTGGCGTCGCATACAGACCAGAAACGTCCGGGTAAAGAATATCGGTTGCGCCGGATTTACCCAATTAGTAATTGTGAAAATAGCAATAAAAACAAGATGTTTGTGACTCATCAATTTCTTATCTTCAAAATGGAAGGTAAAATTTTTCGAGTAATAAACACTTTTTGGTTGATGCATAGCTGCTATCTTGTCCTAAAATTTCTCTAATTTCTGACAACGTCTTACTTGCCCAATTTCCAGCACAGGCGTACTTAGGGATTGGACGTGCTTGCAATTGAAGCAGAAAATAATTTGACAAACTGTTACCTATAAATTTCATTGAGCGCATGAAAGCATAATCTTAAAGTTGTGGGATGGCGTTGAAGTAATTGATTTGTTTGATGAAACATGAACCAATAAATACTCGGCCCACCATTTACCCTTATTTAACACTTTTCGTATATCTTGCCCACTTTTGACACCTAAACCTTTGGTTGCGCGTATATTGCTCCGTCATGGCATAAGCCCAGACATAAGTAAGGGCACCATTCCGAAATGAAAATAACGATTTTTTGAAAAAAATCGAGTTAAATAGCATTGTGTAGTTTTGCTGATAGCCGCTATGTTTTTCCCAAGATTTTTCGCTCCTGACAACGGGTTGTTTTCCCTATTTTTAACACTCTTTGTAAATCCCACCCCTGTCACATTACACATTGTATAAAAAAGTACGTGAGCAAAGTTTAGTTATTTGGATTCGCCACAAAACCTGTTCCATCAAACGATTGAAAACTTTAATATTTTCTTAATATTATAGCCCACGGGTGGCCGCACTTGGATAGCACATGGCTAGCCACACTTGGTTAGCACCCGGGGGTCCACACTCCGCTAGCACATGGCTAGCCACACTAGGTTAGCACATAAGTAGCCACTCTTGGTTAGCACATGGCTAGCCACACTTAACTAGCACATGGATGGCCACACTTGGTCAGCACATACATGGCCACACTTGGTTAGCACATGGATGGCCACACTTGATTAGCACATGGATGGCCACGCTTGGTTAGCATATGGATGGCCACACTTAACTAGCACATGGATGGCCACGCTTGGTTAGCATATATGGGGCCACACTTAGTTAGCACATGGCTGGCCACACTTGACTAGCACATGAGTGGCAACATTTGGTTAGCACATGAGTGGCAACACTTGGTTAGCACATGAGTGGCAACACTTGACTAGCACATGGCTGGCCACTTTTGACTAGCACATGAGTGGCCACACTTGGTTAGCACCCGGGTGGCCACATTGAGTTAGCACATGGGTTGCCATTCTTGATTTGCACGTGAGTGGCCACACTTGGTTTGCACATGGGTGACCACACTTGTTGGCACATAAATAGCCACACTTGTTAGCACATGAGTGGCCACACTTGGTTGGCTCATGAGTGGCCACACTTGGTTAGCATATGGCTGGTCACACTTGTTAGCACATGGCTGGCCACACTTGGCTAGCACATGGGTGAACACATTTGGTTAGCACATGGCTGGCCACACTTGACTAGCACATGAGTGGCCACACTTGGTTAGCATGTGGATGGCCACACTTGGTTAGCACATGGATGGACACACTTGGTTACGGCAGGACACGCTTGATTAGCAACCGGGGAGCCACACTTGGCTAGCACACGGGGAGCCACAATTGGTTAGCACATGAGTGGCCACACTTAATTCACACATGGGTGGCCATATTTGGTTAGCACATGGGCGGCCATACTTGGTTTGCACATAGGTGGCTACACTTGGATAGCACATGAGTTACCACACTTGGATAGCACATGAGTGGCCACACTTAGATAACACATGAGTGACCACACTTGGTTTGCACATAAGTGGCCACACTTGATGTACTAAGGAGCCAAAAATCATAAGGGCCAACACTTAAAGAGCCTGTACACAATTCTAAGTGTAAATTTACAACCTTTCTAGCCCAAATTGGTAATCAATTTTTTTGGATATTATTATTTCCAAACCCCAAAATTAAGCATGTGCACTCTTCCAGCTGCCACATAACTAAACGTGTCGCACTGTAGGTTGCACAACAGTGTAGGTTACCATATTACTATAAACAAAAGCAACATGAGTCAAAAAAGCCTTTTTCAAAAGCGGAATAGCCGCTGTTTGGCCACCCCTGTAATAGTATGTTTGTCATATAACAATATGTCTTATTCCGCCCACATCACACCAATATTACGATTTTGCTTTTCCTCCTCCCGCCTCCCTGGCAACGTCATATAATATTTGAACTGCCTTAACTGAATTCCTGCAGTAATTCACAGAGTCGCTGATTTATTCGGCTTTGCTATACGCTACTTTAATGGACAGCTACCGAAAAGCTTTTAAACGTGTTCCTACGGTGAGTAATTTGTTAAAAATTACGAAAAGAAAATGTGTGATTTAGCGCGGATTGTGTTGTCATCTTAAACTACAAAGAGGTGCAGTAAGGTCAGAGTGAAGAATATATTGGTTCAAACGACTGAGCCAGCTTCATGGAATAAATAGTTCTAAGAACAGCAAGAAAAACTAAAGTATTTTGGCCGTGGCTACAGTGTCGGCATTGGCTTTTTAGCCGTCAGCCTTAAAATGGCGGTAAACAAATATAATTGGTTAATGCAAACATTTAATCTTCAATGTGCATTCCTTTTACGTTTTTAATACCCAGGCCAGTCAACAGTGTACACTCCTGCTACGTAATTCAAAAAAATTTTTGAAATTCTTTCTTCAAACAATCCAATCCCAACTCGACCAAAAAACGAGCTCAGCGTACAATCGAACCTATGTCTATGCTGTTTAGAATTTTCTTACGTTCTTTCTGAACTCAAAGCACAGTGCAAGCGAAAAAGCACGCTTTGAAGGCTTAAAGTGCTTAAATAATGAATTGCTCATTGCATTGTCAAATAAGCTTTAATTGTTATAAAGTTGTTTCAAACGAAAGCACCTTATAAATATCTTTTGAAACAGCGTTTAATCGCGTTTCTGCGATCTGTACATTTTGAGAAAGCACAAAAAACAAAATGTGCTATCAAGCGTTGATTGTGACATCATTTTAGATCCCCAAAAATGCGAGTTTTTGTAATGTGGTAAGTCGGAAGCTGGCTTTTGTTAGAGCAAAAAGCGGTTGTTTTCTGTCAACTACCACAAATTTAAAAAAATATATTTTCAATCCTGACGACATCAAGACGTCAAAAACCTCCTTGCGATACTCACAACGGAGTGGTGATCAACGTGCTAAGTTTGATGTTTGTACGCCCAGCAGTTTCGGAGGAGTGAAAACAGACAGAATTGCGCTTTATATATTAGCTTGTCCTTTTGTAACAAAATACAAAATTTACAAAATCGCCCAAGATTTGCCACCAGAAAAATCAGTTTTAATCTGTAAAATTCTATCTATTTCAAGTGCATTCTAACTTTTGGTTGGTGCCCCTCCACAGAGTCTACTCTGGCGACGGCTCTGGCTTCAACCCTGTTTGTCCCTCCCGTAAATCCGACCTTACTTTGGAGGCCGCCAAATTTAAATAGCTTTAACTATAACTGGATGATGTAGCCCTGCGCTCAGCGCAATATTCAAACGCGATTTGGCCCTACAGAGCGCAAGAGAATTATTTCTCATAATTTGTTGTTGGTATTAGCGCTTGGGATATTTATCCAAAAGAGGTCGCTAATGGATTGTAATGTTGTTCTTCAGTTTTAATTCGCAAAAAACGATTCTTCACTCCTGGTTTCCCTAGTGGTGCAGTATCCCATTAGCGGTATGAGTTCATGCTATGAATAATTTCGGAGAAGATAAATTTACATTTAGTGATTGTTAGACTAATCACTAAGAATAGTTCGCTACTTCTCCAAGCAGTGGCGTACGCACGGAAAGGTAGCGTTGGGGGTTAAACCTTCATGAATGCTGTAAGCATACAACTTTTTACTTAATAAAAAAATTCGTGCAACCATTTGCCTTAAACTTGCTTTAGAAAGCAAGAAAGTGCTTGTTTTTACGCGTAGTTTCTAAAATTTTTCCTGGTGCCCCGGACCATCTCTACAGGGTGCGGCATAAATATTAAAACGAACATTTAAAGTAATGTACCTTTACAAGGAAATTAAATTATCATTTAAACCTTGGCATTTTTATTCTTTAGGTTATTTCATACAAAATATTCAATCTAAATTTTCAATTTTTATTTTACTTATGAAATCTGACCTCCGAGAAGCTATCATACACCTTCACCGAAATGGTTCGAAAAACACAAAGATAGCTAAATTACTGAAATGCTCCAGATCTCTTGTATGGTGCACAATTAAACGCTTTAAAAAAACTGGGGAGATTTTATCATTTTTGTTAAAAAAAACTGCAAGATCAATTCAGACGTTTACAATAAGAAAATTCTTCAACCAATGAAAATCGATCTTGAAAAACATTTCAAAAGTCGATTATTCACTTTTCAACGAGATGGAGCGAGCTCCCACGCGTCAAAAACGACTCAAAACTGGATGAGACTCAATCTAAAAAAATTTTGGGGCAAAAATATGTGGCCCCGTGCTTCCCAGATTTAAATCCGCTCGATTTTTCAGTCTGGTTTTGACTCGAAAAAAAAGCTTGTAACAAAAATTACAAATCTCCGGAAGCGTTAAAAAATATTTGATAAAGGCATGGGCGAAAATACCTCAAAGCTACCATCGTGCCACTTGCGAATCTGTGAAAAATCGATGACAGCGTCTGATTGAAGCAGGAAGGCGACGTTTTGAGTAAATCGCATATGGGTCATTTTTTACAGCATACAGATACTTATAATAAAACAATTATAAAATTTTGAGCTATGCTAATCAAATTATTAATGTTAAAGTTGGTTTTAGTATTTATGCCGCACCCGTTAGAATAATCGTTTCTTCGACATTGTTAAGAACAAAACCCAAAATCCTCCCCATGACAAATTTCTGCGTACGTCCCTGCCTACAGGCCCTGCGCGAGTCAGGGGATGGGGGCATTTCCAACAATGCCTCTCAAGCATCAACGTAGCCAGAACGGCAACAAGAACCATGGCTTATCCTAAATGCGCTATAGCGATACAATTCGTTTTCTCGTGAATGGAGGATAAATATGAACAAATACAAAAACAAATACAATATTTGGCACAATCCCGGCATCAACCGAAGCTCGTTTTGAGTAAAGGCAGAAAGTTTTTGTGCTTAAGGTGCGATTAGGCACGCTATTTTGTAAATTTTCCTTACTCTTTAAATATCATGTGGGCTTTTTTCACCTTGATCCATTCACATCAAGCAAAAGTTGCAGTCAAAATCATTTTATGAATCTCAAGCGTGATCTTTCCTAAAAATGATTACCATTTAAACAAAATATAATTTGGTCAAAGTTTCTCTGGATTTTAGAATAAACTATCAAAGCTTGCTAGAAAAATATTGCTCTCCCCCAAATTTTTGGCAGTGCTTTTCTGGCTATGCTATTGCTCACGAAAAAATGCAAGTTTGAACTCCAAGGTGAACGTGGGCTCTAAGTTGATAGGTTTGAAGTAAACAACAGTGCACCTCCAAACGAAAAATGTCAATTGGCTACCAGTAGGCTAAGCCAATAATAGGATCAGTATTTCACATTGATTAATTTACAAAAATTTATCCCGAAGGCTTAAAACCTTATACTGTACAGTATGGAACAATATTACCGCGCTCAATAGCAAACGTATCATGGGCTTGCGTGATAGCTGGCTGAGTCGATTGCTCAATCACAAAGACGTCACATTACGTCATGTTGAAAGAAAATTTATGACGTAAATCAATTGAAGCATAGCCTTTTTCGTCTCTTCTTTGTTGTGTTGCTGCTACATATTTATTTCTTCACTTTAAGTTTCGTCGAGTCGTCAGTAGGTTGTGATTGAGTTAGTTGGATGTGTTGTTCGCAGTCAGACTGCTAATCCAAAAAAATATATGGCGGGTTAGTTAGCGAAAAACTTTTGAATTGAAACTAGTTAGATTTCTGTTGTCATTACTTCTGAAACAGTTGCCTTGTGTTGTGTTGATTGACATTAGGCATAGGGTAGATGTACTGGTAGCTAGTACTGAAGAGTATGGTTGCAATATTGAGCTTAAGTTTATATTATAAATCTCTGTATCCAATAAATTTTATCACTGTACAGCAAACTACCTTAGCTAGTAAGCTCTGGGTAAAGGTTTTTAAAGAACTGTTTTAGATTGTGATCAGTATTGGCTACTGGTAGCTGATTTTGCCTATAATGTCCTGTTGTTGGGCATGTTGCTTTGACTTTAACTGTAGGGATGTCTCAAACAAAGTTTTCATAAAGATGGCCAAAAAATATTTTGGTGTTCCAAGTTATAACTGTTAGTAAGTTAACTGTGCACCACATCGACAGCTGTAGGCTTTGATCTGGGACATATAAGTGCAGCTATTTTTGTGACATTTGTTAAGGCCTTTGCTTATTTTTTTATTTAGTACATACAGCTTTTTTTTAAGTAAAACAAATTCATGCCTCATTAATTCTATTTGACAGGTAATGAAATAGTGCGATTGATTAAGGAATGTAACTGCATGTGTAAAAAAGGGATGATACAATATTTTATATCAAGGGTAAAATCATGGAGTTGAATAAATCTTTGAATGATTCTACACAGCAAATTGTATCTTCTAAATATTGTCCTGAGTTGCAACATCGTACAAAAGAAGTTAATGTGCGGAAAGCACCAGGCAATTGTTGTGAAGATAGTGGATATTACAGTTTAAGCAACCCTGAGCATTGTGAAGTGTATGCAAGTAATGCATCATATGCAAAAAAGACATTCCACGAAGATAAAACAATGAAAGCAAATGAGCACAATGAAGAGATGGTTCACCAAAAAATCTCCACACATTCTACTCCTGATAATTCTGAGCTGATTTCAAGAGGCATTGTGGTTTCTACTCCTTCAGGGCATGAATCCCTTGTTCGCCAATATTCTTATAATCATGTTCACCATCCTGCATCGACTGAATTGGATGATAATGCTAATCATATTCATCATCAAAAGACCACGGGTCATGATTTTTGCACTTCGCGTGTAAGCAATTACTATACAACAGTTTCAAATGTTAATAGTAATAACAATGATAAAGTTATCCCATGCCAATCTACAGGCTGTAATTGTACAAACAATACCAATCATCAAAATTTGGTCAAACCTTATGAAAATGAAGGTATGGGATGCACCAGTAATGAAACGCAATCAGATTATTTGGATCTTGCAGAAAAAATTGAGTTTTGTTTGGTATTTGGATATACAGTTGCACAAGTATGTAAACACAGTTTTTTGTTCTTGATTGATACGTGATATTATAATGTACCACTGCTAATGAAAAAAACCGTGTGCTGTGACTTCTCTTTTTGCCGTATTGTAAATATATATTTACAACATTTTTGGCATGTTAGCATATACTAAAGATTATTTGCAATTTTTCAATAGATTCGCCATGCAATATTCAAGTTGGGATATAAAGCAAGTAAAAATGATATTCTTGCTGAACTTACTTCAATGCAAAATATCCGACCTCCATCTGGCACAGACTCGATTTCAACTTCATCTGATTGTAAATCACATGAGGTAATATATTTCTGAAAAAGATTAATGTAACGTTAAGACGTTGGCAATCACATGTTAATGCAAAAACGCAAGAATTTGTAAATGAATAAAACATTTATTTAGTTTTAGCAATATGTAAACTATGAAATTCTCGTATTTTTTAGCTGGGATTATTTTGTACCATAGTTTATTAAAGTTGTGTTACTTTCATCTGTACTTAAAATGTAGTTAAAAAAATAGTGTTGTGATGACTTGGCGCGTACCTGCTTGGTGTCTTATGCCTTTTGTGATCCATGTAGCACTTGGTCTATTTGTATGAATTGGTGTCAGCTGTTTATTCGATGCTATTTCTATTTCAGAATGGTCTTGTTCGTCTTGGAGAGTTCATAAGCCATGGTGCTGAACCCGATGTTGATTCTGATTTTTTGCATAATCACGAACGGCTACTTGCTCTTGGTGATGATGATAAAGAAAATGAAGCTCAAATGGAGGCAGACAACGATACTAAAAACCTCCGACCAATTGTTATCGATGGTAGCAATGTGGCTATAAGGTAATATATTTGCCTTTGCCTAGTTTTTCACTAAGTACTAGATATATTTAGATATCACTAGATATAGCAATGGAGAATTTGCCAAAGGCACTGGTCGTCAGTTAAGATTTTCAGTATTGATCGATTTATTTTGTGATGTATTGCGCAAAACACTTGCCTGTAGTGGGCTGGAGAAAGTCTATTTACATACTGCGTGACAAGTATATTCAATTTAAACAAGTGTTTGTGAGAGAGTAATCATTTAATCTTTTCGATGCAAATTTTTTACAATTATAGCAAAATCGGTTTTCTCTTACTTGCAATTCATGAATATTATATGCAAGTTAATGGCAGTAATTATTATCTTGAGTCATTCTTTTTTTAGTCATGGAAACAAGCAATACTTTTCATGCAAAGGAATTTTATTGGCTGTCAATTACTTTCGCAATCGCCATCATAGTGACATCACAGTTTTTGTACCTGCTTATCGCAAGGAGGCGTCACGTCATGAAGTTCCGATTAAAGGTTTGTGAATGTATCTTCGTTAGAAAATTTCCAACGACCACACAAGGCAAAAAGTGGCTGCAAAGGCCAAGTTGAAGCAGATTGGTGATTGTGGATTGAGAAATGACACGATACGTTTTGTAATTCTGGCACCTTTTGTATAGGTGACATTACCATTTAATAAACTCAGCGCCGTTCTGTCTACTTTATTTACATTTAGCTTTTGTACCCTATATGTCTGCTGGCATGATTTTGCAAATCGTGAGCAGCTTTTGTGTAATGCAAACGAATAACTTAAAATGCTCAAATGGTAGAGCATCTAACCGGTAATCCGATGGCTTTGGTATCGAATCCCACCGGAATCGTTTTTAGCCTTTCGCACAGCTCCATGGTTTATGACTCCAATTATTAGCTATCCGCAATTACGTTAGCATTGATAAGCTTGCATTAGCAGTAATGCCTTATTAAAATGTTTTTCACGACATTTAGATTGTGTGCATTTAAATTGTTAACAGCTTCATATAACATCGGGTCGTCGATCTGAGTCAATAATTCGTTTGATAATACGCGTTGCATATGTTCCCATAATTGAGAAATATGATTTGTTGGCCGAAAACTTTTTATACAACAACTGTAATTTCTAAAGCGCTTTAAAATTTTAGTCTAGTGTAAGTAATGCGACATAATATTTTTGTGTCACAGACCGTGAAATATTATTGGAGCTTGAACGGGAACGAATTGTTGTTTTTACACCATCTCGAAATATCAATGGAAAACGCGTAACATGTTACGACGATCGATTTATTTTGAAATTGGCCCAAGAAACGGAAGCTGTCGTTGTAAGCAACGATAATTTTCGTGATTTGCTAAATGAAAAACAGGAATGGAAAGAATTGGTGGAAAAACGTTTGCTCATGTACACGTTTGTTAACGACAGGTGAGTGCCGAGATGGCATCAAAATTTCTGCCTTTTCATACTTATGGTGATATCGACTGAGCTGTTTAAAATTGGAATGATTCCAACAATTTTAAATTTTTGTAAAAAATTTTTCTCTTATACTCAGAGTAATATTTGAAAATTTTTGTAACATGCTTTTCTTTATTTAAGAATAAAACTCAAATGACAAGCCGTATTAGTAATTTCCTAAATATATGTGCCATGATTTACATTTTTGTAGATTTATGCCTCCCGATGACCCTCTTGGTAGAAACGGTCCCAACATCGACAACTTTTTGCGCAAGCGGCCGGCATCAGAAGAACAGAGTAAACCACAGTGCCCATATGGTGTGTAGATTTTGCTTTTTTTCTATTATAATCTAGTCTTCTTGATAGTATATCGATAGTTGAAAGTTTATTTCTTCATCACGCAATCTAGATATCTCATGTCTGCGTCATAGCAGCTTCAGAAAATTGTTTGCTTAGCTGTGCTGATCAAGTTTATTTTGTAGGGAGGAAATGTACATATGGAAAGAAGTGCAAGTATTTTCATCCCGAATGTCCCCGAACGATATCGGAAAAACTTGTTGGAAAGAAATCGGACAATGGTCGCAAAAAGTCCAAACAAGTCGAAGCCATTGCAAAAAAATGGATAAAACAACAGCATCAAGCTCCTTCAACTTCTTCCGTTGTTACAAGTCGCGAAGAAGTATCACAGGTAAGCCAACTGTAGATATTATTTTTTACAGCACTCTTAACACTAAGTTGATACCTAGAGTAAATACAAAACTGACAATTAGAACAATTATTCTGACTTCGTAAACTTTTCTTTCCACTTAGTCTATTGTTATGTTGTTATCGTTTCATAATATTTACATTCATGTTTTTCTTTCGCAGAATGACGCATCTGCTCATTTTACTTGTGCGTACACTGGTGGAATGCATACTGGCAAGCCAAATTCGTCCACAACAACTTGTGATAGCAAGCAAGTGTTGACTGGTATACATCAGAACATTTCACCTTCATGTGGCGATGGAGGCTGTTTGCATAGCAGAATCATCCCACAACGCTTACCATCTCATGAAGCGATACAATCTCCTCCTTACAACATAAGTGACGATAATTTGTTACACTCATTTCGTCAATTATCGATTCCAAGCCAACCACAGCGAAGTCCAGGTAGTAATTGCTGTTGTGGTCATACCGATCCTCAACTGTGTTATGAAGTGCGTTGCCAAAGAAAACCTTTTGATGACTCTCGGTTTCATCCGCATCCAATGGGACACGTGATTCCAGAGCAGTCTCCTCCTCGTTTACACGTTGGAAGTTCCTACCCTAAGCGGCCTTATCAGCTCAGTTCCCCGGCTAATATGCAGAGCAAAGCAATGTTGAATCACTATTGGAAAGTACCGAATCCATATCATCATTCTACCCACTTTCAAACCCAATACGGTGTTCATCCTTACTCTCTTCGTATTGTTGATCCTCATTTTTCTTCCAATCACGCCCAACCTCCAGTTTCCCAATCAATGATGACGTCTTATCCAATGTCTTCTCACTCCCAAGTATCTCACGGTGTTCATTCGAATGGAATTGGAAGCCACGCGTACGTGCCATCTGTTAACCCATCTACTGGATCGAACAATTCTCTATCTAGGTCATTCCCCTACCTCCCTGTCTCGGATAGATTAACAGATCATCCTTCTCATCTTGGGTCCGCTTCTTCTCATTCCGATCCACGTGGATACTCGTTCCATGTGTCATCTGGATACTCGGCAAATGGATTACGGAAACCAGTTGCCGCTCATGCCGGCCCCATTCGGGTTCGGGCTGCCTCGGCCTCCCCACACGGACCTCTTGAACCCTCACTGAACAATGAAAGCAACCCCCGATATCACTTGTACCGCAATTTGTGCGGATTATACCCTCCTGAAGTGGTGGGAACAATTATGAAGGCGCATCCTGATGTAAATGATCCTAGTAAGATCATAAAATTAATTAGTCAATTTCGATGAAGCAAAATCAACTTAACTTCTCCTCGTCGATCTTTTCCTGTACTAAGTAAAACGGTTTTGAAAAAACCGACGTACTTCGAAGACGCATGTGAGGCTGCAGTGTGTCGAGGGAGAATATTTACGAGGTAAAGCGCGTTTTCTACTCCCTATATTTTGTTGTGTTTCGCTGAATAGCCAGGTCATTCATCGTTTATTAGTGAGTGAACAAACAACGCGTTTATGGCAAGTAGGGTTGTTTGTAAGAATACTTAGCTCAGCGCTTACAAGGCAATGTTAGACATAAAGGAAATAGTAGATACTTTGTTGGTATAAAACGAGTGCTGTTTCATATCTGAGTTAGCCTTTTGAAGCCGGAAACTGCAAACTAAAATGCAAATGACGATCACGCCAGCAAATGTGATATGCTGCCTGCTTTGCTCGCGAGTCGCGTAGTCTTCAGGCGTTCCACCATTTTGTTCTTTTTTAAATCGCTCTAGCCTCATTGTTAAATTCTGTTCTCGAAATTTCAATCTTTTGTTTGAAAAGCCTTCTGTGCACCCAGCTGACAATTTATGGTAAATAGTCGAGATTCCTATGCCTAATTTTATGTCATTTTTTTTGGGAAAGGTACTTAGCGACAATTTTCTCTACTTGGCTGTCCATGTTGACAGTTCCGAAGCAGACCTGGATACAAAAAAGTAGCATTACTGACAAAAGTTTCTGGTGATCGAAAAAATATTCTCTATACGCTACGTATTCATACGTTTTCAATTATGACTGGTAATGACTATTCGCAGCTGGCAAACTGATAATATGACTCATGTTGTCATTTATTTTGTAGTACACAATACCGCAATGAAATAAGGGAATTTATCCTTCACAGCAGCAGGAAAAGTAGTGGAAAAAATTAGTCTACCTTACTTTTCACTTTAGGTCACTGGCAGATTGCGCAATTTGCCCTGTTTTTCTCCAACAAACTTTTAAGAAAAATCCAATTCTGCTTTAACAATCATACTTTTTAGTTGATTGTTATTGTTCGTTCGAATTACTTTTGTCTGATTAGCAGTTCGTGCGATTTGCAGTCAGACTTTGTCGATTGTCTGTCACGTTTGTCGCCGCCTCGGGGCGATATGCGCTGTTTGTCAAACTATCACTGAGAGCTGTGTAGACCGCAGTAACACGCTTACAAATTTAAAAGTGACTTTCTTGATTCAAACCGTCACGATTAGTAGCTCGCGCCGACAATGACAGTCAAAAATATTTATGCGTGAGAGATATTCGTGGTTGACTTTTTAAACTCCTACCTTTTTTACGTTGAAGATAGAGTTGGTGTGAATTGAATTTTTTTATATTGGAGCACAATTAAAAGTCTGCTTCCATCACCAAATATTTAATCACCTTTAGAAACCGTCATCTTTCGCAATATTTAATTTCATGTTATTTTTTCGTTAACTTTTGGACCAGCAATGCTGAAGTGTAAACGTATTTGTTCATTAATGAGCAATAGGAAATGGGTGTAAAGTCATTTCTGTGCCATGCACACTTGACTGCTGCTGTGTCATAGTTTCATATATTTAAACCAAACATATTGGCAGTACCTGCTAGCTTTAATGCGCTTTAAATGTCTCTTCTTCCGCTAAATGCGACAGTACCACATTTCTGCTATAAATGTCTACACTTTTTTTGGAAATCCCAGTGTTGACATAACTTCGAACTATCACGCAATTGCGTAACGATTTTCATGAACTGGCGGTAACTCGAGTATGACTTCAAGCAACTAAAGTGGTGGGATAATGACTGCCTTTGCAAAAAAATTTTACTTCTAATAAAACTCACAGGTGTTTAATTTACCAACTACAACATATATCACAAAATTTTTGAAATTTTAGTTCAGAGTTTCAACGCAAACTAATCACACACAAACAGCTTATGTCTCCTACTCTCTATAAAAATTTTTTATCAAAATTTAATTTTTCGTCGAAAACTACTGATTAGAATGTAATTAAAGCGGCAGAAATGGCACCATTTATTCTGTAATTATGTAAAATACTTCCTTTGCCTGTACCTTATATTTAGAAGGCATGTTTTGCGTCATGCAATTAAACTACTTTTTCGTCATTTACTGATGACGTGCGTCGTTGTTATCAGTTCGCGTTTCCGGTTTACCAACCAACTCAACAGGTACATCTGATTACGTACTAAAATCGCAAATTGACGTCGAACTGAAATTTCCTGACAATATTGTATACTTTATCCTTTGACATCAATTTGCCAACTCCTGCGTAAGTGACGCAACACGCTCACCAGTTACTTTCAACTGTAGAAGGGTGTTGCTAACATTTTGAGCAGCATCTGTATTATATCCCCTCGTATGACCTGGCTATCTTGTCTTTATGTCGATGTTTTTTTTTTTTTAATTACGTTATGCTCGTCTACATTTTTAAGCAAACAGTATATTGTTGACGTTGTGCTTAGTTATTAAAGTGTAAGAAAATTTTTGTTACTTCATTGTCAGTTTATTACGAAATCGCAAGAAATGGCGTGAATTGTTGGCTCGCTGTTTCACTGCGGTCCGATCGTGATGTCATGTTCGATCGAGCAGACTGTGCCCGCTTATTTTAGAGCGGATCGTTATGAGGCGGTCGTTTCACCACTCAGATGCTGTTGGCTTGTTTCCCCCTCCTGAAACCATGCCGCATGTTATGGAGGGGAGATGCAAGCCCCCATCTTTGTGTGCCTCTTTCCTAGACGGTTGCGCGTTTTGCAACGTTTGTTGAGTACATTGGTTTTTACAATGTTCTATTGTACATAGGTTTTATATAACCGTGCTTATGTTTAACTTTTGTGTATTTTATCGTCGTCATCTTTTTAAGCCAGTTAGCAATTTTTTGTGCTATATTTGTGCGCATTACCTCTTAACGTTCAGTATGTATTGTATACATTAACAACAGAATTACTTTAGACTATAGCAATTGAAATTGAAAAAGTTTTAAAAAACGCCGAGGCTTTAGAGTTATCTTCGATTTTGACTCCGCCGTTATATCAATTTATACATTACATTATTTCAAAGCATCAAGTACTTTGCTCCGTATAACTGTAGAAATCATTTATCAAGCAAGATTAGTACAAAATATGTCACATAGAAAACACGTAACGTGGTCATGTTGTTTATCAAACAACCTTATAATGCCATCACTAAAAAAAGTACATGTATTTGCTGAAGAGTAGATTTTATTGTATTGAGCAATTAATTGGCGAGCAAAAATACTTGAAAACGTGTTCTTTTGATGCCGAGAAATACATAGCTAGGTTATTACTATTGCAAAAGCTTGGCTCTGTACCCTTTTATCGTAATTTATGGAAACGTGTCATCAAGTGCCTCTTGTGGCGGCCTCATCGCGTGCAGTTTTGTCACGCTATTTTCCTTGCACGCAAACATTCTACTTTAGCTTTGCTTAAATTTTTTTAACTGCATTCATGCTGCACATTATGTTGTAGTTTTGAAGTATACGCTTTCATTTTTTTGATGCAGTGTTTGTTAATTCAATGTTTTGCTATCTCAATTATGCTTCAAAATAAAAATTTTCACAAAATAATTTTGCTGGTAAATAAATCGTCAAATGTGTCATTTCGTTTGGTTGCTAGAATTCGGTCAACTCCGAAGAGGTTTGAACAAATGTGATTTATGTATAAAGGTTAAGGTTTTCCAATGATCGGAGAACAGGGCACTAACCAAACTTAGGTTTGAAACGCAAAAACAGGTCAAAAATTTAATTCAACGGTATTAAAAAACTGCTATCTTTCATACTGTTTTGGCTAAAACTAAAAAAAGAGCAAGAATTGGAGTTCGGGCGGGCGCAAGGCAAATTTGCGCTCTGGTCAAGCTTTAAATATCGCTCTGCGCCCGCGTTACACGTCATTCCGAAAAGTGAATTTTAAAATTTATGTTTCTTTTCGGTACCTACAGCCGTTGATTAAATTGATAAATTACAGACAAATAAAACACTCAGAATAGAACCTGGATACAAAACCAAACGTCAAAATTTATCACAACACCCGCAGGGTATGTCAAAATCTCGTTTTTTGTGCTTTTTTTGCAGATTCTTTTACATATTCTGCGATGTTCAATGAGGAAGCTCAATAGATTGACTCGCGGACAAATTAATAGCAGCAGGGGCCCTTTTAAAGCAATAAAACTTGTCCCCGTACGCGTGAAACGTAAGAAAACAAACCAGTCATAATTGCATAAAAGACATCACACAAATTAAAGTTTTCATCGTCTTCTTCATCCAAATCATGGACGTCCAAACTGCGTCTTGTGAGGTGCAATTGTGGACCCACAAAAGAATGTGGCTGGTTGCCCACGTCTACAGATTAGTCCAGCAAAACAAAAAATGTTCTTCGATTTAAAAATTTTACCCTTTCGAGGTTAATTCCAAAGGAAATAAAGGTCTTAACTAAAGTCACGACATGCCAGCGGAATAATTTGTTGAGTAAATTGTCTCGCATGCAAAAAAGTTTGTATATCCCCCATCAAAACCATATTAGTCTCATACTAGCTATCTGGCTTAAATTTTGAAAATAATTGCAAGATACAGAAGTTGCAAAAGCGCGAGCTAATTCAAAGCTTATTTGGCGGTGACACGCAAAAGCGCGGAGAGCGAGATTTCAACCTGGGCTGTGCTTTAACAATAACGGAACAAGCAAGCTTTTGCAATAGAAGTCTCACCTTACAGGCCAATGCACCTTAGAGTTAGACGTTTTTGGCTTACGCAGACCGACCACATAATGAGCTAAAGTTGCATATGTAAACTCAAGATTGTATTGAAAAACGAGCGCTAAGACCATAGTGTACACGTATTATTATCAGTTGTGGTCACAACAATCAATACAAGTAATGCTAACTGAGTCGACCAACTTTTTTTAAGATATCGATGTTTGCAGCTGTAAATCTCAAAATACTTTCATTTCTTTAGCAATTTTCAGAAATTTGAAGGTGCTGAGGACCCGTGCACCTTCCTTCGCTTTCCGTATGTTTCAAACTACTGCATTGCACTTGACTAATCTACTACTAATCATAAATCTTTTTACAATCAGCAATACCAGGCCCCAGCAGCCCACAATTGTTTACCAGTGTCACTATTATTGCCATTATGAATTAAGAATAGACGACTTTGTAGGTACACTCGCATAACAATACGCCATGATGGCATCTTACAATTTTTGCGATCAAACCATCAAAGCTGTGACGTAGGCCTACCAGTGAAGCTAATACAGCCAGCTTTACCCTGAGGTGGTCAGTAACAAAGTAGTTCTATTAACCGGTACGTAAACTACATGAGTAGGATTTTAGTAATGAGCTACCTACTTAAGAACTTTTATTTTTTACTCCTTCTGCTTTTACTTGAGTAGGAAGTAATTAGGGTTGCCAACTTTGACAAAATTCAATAAAGGACACTGTGACTAGAGCTGCCAACCGTCCTTTATTTTAAAGGACAATCCACAATTGGAGACCCTCTGTTGTTGTCCTGGTGGTTAATCAGGTGTTGACCTTTTTTTTTTCGGAGGCCACCATGTAAAAATACTGCTCGTGGACATGGTGGCCTCCAAAAGAAAAAAAAAAAAAGGTCAACACTCGATTAGAGTGCTACACAACCGCGATTGGACTGTACTTTTGCAAATTTTTTCCGCTCTTGCAGTAAATTTTTTTCAGCTCTTGAAATAAAGGACAATTCTAAATTTAATAAAGGACAAGGACAGGGAGTTCAAATAAAGGACTGTCCTTTGAAATAAAGGACGGTTGGCAACCCTAGAAGTAATGCTGCTTGAGTAGTTATAACTTTTACTTAAGTAGCTGCTAAAAATTTGATGTCTATTGATTGATACGTGACCTGCTAGCAAAAGAAAAAACAGTTTTAATTTTCTTCAAATCTTTTATTGATGTGGGCCACTTTTGCTTCGAATTTTGAAAACCAACTGGTACTATCTTTTCATTCCAACTTGTCAAAGTGCTGTGAGTTATTATCAGTGGGTTAAGCTGCCATGAAGTCTTTTGATTTTTTTGAAAACCGGCCCGATGGTGTAGTGGTGAGAGCGTCCGCTTTGCAGTCGGTAGACCAGGGGTTCATTTCCCTTGTCGAGTCATACCAAAAGACTTTAAAAAATGGTATTCACAGCTTCCCTGCTTGGCGCTCAGCACAAAAGGGATAGTGTGGAGAACAAGCCGGTATGCTTGCTTGTTGTGTCCTTGGGCAAGGCACTTAACGGGATGCCTCCGTCTTTATGTGGCAGACAGATGGTGGGGCCAAGCAGTCTACCCGTCGTGGTGGTCCAGTCTGACGAAAGACATGCAAACCGAGCAAGAGCTCATACGCGTGAATGAAATTTTGATTTTGAAAAGATTTGACGTCAGATGAAAATTTACATATTCTCCAATGTTTGAGTTTTTGCCGCTTGTTTTATCTTTCCAACCATATGAGCTTACTTGTTCATTGACAAAGTAAGCTCACTTGTTAGGGGAATAGCCGGGGCAAAGAAAAAGAAAGTAAATTGCTCTTTCAAAGTATTTATATAGGTTTTGTTTTCGGCTGAATTCCTTTGAGTCCTCTAAACAGAGCTATCATGTAAGCTTAATCTTGGCTAATATTTTTCAAATGTTTTTGATGACGCTGATTCTTATGGGCATTCTGTGGAATCTTAAATAATAATGTAAAAAAGGTTATCACCAAAAAATGTGATCCAAGACATAAAAATTTGCCTCTCCTTTCACCGAAACGTTTAGCTGAATGGGCCATATGCTTGTGGTTATTGTAGGACAAATCTTAAATATCAAAAAACTTAAGTTTTTTTGTTCAGAAATAAGAGGCTATTGAACTAATGAAGTCGCTGCACGTAAAAGACTTTTACCATTAACACAAACTACGATCAAAAAATACAATCAAATAAACCAGCAATAGCAAAGTAGTAGCCTAATTACTAGAACAATCAGGACATCGTGCCTGTACTATACTATACCATTTAAGTATAGATCAGTAAAATTCAATTTATTTGGCGATGTTTTAGAACAAAGAGTCTCGTAAAAACGCCGAGACTTCCGCTGCTTTCCTTCAAAAACTTTAAAGATCCAATAAAAGTTAATGTAGCCTAAGTATTTATTTAATATTCAAACTTCAGAATAATAAGCGATAATAGCAGCAAAAATGAATCGAGGTGATCTTCTTTAAAATCCAAATTACCTAATGCTGGATAATAATCGAAGAAAAAAGATTTCTACAGAGCACCAGTTAGTTAACATGAGAAAAGATACGAGAAAATGATATATAGTGTGGTTAATAATTGAGATGAAAGATTAGTTGGGAAGCTAATTTGCATGTACGTTGAAGTTGCCAATCATGGAATTTGGCTGGTGGCTTCGAGTCCGGGCAATCAAAAACGTGAAATGGCGGCGGTGGTAAAATAGGCATCTCTGACCCTCTGCAATAAAAAAAATCGATTTTCACACTCCTCCCCAGCATAATTTGAGTCACACAGTACAGATTACAAAAATGTCACTCCAAAATAGAAAATGTAACCACAAATCGAAAAACTTCTCCAAAAACAGGTCTGCAACCTAAATTTACAAGGTATTTTTCGAAAGAAAACAGTCATCGATTTAATTAAGATAACACCTTTCAAGAGTTTTTTTAAAACAGTGTCCCCCCCTAACATAACATCTCCCAAGGAGGACCTCTTTGTAGTAACGCTATCACCTGCACATTCCTCGACAATCTTTAGTTTCGTAAAACTACAAATCGGTAGAGAACTTTGCATCTTCAAAAATTTTTTCTTATACCCGATGTGGTGCGAGCATTCCTGATTGATAACAACTCCTGGAGTGATACTGGAGAAAATTTTCAAAAATAGTAAAATATTTTTACTTCTACTGCTGAAGTACTTTAATGCTCGACTTCATTTTTACTTTTACACAAGTAGAAATACCTATTGTTACTTTTTACTCATACCTCAGTATTTTTTTTGTAGTAAGTAGCAATATTTTTACTCAATTGGAGCTACTTTGACCACTTAGGGTTTTAACACACAATTTCAAATGTTATACTTTTTGTGTCGAGGATTTGCGTTTGCTAAAAAATTCGATATTGAATTGATTAATGTAGGCGTAAACGCATCACAGCACAAATGTGCAAACTCTACAAAGCTCCTTGATTTTACGGAGTTCTGAGCTTCGCGTAGTGCGACCTTTTCCTTAATCAGCCACTGGATTGACTCACTTTTTAGTTCTGCGCCTTAGGCAGCTATCTAGTTCGCCTGACGAACCCCCCGACCTGTCCGGACTAGCAAAAGGAATGCACTATATCTTATCTGTAACAGCTCAGTGAAATTACGATAGCAGTCACTGTAGCCAATCCATTTCTGTCGTACCAGTCTCAAACCATACAGTGACTAGATTCGATATTTTGCTGTCACGGAATGCGGTATCATTGTGGTACTGTTAAATATGCTACTCCAAACACATGCAGGTAATAAGATAATCAGTTTGATACGGTTCAGGTCAAAATAAGTTCGAAACGAGGAAAATCTAAAAACAGATTTTAACGAGACTGCTTGAGCATTTTGTTACAAAAGCGAATTTAATCTGCTTTACTTTCCAGCAATGTTAATTAAATTCTAAACACGAGTGCTATTTACTCAAAGATGATTCATACTTTCATGGGCATGAAAAATAATATTTTGCAAACCAGGTTAATAACTAATGGTCAAAATGCATCAGCCTTTCTAAGGACACAGATTTACAACTTTATTGAAATCTATGTGAATTCAAAGCCGTACCGTATTATCGGTTTTACCGAGGTGAATTAGCGTTGTGTCGTGAAATTTGATAAACTGTAGTCTAGTTAGGCCACAAGTACAGCACTGCTAAAAACCAAATGATAGAAGCGCTGCATAATTTATTTGCTCTTTGGTGTAGAGTTACCTATGTCTAACGAAAGTGAAGAAATAGCGAAGTAAGCATTAAAAATTTGTTAAAAAGTTGTCAAGTGATAAAAAGCAAATGATCTCATACTTTTGTCTCGTCTGTGATAAAAATAGCCAATACATCAAAATTTTTTCAACTAATTTTTGACCTTTTTGCTTACAGGACTGAAAACTCGAAAATAAAAGCGGCGCTTCCGCAACTCAGAAAAAATTTGCCACAATTCCACTATCCGCTTCAAAAACTGAAGCGCACTCCTGCCCACCTTTTCCGAGAATTAGTGATGAGGAGCATTTTTCCTGTTATTCAGTGAGTGATCTTAAATTCCTTGATTGATTGCTTTTGAATTTAGAATTTTTAATGTTCGAGTCAAGAGATTTTACTTTTTTTATGCGAGTTTAGTAAAATATTGAGCTCTTTCATGCTCAAAGTCTAGTTTATATGTATCACAAGCCAAAAAGACGCTACAATCTGGTGACATTTTGGTGGCGCGCAATTGTCTTGGTAAATCGATTTTTCAAATTAGGCGTCTATACTTGGTAGTGCCAAAAGAAAGTAATTTCGAGTAATGTTTTGATTAAAGTCAATGCGCTTTAGTTTTCAATGCAAATGAGGATTAGGAACCAACCAAGTTAGCTGAAAGACTGGTTCATTAATTACTGGCACTTCCGACAGCTTATATTGAAAATGATGTTGCAATAGATTTTTAGTATTTATGCTCGGTTTAGCATAATTTTTTGTAGTTTTGACACACTATAAATGTCGATTTTTTGCTGCGCTTTTTATCACAAGCATATTTGCAAAGGCGGAGCAAATAATTTGAAGCGTCGCGCCAACTTTCCCCTTTTAAATTTTCAACTGTAATCCGTTACCAAATGAATTAGCAGGCCATGACGTCCCTATAAAATAACGTAATTACAACAAGCAACAATCTGATATTTTGCCAGAGTTTCACCACCCTAGAACAGTGAAGTTGTTTACCCAGTATGTCGTGAAAAGCCTGCTCTTTGGCATCTACTAACTGCAAATGGCAGTGCGCAATACTGGTGAAACCTATCCGCCCACAATTTGTACTTGCAACTTGTTCAAAATGGGCTATCTGATCACTCAAGCTTGATCTTGACTAGGTTTGCGTTGAAAACTTGAAATAATCCTTTCGTGCCATGCACTCATTCGATGAAGGACGAAGAGTAAGGCCTAAACACAATGTCCAAAGTCAAATGTCGCCCTTCCCAATTGGCTACGAGTTTGCCCTGTTGTCATGGTTTCCTTGGGTTGCAATGGCTTACAAGTCAATCTTGTCATGGAAAAATTACGGGTGGAGCACACAGAATGTTACGGTAAAAGAGGCGAGGCAAAGAGGGATCAGCTTTTGCATTAAAGCTCACATTTCGAGTTCGAGCTACGGCTTGTGCCGACCGCAACACCACATAGGGCCTATTGTTGCTGATCGCTGACTCGAAGACCGCAAGATAATTTTATAGCGTTATAGCCTCCTAAAGTCACCGCTTCTCTTATGTTCTGTGAGTCGAATTAGTTCTCATTATTTCATTTCTAAACATTTTTACTTCAGTTACGGCCGTAAATCGAAGCTTACGACCTATAGCATAAAAACAGGTGTCAATACTTGACCTATGAATATGTCTGTAGGCTATACTTTAAAAAATACTTACTAGACTATAATGCAATAGTCAGGAAACCAAAGATTTGTAACCGCTTTAGAAGTTAATATAATATAATATGTATGGTGTCGTTGATGTATTCTAATTATTTTTAAATATACCCCAAAATTTTGACTACAAGAGACTTGGTTTATGTATTTAATCAATTTGACTGGGCATTGCATCTCGTGATTGCTAATCCTTAGAACAGTACTTTGCACCACAAACTATAATATACCAGCTGATGTGAATGTGAATATAACCCTAGTTGGTTTATGATATCGTTGCTTTCTAGTGCCTCCTCCTATCTTTATTCGACGATCAAAATAGCATCAATTCTTCTTTACCAGATAAAAGCAAATAACATGAATCAAGTGGGGGTATGCAACACCGCCATGCAAATCTACGGCAACGCATGCAATAGTATTTTTTAATATAGCAAAATGCAAATATCTTGAGGATAATTTAATGATTTCATTCTTAATTTTCTGCTTTGACCGAAAAAATAAAGACAGCGCTGTAAATCACAGATTTATGACAAAGCAAAAAATAGGTTCAAGAACATTTTTTGAAGGGTCGTTGAAAGCAAATATAAATAGATTGCTTTGTGATCGTTTTACTTCCCCATCTGTACCAGTACTTGTCAATCTTTTTCTGCGACGACCTAAATATCAAACGTAAATTAATTGCAAAGTTTTGGCGACTTTATTTCCGAAACTTCATTTCACTCAATTTGTTGTAATCATGAAATGAACCAAAGAAAAACAAAACAACTAAACACATAAGTAAAATTTCGAATCTAAAAAGGTGAGCCTTGTCTTTGCATTGTTTCAACGACATTACCAAAAATGAAAGCAATCTTGCTCACCTTCAATCTCACGCCATTTTCTGTCTGAAGGCAGTTTTTCGTCTTTGTTTCAGCGCTGCTTGCTCGAACTCGAAGAACTCGGTCTTTTTTGCCGAACTCGAAAAACATAGATCGAGTTTGAGTTCATTAATTGAGTAATTAAGAAAGAAGAATATGAAATAACATTTTGCATTGACGTAGTCTAAAGACGGGTCATAGTCTCAAAACCAATCTTAAGACCGTTTTCTGGAGGCCTTAGCTTTGGATTTGATGGTCTTAGTTTCGGTCTTAACCAGGGGTGCAAATTAAAACTCGATAAACTCGGTCTTTTTTGCCAAACTCGAACTCAAAAAATTTAAATATAAAGAACTTGAACTCGGACTTGAAAATTTTTGGTGAACTCGAATAAAAAAATAAAATTTATAGAGCTCGCAACTCTGCTTTGTTTTGATGGGAGTAAGCGCATAAAACCTGCTCTCACACAGGTAGGTAGTAACAAATGGCAGAAGAACTCTTGCTAATTGCGCTCCACAACATTCTTTTTATTCTTGATTTTTGTCCAAAGTTAGCAAAGGTTCTTTTTTAAAAGTATTCCTCAATAAAATGTAGCACTAAATGTGAATAAATTCAACATGCGTGGTGGTTTAATGTCATTGAGAAATTGGTCAATTATCAACTTTTTGCAACAAGAAATCACAAATGAGAAAAGTCAAGGAATATGCTATAAGGTGTGGTGCTCCGATATCAAAACGCCTAGTGAACTATTGAAGTCGGCGGTCCAGCCAAATAAAAGGGCGACCCACTTTGGGGTCGCGACGCAGGGGTTGAGAAGCATTGATCCTTACTCAGAATTTCGAGAAAGGAACCAGCAATCATTTTTCAACTAACCCGTCGTTGGTACAAAACTGGAACTTTGTGGAAAATGAACAACCACTGTATGTCAAGAGTGACTTATTCATGATGCTCTCCACAAAGCGTCTTATTTGTTTAAAAACAAATGTTTACTTTATAACAGCACACTGTGTCATTTTTTTGTTGCGCTGATATTCTTTGACAATGATTGAATAATTTTGATGCATACAAGGGCACTGTGACGTATTAGTTGGTTGTTTATTTACAAAACAAAATGGTTGTTATCTTATTTTATTCAGTTAAAAGAATCTAACACTCAAGAGAGCTCAATTAAGTGAGCAATTTGACGCGCTTCGGCTGCTTTATGTTGTTATTTCCTGTAGTTTATATTTTTTACTATATATAGATTATAAACAAATAGGCCTTTAGAATGCTTGTTTTGCGCCGACGAGTTTTAGTGAACTAGGTACACAACACTCATGGTATTGTTCAGACTTTAGATACTCGAAAACAAACAAAGTATAGTGAAAAAGATTTGACACACATTGCTTTTATTTTTAAGGAACAAATCCTAAAAGAGGTACTGAAAAAGATGTGGCACGCGTTGCTTTTACTTTAAGGAACAAATCCTAAAAAAGATGTATACCGTGTTTCACTGGCTTCTGTATATTTTCTCAAGTATTTTTATGAAGACTTTTGTCTAGGTATAAAATAAAGTCTTTCGAGTAGGAACTCGATATCATAGAAGCCACAAATGATTTTGATCAGCTTTGTGATAGACATTTGACATTAAACAAACTTTTGCAACACTATATTGCGATTGAAGCGATAATGTTGAAACTTGAAAGATGACCAAGAGCACTTTTGGTAGTGTAAAAATTTTTATCAAATTGCGTGTTTGCACGAAAATGGCAAGAGGTGCATGGCAGGCTTTTTGATTCGCAGTTGTAATGTTAGCAGCAAAGCAAATAATTTTACTTTCAAATTAGCCACTAAGATATATAGGTCATCAACAATACTATTTTCTGACAAGTTTTGTTGCGAGATGATTTGTGGCTACAATTTATCTGCTTTCAATAGATCTACTTTTTGCATTTTACTGGATTTTCAATGGATGTTTTAAAGTTCCGTGGTGCTGCAGGTCTACAGCCTGTAGGACTAGGGACAATTTGTTGAGGAAGTCGGTTTGACCATAACCACGACGTTGGCGTTTTAACTTTGAAGTTATTAAACGGGAACAATAGTTCTTTGTATGTCTGAATTTTGGGCTCAGAAAGAGTTTTCGATCATACCAAACCAAGCAAGAACGGATTAACAATTTTTTTTGAGACTATTGTTTAAACTTATATCAAAGAGTTTGATCAATTTATATTTCAAACAATTTATTTGAGAGATATTAAAACGTGGCTACCTCACTGTTATTACATAAACATGATTTTTCTTGATAGTTAATATTACTGAAGTCATGATTTTCCGTTACTATATAATTTGCTGAAATTGAAAATAATTAAACTTTATTATTGTATTTGTTCAAGTCGTGACGGAATGAGTTAAACTTAACTTTCTCAACCTAAAATAACTTGTCAGATTTGTTTATGACGTCAAAATCGTGACACTACTATCGTATGACAATGTGCTCTTAGGTCGATGATTTAATAAAAAAAATTTCCTGTAACTTACAAGGCAGCAATCATAAATCTGCTATCTCAAACAATACAACCTCATTTATCTTTGATCGATTGATTTTGGTTTAGATTTGAACTTAATTCTTCAATTGAACGTGTCATTAAATATAAACAGCCCCCGCCCATTCGTGGTAATATCTGGTCAACAACTCGGCTGAGTAGATCTCAAAACGTAATCAATATTGATAAACAGGATAAAAGCTTTAGACCAAGCAATGTAATAACTACAAAAATAGGCAACTTGTTAATGTGGTTGCTCAAGCAATTGCGGGGAATAGTATTTGAACTGTACACTGCAGTAATCAAAATTTTCCAAGGAAGGTAGGGAAGACGGCAAGACACGCCATGTACTAGTGGACTGCTTTATTTTACCATATCCTATCCTAGTCATTAAACCACTGCCAAAGTATGGTAAACCACCAAAAGTTACTTCATTCTATCATAGTTAATGAATATATTTTGCCATGAGAAACACGTAGCAAGAAACATTAGTTATATTGTGAATCCAGGCTGAGATAGGTTGCATAGATAGGAGAGGCTGAGACAGGCTGCAGCGGTGTAGTCCAAGCAGGTCGGCGAGAGGCACCGACGGACGTGCAGCTATATAAAGGAATTATGAGCATGCAGCGTCACCAACATATGACGATCTGTGGTGGACACAGGGGGAGGATGTAGAAGATGCATACCCCACCAGTCTTTCCAAGTATTGTTTTCGTGTGCTTATTTTTTCCTACTGTGTCCCAAAAAATTTTGTTTTGAAAATTAAACTTCAAAAAGTTGATCACCAAAAGAAATGGCATTGACTTTGATTTATATAGAAAACACGTAAATTTAGGCTACGAAAATGTTGATTTCAAAAAAAAATGGAAAATAGACTTTACTTCCCAAATAAAAGTTTGTGGATCCGCTACTTATAAAGACATCATCATGAAACCATGAAAAATAAAAAACGCTTTATCCTCAAAAAATGTTTTTCTGGCTACTTGCCTAGTTCAAGGAAGCCGTGAATTTTGCACCCAACAAATGTACCCAAACGCAAAGAAAAAAATATGCACAAATAGCAATTGAAAATTTAAATTTTGTTGATAATTGTCATAATTGTTGAGCGAGTTCTATTTTTGAATAAGTAATCTCAACGTTAGTCCGACCATTGAGCTAATATGTCTCTAATTAAGACCACAAATTGCACCTCATCATTAAGAATGTCGTAATTGGCGTCATTAATTTATTTCATTCGCCTTTGGCGTTGAATTAATTAAAACTAAATTACGATAATTATAAAGTCTTTCTACCTTTCATTACACAATTTGAAATTAATATTATGCGAGACCCGTAATTATATTGAAATGGTTTCATCTACTTACTCTTGTTTTATTTTGTCCTTTTTTTCAATTGTGCGGAAGCTATCTGGTTTAGTAGCTTGCATGGCACTCACAAATCTAGATTTCTTTATATCATATTTAATGGTTTGAATGAGAAGTGTGTCGCAAAAGAATCAAAAAGAGTGATGACGTGATTAAGCATACAAAATTGCAATAAGCGGGCGATAGCATCACGGATGATTTGGGGTCTCAATTGACTAGGATTGTTACGACCGATGCAACACCAACAAGCCAGCAATAAAAAAAGTTGAAGATCTGTGAAATATGCAAAATGGCACTTCAGCAGACAAACTTTTTCTTTTTTCCATTAAGAGAACATCGGTGCGACAAATCTAAGTTAAACTCAGCTCTCAATAGCAGTCGCTTTTTGTGAACACATTTTGGCCGAAGAAAACCCTTCGGTCCTTTCCGAAGCCAATTCCAAAAACAACCATAATCTGTGGTTTAATAAACTTGTTACCTGTGGCGTAGCCAGAAGCAAATTTTGGAGGAACAAAAATATGAAATTTGTCGAATAATCTTGTTTGAGGTCGACGTTTTGCAGCCATTTTTGTAACTTTTAGCATTTTTATTCTTTGGTCCCAATTTAGAAAATTTGGGATGCCGTAGCCCCTGCCGCCGAATAGGCCAACATGAGAGAATAGACACATTACAACTAATTAGCTCGAAGTTCAAGTGTATTAGAAGCAAATCATGTTTTACCTCGTCGAAACAAAGCGAAAGCTGTTGAAACTAGAATATGTTTCCGATTATAATAAAACAGAGTTTCAACCTTTTAAGGCAGGGGTTACCATTTTTAATTTTATCATGTACCATTTGTAGACGTCTGTCAAAGTTACATGAACAATCTTTCTTCAGAAATATTTATTTTTGCGTCATTGTATTTTTCCAAAAAACGTTGTTGAACTTTCATCGAAAAACGCCGTCCATTTTCAGCGTGATGTTTCTGTCTGTTTCTCTCTCGCAACTGGTCGATGCAAGGCAGCACGAAAAGTAACAGCGCATTTGATATTAAGACCAGCTGTAGCAAGTTGACTTCATATTTAACATTGTCGTGAATCCTTATTCACACTATTACGTAGAACAAAAAATTTGATAACTAAAGAATAGCACGACATGCTAGTGTAGGGTATGAAGAGGCCATGCTTTGCAAGTAACTCAAATTTTTGAGTTGTTACGTCATTGGTAACTTGTTCCTTCAAAATTTGGCCTAATACATCACCGTATTTGTACCGAAGACTTTTGCCAGACTAAATTGAGCACCATCCAGAAGGCTCTCGCGTATCACAGGTGGGAACAAGTGTTTTAAAACTGCATCTTTCGACCTGGGATAAATTGATTCGTAGAGGTGAATTTATTCAATTTATGGAGTACATATTTTTTCTACTCCCTCAGATGGCATCATGCCAATTATTTATCAGTTACTTTATTATAACTACCCGGCCTTGCCGGCGTCGCCGGGTAGTGCTATAAGTTAGTTATGTCGAATTAAAAGTATTGGTTGAGCCGGCTGCGCCAGATTAAACCAAATACCATTTATGAGAGCTGAAACAAAAATTGGTATATCGTTCCTATGTCCCTAATTCCGATTATCGCACTTTAAAGAAAGATTGGTCTTACCCACAAACCTCTATCATTTCACAAATCCTTTGCATTCCTTCAAGTATGATGACACAAAGTTAAATTTGGGAATAGGAGCCGCAATGGTTTTTGTTTTGTAATAATAGAAATAAGTTATTTAGTGATAGGGTTTTTTACGTCGAGAGTCAGCGCCCCTCCCATAGTGGTATTTGTGACACCAGGTTCTTTGACTTCAACCATGTCCTTTGGCCCGAAATAGACCAAAAAAGGCTATACTTCCGCGCAAATGTCTTGCATCCGATCACCCAGTAGACCTAAAGCTTCATTTTCAAGAAAAAACCCTCTCTTTATTGGTTCAATGTATATTTGGGGGGCTATGATTTTACACAGTGTGCTGTAGTCCTGTTCACCTATTGCTGCTCGCGATGAAAAACATCTTTGGAGGTGAGAATAGTCAGGCGCACAACACGACTGTACAACAAAATTCTAACGTGAAATCCATCTACATTTTAGTTATAAGAATCGTCGTACTTGCCATTGCATTACAAAAAAAGAAGATTTAAACAGGTAGATTGGTGTTGCTTTACATCATTGCACTTGAACGGGCAGCATATTAGTAGTGGGCTTTACTATTTACTTTTGCTTGCAAAATTAGGGCTGGTTTCCAATAGGCGTAGATTGCAGGCGCAGCGCGCTCGCTCCGCGCATAAAACTAAATAGAGAAACAAAGAATTTTTCACGCTACGCCTGCAATCTGCGCCAAAAGGAAACGAGCTTTTACAGTGGATATGAAGAGCAGCTGATGCCTGCTGCTGTTTTCAGTAAGGTGATTCCTGACAGCATTATAGTTACATTCAACATTATGATGAAACAAGTGTTTTTAAAGCGTTCAAGAAACAACAAGGAAAAAGAAAGCTTAAAAAACGCTAAAATGCTTGCTGCGTTGTCGATCAAGCTTAAATTCTTAAGAGAATAATTTTTATCTTAAGCAGGTAGTTAATACCGAAAAAGTATTGAATTACTTATCTATGGTATGTATTTTTTTGATAAAATGAAGAAAACAAATTTTGCAACAAATCGTTAACTATGACGCCATCTTACTTCCATCTTACATTAAAAGATAAGTTTTTTTAAAGTTGGTATGCAGGGTGTTAGCTTTCATTTGAGCAAAACACCACGTTCCTCAGTTAAGGAAGGCAAATTTCAAAAAATTCCTTCAGTTATGACGTTTCGAGTCCTCTTGCGACACTCACTCCTTGTGATGAACAATCGTATTAGGTTTCATCTTTCCGCCCCCAGTAGTTTCGCAGGAGTTAAACACGCACACTCCTTGAAACATACTCACATGCTTAGAATTGAACTCAATACCCAGATAGAATTGCACTTTATAGTATAGACTACACAGCTGCGCCGGCGTCGCCGGCAGGCTCTTACTAGTAACGTCGCGGATCGGTTGAGCCGGCTGAGCTGGCTCTACGCTATGAGATATTGTGAGAAGAGTAACAAAAGTTAATGCTTTTCTGACCTAGTCCTAGGTAAGTCTCCATCAAAAACAAAAAGTACCTTTTTTGAAAGGGAATCGAGACGAAAAATTCTGTGGAATATTATGTCGAGCCGTTATATTTTCCCGAAGTTTCTGAAGTCCCTGGAATTGTACTATTTGTGCTGTTTCCAGCATAGGGAAACTCAGGGGCTGTACTTGCTCCCAATTGAAATAGCCAATAATTTTCCAAACTTTTATGCGTTCATTTCACAAAGGGCATGAGAGCATTAATTTAAAGTTCTGAAAAGGCGCAAAAAAAAACAGGTTTTTGGTCCTTAATACCACTATGACAAAACAAAGCCGCTACCACTCTGACGAAACGAAGTTGCTTGCTGGGGTCCCAACAGTAACGTCGGGGTTAAGAAATTGTTTCAGTCGGCTTCACTAAGTGTGCAGTTGTGAAAACAGTAACGAAAGTTATTGTTTTTTTGACATGAGCCAACACTTGTTTTGAAGCCAAAAGTATCGTCTTTTGAAAGGGTATCAAGTCAAAAAATCATTACCGAGGGTTAAGCATAGCCACTATATTTCACCAAAGTATTTCCCAAAAGCTTCTTAAGTTGTTCGCAAAGTATTATTTGTCCTGTTTCCGGCATAGGCATACTTAAGGACTGGACATGCTCACAATTGAAACAGCTAATAGTTTCACAAACTTTTGTCCGTTCATTTCATTAATTGCACAGGAGCCTAAATTCAAATTTGCCATAGGCCGCTACGGGGATTGAGATTTATTTGCAGGAATAACCAGCTATGAGGCCCATAAGGGCTATCTATCATTTATCTGTAGATTAGAAATATCACTTCAGCCAGCTATGCCGGCTTTCACCAAAGATCATATCTGAGAGCAGTAATGAAAAGTTTTCATGATTGGGGCCATGGCCCCTACACCCTTAATCCCAATCATCGTGTTTTTGAATTAATACTGGTACTACTCAACAACTCTCGGTCACTTAGCAAATTCTACCCGATCCTTCCTGTAAGCGAAAGGCACAAAACAAAAATTTTGGATGTGCAACGTAGTAATGATCGTTTAGCGGTGACAGAAATGAGTTATGGAGTGATAGAATTATTTTGCAACTTGGTGCAACCCATTTCGTGATGATGTTCGCGACATCAAGTTTCTTGGTTGCCCTGTGTGCATTGGTGCCGGCATAGGGCGAAAGGGAGCATACCCCCAAATCTTATCACCTGGAAGATCCAATAACCAGTTTGAATCAAAAAGTTCCTCTCAATAGGTGCAATTTCACTTAGTGTTACAGATCAGTGCTCTTCAACCAGGGTTGGTTCAACTGGAACCGGGGTTCTGAGGTTCTGGAACAGGGGTTCAATCCTATTGTTTTACGAAACAGTTGGAGGTTCTATGAGCCTAGGGAGTTTCGAACAGATTTCTTTTTCTTTGTTTTTATTTGGCAAAACACACTGTTTTTTTAATTTTACGAGAATAACTTGGCAAAACTTAGCAACTACAGGGTAAGCGCATAATGAAACAATTACAATAATTGTGCGTTTTGTTTGATGCTAGTTGCAACGCTTTCATTTTAAGTAATTTTGCGTCACGATTGCAAAACAGAGCAAAAAGTTGATTTTGTCGAAAAATTTAAAAAGCGGTAGTGAATTTAGCCAAATGATAGCAGAAAAGATACGCAGGACTTTCGTAAATTTAGAACAAAAATTTCGAACAACTGGAAACAAATATTTTTCTGCAACTTATTTTTAAGATTGATCAGAATTTTTGTGAAATATGAACATTTATGGGTGCTTATGGCGTAAAATATCCTTTTTTTAGGAGTTTCAAAATAGTTTGCCTTAGATATCAGAGCAGTTACTCGAATCGGTTGGATAAATTCTAATTGTAAATCTCAATTTAGGACGAAATGAAAAAGTTTTCATTAAAATAGACTCAAATATTTGCATGTTGCTGAAAATAAAAATAAGAACTTTTTTTGTCAAAATAAGGAAAAGGACATTTCTTGACAACAAAAGGACAACTTTATTTTCTAAGACGCAATCTTTCAAAATAAGGACTGTGTGGAAGCCCAGACATTACCACAAGTAGTTCGCTTATGCAACAAGTTGCGATGCACGTATTCTGACTTAAAGTTGGTGTGGGGCGAAGGCGGTGGCTCTCAAAATTTTTATTGCTACTTGCTTGTTGACTGAATCAAAACGTGTGGCGTATCCCTGAAAAAGAATATAGCACAGGCATAATTCAATTTCATAAACTTGCTTACCAAAAAAAGATCTTCAAGTTGAAAAAGAGTGTAAGCAAGGAAACATAAAAACTATACCAGTCTATAATGTTTTTGTGACAAAAATGAGCAAAATAATCGCTTTCGTAAAGTTGATCTCCAAATAAATGAATAAAAAACATCTTCAAGTAGAGAATTGGCGGAAACAGCAAACAAACATGGGTTATTTTCAAGAATTTTTTTAATGCTTGAACTTCCGTGAGTACCTCCTAAATTTTTCTTGCATAACCAAGTTTGAGAATTCCTGGACTAATGTTTTTATGCAAGAAACTACAGCCAATGTAGTTCTAATGAATTTTTAGTGATAAGGATTCCATTGCATTTGTGAAAGTATAACAGGGGTTTCACGACGCCAAAAATGTTGAAAGCACGGGCCTAAACTCACACTTTGGAAATAAATCGAATATGTCCCTAAAACCGACGTCCTTACAAACAAATTAAGACTGTATTTACTCACCAACAGCAAATAATTTCACAAACTTAAATCATTTCTTACATGTATAGTAATGCAAGAGGCCAGCGATGCACTTAGCAAACTGCAGACAGTGACACTGTTTCGACCTATCAGGTCTCTTCAGTGCAGTTGGTGACCAATAAGAAGCTAGAGGCTTTTAATAAAGCATAGCTTAGACCGTCACACTTGTGGGACCAAATACTAGGTCCACTGTAGTGGATGGTCTGTCAACCTCTGCGAAGCCGTATCACTCGTGAATGAGTGGCGGTTCATCCACTACAGTGGACCTAGTATTTGGTCCCACAAGTGTGACGGTCTAAGCTATGCTTTATTAAAAGCCTCTAGCGTCTTATTGGTCACCAACTGCACTGAAGAGACCTGATAGGTCGAAACAGTGTCACTGTCTGCAGTTAAATCATTTCATTTCAATAAATGCAAGGGGACAGAAATGTAAAGCTGTGGAAGGAGGTTATAATGATTTATGTATTTACAGATCTGAGCAAGTTAATAGTACGCCTGCTACTTACGTCTTTTTTGTAGTTGTAGGCCTTGTCCCGACATAAACGCAAGCAGGGTAACGTAAAGCAACCCGGAATCCGGTATCTGCAATTCAGTTAGCATAATTGATCAGGTTGTGGCTTAAGACTATTAATCATCAACCAGGTTTTCGTGCTGCAGAGGCGGATAATTTTTTGTCATCCTTGCAAGATTTCACATGAAATTGACATATTGTTCGACTTTGCTACACTTGGTTGGCATGTGTTTGAGATTAAGATGATACAGGTCGCGATGCGACTGTAGAAAGATATTCTAACTTGCTATTGTGTTATCAAAAAAAAACAGGTTTTTTGGCCTACAGCCATGTTAGTACTGGAATGTATCATTCTCCTTCAACAGACAACATCTTAGTAGTTTGCTTGCATAATGACAGTGAATAATAACTTGAAACGCAGTTGCTGCCTGCTGGTGTTTTCACGTTAATGTTTCCAGAGAGCATTATGACGAAACAGAGCGTTAAAGCGTTCAAATAAAAAAGCAAAAGCTTTTTTAAAAAAATGCTTAAATGCTTAATCGCTAATTGCATCGTCGTTAGAGCTCAAATGGTATTACAATTTTTTTATCGTAAGCAGCTCATTAATGTCTCCGGAAAAACTTTCAACCACGTTTCTACGGTTACTATTTTTTTGAGAAAATAGAAAAGAGTTTTTACAATTAATCGTCAGTTATGACGTCAACTTAACTCCTAATGGAGAAAAATTTTTGCAAGTTGGTAAAATCGAGGCTAGATTTTCCTTCACGCACAATGCCATTTTCTTCGGTCAAGAAATGATATTTAAAACACGAATTTTGGTTGTGATGTTACCAACCCCCTATAGCATTTACCTCGCGGCAGTGATTGGTCGAGCCAAGTTTCATGTTTGTACGTCTGGTAGTTTCGGAGGGGTTATATGGGCACAGAACTCTCCTTGAAATATTAGATTCGCATACTAATTTGTCAAGATAGAAGGTTTTTAACTTTGTTTTGCCAATATTCATTTATCAAATGTTACTACGTTTAGTTCGATGAGCACCTGTTGTAATCGGCACGTTGTATTTTGAACCTCCCGATGATTGTATTTAAACGTGAAACACTCTAGAAGAAAATATTTACTGTGATGATATGATAAATTAGTACAATAACTTAATCCGCTCTAACTAGTAGCATACATGTAGGCTTTCTTTAATAAACTTAGGTATTTGCGTTTGTAATAGATATTTGCGATTGCTTCAAAATTACAATTTGTTCTTAATAGTAACGATACATAAAGCTTTTCTACATCTGTGGCAACCGACAGCATTATGACAAAACCGTGGTTTGCTTGAAGCTTCAAAGAAAAAAGAAAAATGCACGCTTAGTTAAAATCTTTTGAAAAATTGCTGGATCACCTGAAGAATCGTCGCCCCAAGCCAATCTAGGGTGATAATACTTCAGATGATCCAAATTGCTTGCTGCAACGTTTCTGAAATTCAAATTCTTGAAAAATTTGTTTTTGTTAAGCAATGTGTTGATATCTCCCAAAAAAGCTTCCAATCGCGTTCCTAGGGTCTGAAATTTTTGAGAAAATGAAGAAAGGAGTTTCTACAATCAATCTTTCGTTATGACGTCATCTTACTCCCTAAAGGGGTTAAATTTTTTTGCAAGCTGACTGATCGTATGCTGGCTTTTGTTAAGCATAAAACCCATTTCCTCTGTTGAAAGACGAAAGTTTTTAAAAATTGATCTTTTATTGTGATGTCATCATGACGCTGCCATTTCCTCATGTGACACTTGTCCCAGCGTGGTAATCAATCATGCTCTGTTTCATGTTTGCACACCCAGTACTTTTGGAGGAGTTGACACAGTCCAACAGAATATAGGAAAAATCTTTGCTTTGTAGAGTAGATTAGCTGGCGATTGAGAGTTTTTGGTATAAATCTGGCAAATTGAATTGGCAAAAGTGTAAAAAGTAGAAAAAAGTTTAGGTACTTCTGCTTCAGAGGAAAATGAGTCACATACAAGTATGTACCATAATTGTAAATGTTACATCATTATTACGTAGTAATCACTGTTCTGAACTATATGATAATACAATCGTAATTGCTTCAAATTACATGAATTAACCATCTTTAAGGTCCTTAAAAAGTTAATTAATTTAGCACTTACAACTCTTGGGCTTTCATAAAACTTGCCCGAATCATCTGCCAAAACTTAACTGGCAGAAGTTACTTAAAATTGTAATTATTTACATAATTATTTACATGAAACGATCAATTTCTGTTGCAGTTAAACCAAAGCAAGCACTGAATTTGACAACAAATGAGGTTCTTCTCTCTTAGATGCTTTGTTTTGAATACCCAGGGGATACTTGTGGCCCCAGCCAGGCGCACAACCATGATTTTCGTTAGGGAAAGCTGACTAAATTTGTGTTATAATTATCACTAATCATTAATTTTGCTGTAATGAAATCTAATTAGCGCACAGGTGGATGTAATCTACTTTAATGGGTGATGGGCCTACAAATAATATATATTCTGCTCCTATTTTTTGCTCAACTAATATCCGCTTTTAAATGCTTTGGTGTAGGCCTAACACAAGCAAACATGATAAAAATTGCAAAAACCTCAACGTCATGTCTTATACTAAATCCTAACTTTGCAAATAAGCTTCTTGATGTACTGTACATCAGCCAAGGCGATTAAGAACACTGTTCAGCGATAATTTGATTCTCGACAAAAATAGTTTACAGCAACAGAAAATAGCCAAACTAAGGTTTCAAAAGGGTTTAAAATATTTTTACTAGTTTTCAAAAGTGGGTGTAGTTTCATGGGTTTCTGATGGGAAGGGAGCGAAGGGGACAATTTACCCCCAGGCTTTTTGGTTGTGATATCAATTATCGTTAAACTGCAGAATAAAATCCGATTTTTTATTAGAACCTATGGCATATTTATTCAAAATACTGTCTTTGCCTGTCGATCGTTTCCAGTGAATTAAAAGCAAATCAAGAACAGTCAACCGTTGTTCTCCCGCTGTGGGCCTTAGATACGCATTTAGACACTGCATATGACACTAAAGCAACGTTCACTTGATATGGAGACTTTCCCAAATGTTCTGAAGCTGCTATTTTGGCAACGCTACTTGTAACAACCGTTGACACACGAAGCGGTTGTTACTGGTGGCGCTGCCAAAATAGTTCGCTAAGCAACTTGAGAACATTTGGGAAAAGGTCTGCATTGCAAGGTTCCAAAGCATCAATAAGCGTTTATTGGAAGAGTGGCGATACCCTGTTTCTTCCACTTTTCTTTCAAGTGCATACCTTCTGCAACAGGGACAATTTTGCTATCAACATCTTATTGATACAATTCCAACAAGTTGTATGCCTCCGAAGAAGATGTCAGTGTCACATAGAATTTTGGTATCAAAATCCAAAGACTTTGGCATTTCATCGTTTGGTTTTTAAAACTTACAGACCTATGCACCAACAAACTTCTGTATATGGTACATAGATGGATTTGTGGAACTAACTTTCTACATCATCAATTGAATAGTTTTCTCCGTGATTTTGATGGTTGCGCTTTTCAGAATCATTACTGAAATCTCATACTTTTGGCAGAGGTTTTTGACTACTGTAAAAATTTGTTTGAAAGAATCCTCACAATTCTTTCTATCATTGTGAAGACCTAATTGCCCACTTTCGATTAGTGCCTTGGTTGATAACTTGTCCAGTTGTTTGTTTCCAACATTTTTGAAAGTGGCAAAATTAACCATGCAAATTTTTCAATTACACAGCAAGCAATCACAAAACTGCCTTTTTTAGTACAATTCAACGTAGTGGTTGCTTTTGTAGAAACATGAGAAATATTATCCCAAAGGTCTTTAAGTGTTTCTATGATTGCAGTAAAGAACTCCAGAAAAATAATGATAGGGTCGTACCATTCAACCAATCGAGTTGGACACAACAGCTTTAATCGTTGGGAGCTTGCATTTGGAATTCTTTTAATGTTGTCTTGCAAAGCTTGAACTCGATGCGCGAGGCGTGTTAGAAAAGTGCACGCCTCACCAATTGTAGACAATGCATTGCTGATGATTTAATTCTGAAGCAACGCTTATTATTAAGTTTGAAACGTGACTTTGCAAACGTGCAAACGCTTCGCACACCCCCATGCTTGCATTTACAGTAAACCCTCATTTATCGCGGTTAATGCGTTCCAGACCCTACCGCGATAAGTGAAAAACCGCGAAGTGGCGGTACTATAGAATTCCGGGCGCCTTTGGGCTAATACAGGTATACAGTACATGAACGCTTACTTTTCGACATATATTTATGCACATCAGTATTCATGAACGCTTACTCTTCTGAAAACTGAAGCATAAAGAACACGGAAAATTAGAAATGTTTTCTGTTTTGTTTATTCTGGACACAATCCAATACTATACAATATTTACAGTAATTGAAACGATTACTTGTAGTAATAAAGTAGGTACAGTAATGAGGCCTTTTCGTTTGTTCGAGAAGGGCCTCATCATCAGATACCATCATAATGACGTGCCACCGCGGCAAAGCTTTTGCCTTCTTTTAACATATCTAAAAGCTTGACTTTTTCGCTGATGGTCATCATCTTCCTTTTCCTCTTGGGCTTGCTAGACGAATCTTTTGCAGAGGCATAGCGCATAGGTGTCATTGTAAGGGTTAACAGCACAGTACTGCAATCACAAATAACTTACAACCCTAAGATACACGAGACGCAGTTAACATGGTGAACGAGAATGGCGTGATTATGCGCAGGCAATCAGCGATGTGATACGCAGCCAATCAAAAAAATTGTTTTGAAAAAAATAACGCGATGCACTGAAGCCGCGAAACTTGAACCGCGAAGTAGCGAGGGAACACTGTAGGCTGAACTTTAATTAGCTTGGTTTTTCCCGTTCAGCTGTAGTTTGATAGAAGTAATAGTTTTTACTGTGGGCGAGGGCTTCCATTCAATTGTTTTATAATTTTGTAAATTGCATTGTTATTGAAAATATACATTTGACGCTGCCGTGATGCCGAAAACTGAAATTTGTGTCTTCTGGCGGTGCTGGAGGGTAGTCTAAAGCAATACCCGCATTACAGTAAATTCGCAAATAGATCGGTTTGCTGCTGTTGGATTATAGAATGAAATCAGAGCATTTGTATTTGCATGCTTTTACATTATCAGGGTTTGGGTTAGAGTAGGGGTGGGCAAACTACGGCCCGCGGGCCGCATGCGGCCCTCGAGAGCATTCTGTGCGGCCCGCGAACACTTTTTGAAACTTTGCCGTTTTAAAATAAATACGACAAGGGTATTGACGAGGCGAAAAAGCGACGGTCAGAGCCTACAATTGCCCCCAATCACGCATTTACCGTCTACGAAAAGGTGATGACCTTTTTTTTTTTTTTTTAGAGACACCACCGTTTTTGCGCGCTGAGATACCACATTGCCAGAACATTTCGCAAAATTGTGAGCTAATGCAATTTCTTCTATAGCATGCAGCTGTGCGAGACTACAAGCCCTGGCCCTCGACCACCCTCGAAATGGTCAATGCGGCCCTCCGGCTAAAAAGTTTGCCCACCCCTAGGTTAGAGTAAACTAGATTTCACAGATTTGTCGATCATGTGTCGCAAGGCAGACCGCGTTGTGTACCAAAGTTGAGCTAAAATTTTTTTCACTCCTTTGATTTACTTTCGAGCGTTACATCCGATGTAATACAGCCGATGTACATATTAATAGCAAGACAGTAAATGCCATGTTTCAATGCCAACTGCTATTCACATTTTACACCAATTTTATTTGTGTGACACAATATTGAAGGAGGTAAGGGGACTAAGATTTTAAACCCTCATTTGATCGGAGACATATGCTGTAAATTCAAGATACTCTTTTTAAGTTATTTATATTTTTTAAATGAAAGTAACATGGTCAAAGAGGGCTTCAGCCCTCTTAGTTCTAACCCCTGGTTTTGCCCTTGACCCCAGTAAATAACTAAGGTGCTAGAACATCATACTAGTGACCACAATTCTATTTCACCGAGTTGAGCTGGTCTTTGTATGGTGGCAAAGTAGCTATAGCACCTATAACAGAGCTCTTTGAGCTTTTGTGACCAATAGAAAATATTTTAATATAATTACAACCGAGAAGGATTTTAGTTTTTATTACTTCCTTGTTCAAAAACAAAAAAATCAAAGTGAGTTTATTCAGTATAGAGTTTGTTATCAAAGCCAAAGAAAACTTTTGATTTTTAAAAAGGTCTATTTAAGGGTGAATGCCGTAGATAGGCCAAGCCTCGTGATTCAGTCTCAATAGACAAAAAATCAGAAGTGCTAAATTAAAAACAAGATGCCCAACAAATGGCTCAATTCTCACTTATTTTTGATACGAATATTCTAATAAAAAAAACTGATATTTTTGCATTTAAACAAATCTTTAAGAGTTGATTGGTGGTACAGAATTTGAAAATTGCAGAAAGTACAGTATTTATTCTCAAAGCTTTTCGGCCTTTTCGTCTGAGAATCTGTCAGATTCTCTTGAAAAGTGCCAGATGAAAAGCTTCGAGAATGAATGCTCTACTTTCTGCAAATCTGTAGGATTTTTTTTCCTTAATTTTACTTTTATTGTTAACTATTTTAGCACATTAGCTGATGACACAACCTTTGAAAAAATTTTCCCGCTAGCCACAGAAGAAAGATTGGAAATTTTAGAGTATTGTGGCCTTAAAACATGAGGTAGTGGTCATGGATGACTCTGAAAACTTTTTGCCTTCAACTTTTATTATAAACCAAAGTTATCAAAACGTTTCTCTTGGGCCAAAGTCCCAAACCTCCACTGCATAAGCAATCATTGTCGCACATGCGGGATACTTATGGCCCGTTAGAAAAATTTCCGTGTTATCCATATATGGATGACAGTGACTACACTGGCGTTTTTAGAACCAAAACTTTTTTTGGGTAGCCAGAGCATTACGTAAGCTTAATGTTATTATCAAGAGATCTTATAAAACAAGTGAACTTAATATCTTGTGTTGGGGGTCGGAGCACATTGTCTGTTTTGCCCTTAAAAAGAACATGAAGAACTTTTTTTTGGTGATCAATTTTTTGAAAGTGAGAACTTTGCTCATTTTAGTATCTAAAAACAACATGAAGACATTTTGGAGATCAATTTTTTGAAACCAAAAATTTCGCCTACCAATAAGATTTACTTTTACATTTTTTGCTGTTTTCATACCGCTTTGGGAGGGGTCATCACCGGTTTTTCCCTGAAACACGGCACTGAGTGACCATATTAAAACAACAACTGCCACCAGCATGGGGCTGCTGAGGCAGTCAGTGTGTTTAAGAGCTGTCGCTTCGGATATAATGCAATGTATAGTTGAATAAATGACAAAATAATAAAGACAATACAGTTTAATAGCATTGAAGAAAAACATAGCCTATAAAACCTTTTTGATGTTTACCACATTTACTTCAAAGTCAACAGCTATGTGATAAAACAAAGAAAGAAGAGCGCAAAGATATAATCAGTCATTTCCTTTGGTAATTTCACAAAATGCATCGTGTTAATTAAAAATATTAATTTTTGCCAACAATACTGTAAGATAATTCAAAAGAAATATTGAAAGATAGCTTTCAATACCGGTATTAAAAACTTCAAAGAATCTCCAAAAACTGAAAAAATTCGATTGTCGGCCTTTCGTTTAAAGTAAAACAGACCTGTTTTTCTCTTAATTCTTGATTTCAAAGTACACAAACAGACATCACTTTATGATGTAGTTGGCATGACATTGTACTGCTATCAAATCGATGATCGTAAAATCATCAAACCACAAATGCAGCACAATCAAAAGAAAAACATACAAAGTTTTTTGCAAGGAGAGGTATGAGAAAAAGAAATTAGTTGGATTTTTTTTTGCTTAAAAAAAACAAAACATTGATTATACAAAATATAGTTCAATGAAAAAATGCACTAGTGAATTCACCGTACAAAGAATTAAATGAACATGTTTTTTCTCATCCTTACGTTATAAATTTCCTAAAGAAGCTAATAAACTTCATTTTCAGAGATGTTTTTCTTTTGATACAACCTATGATTTGAGTTTTCACCACTTAAAATAATGGCTTCTACATCACTTAAACAGTGATTTAAAACTTTTTAAATATTTCAAATACATACTACATGTAGTAGTCTATAAATAAAACAACATTTTTATCATATCACTTAGCAATATCACATTATGAAATAAGTTTTTGCGAAATTCTCAAATTCTCTGAGCAATCATCTTTCAATCAGCATTCAAATTGCGATTTTCTTTATCAATGAAAATTTGAACTTTATGGGATGAGATGGTAACTTGATAAGTTAGATTTGCAAATTTGCTGCACACCTCTTACTTAAAACCTGTTGAACCATGGTCAGCCAAAACCCCTTGCGCAAATCTTAAAATGCGGCGAAATGTTTTGGTTGTGAAGAGCAAAAAGATTGAACTAAAATGGTACGTTCAATATCATTTCCGCTAAACATCTTTTATGCAACCAGGTTTAATCCAATACAGTCAGCGGATTAACGTATTCCTCAGATCATAAGAAAATTTGTTCGCTGCCAACCTGTAATCAGATCGGCTTCGAAGTCGCCGGCAACACCAAACGCAGTGCATTTCTTCCATAAACCTGCAGCCAAGACAAGAAGTCTCTACTGAAAATATTCAACTGAGAGTACAACGTTGCAGGACTCACTTGGAAAATGAACTCGCAAGCTTTCGGCCCCCGAACAAGTGCTTTAACCTGCCAAGCAGTCGATGCTAATTACGCTGATGACAATCTGCATCACTTGAGATTTCAATTTTTGCTACAAAATTGGAAGGCACTAGTTGAGTGCTTTGTATTTACAGTGAAACGTAAAATATTTATGAACAACCTGATTGACATTGGCAAAACTTAATGAAGGTCAGTTTTTTTCGGTAGCAAGTCGAGACAACAATATTAAAAATAAACGCAAAAAATTTGAAGAAATCAATCAAGTGTACAAGAAGTAAAATTGAGGAATATAGTACCAGGAGCGTAGCTAGCCACAAGCATTAAGGTGCAAATTTTTTTTGCTTTGGATCAGTTGTGGTGAAAATTTTTTTCGAGACTTTACAGAACTGTGGTAAGAATCAGTAGTATTAAGCAAATTTGACGGTATATTTTGTTAACAGGCTTAGGTGACAATCTTTTCATTTGAAGGCACTTTTTATTTGAAATTTAGTGAAAAACAGGGTTTTGATAAATCATTTGGAGGGACAATAACGTCTTTTGTTCTCCTACTTTTTGTAGGACCCTTTTACGGAACATTCACCCGTGACGGTTACATTATCTATTCGACTTAAAGTTAGAGCTGAATGCGTAAAGACAATGGATATATTATTTGCTCCCATAATAATTTTAGGTTGCTGCTTCAACTAACAGCAATTGAGTTTGTTGATTGTATCATGAAATATCCGAAACATTTTTGATAATGGTTTCATGGAAACCACCCCTTATCTTTCAATGCAGTCATGAAGGTAACGCCATTTTACAACTACGTATTTGCTAAATTACTATTTTTGAAAATTAGAAAGTGAAAATTCAATTCTAACTAGACTAAGCAACTACATGTACGTTATTGTGTGTTTCTTCTGCTTTTAAACTGGAGTATTAGCAACGTCATGGCATTAAGTTTACGAATTTAGACAGAGTTATTGTTACACGACTTTTGTATTTGATTGTCACGATTACCTCTTGTGTTGGGCGTCAAGCAAAAAGTTTGTAAATACTAATTTAAATCTTTAGTACGGCTTGAGAGAGAACTGAACTCAGAACCATACTGACTGAAAGCGAGCTTCAATTACTCAAAAAGGAATAAGTGGCGGTCAGCCTCAACCAACGCAAATATTTGAAAATTGCTACTTTGAGCAAAAAAAACGAAGCAAATGATATTTCGTTCTTCTAAATACAATTACGTTTCAAATACGTCAGTCACTGTAATATAAGCCAGAGCAATGCCTGCGGGTGTTGGTTATCTCTCCCCGAAAGTCTAAAAGCGTTTTTGTTTTCGGGATTGTTAACTTTAGAGATTTCGTGATTCTTTGCAGAGAGCTTTCGGTTCCGTCGAGTGACCTCCGTTCACCATTGTAACCGCAGTCTGGTAAGCAAAAATAGGTTGTTTAACGTTGACACTTAGGGCAGTTTTCCGAGAGTACGCTCTGTGTTGGATCCAACGAGCTACTCAATGAGGAAGTTAACAAACTAGGTCAGACATCAGTCCGGTAAATGAACTGCTTTGCACGCACGACTGGAATTTTTCGAGCGTTTCTCTCTCGCACGTTAAAACTTTCATCAGCCGTGATCGTGACATAGTAAGAAGTTAGTACATCACGAAGTCAAAATGTGAAGCAAGTGTTTCCATTTTAATTACTAAAATTCGACATCAATTGGTTTTTTCGTCTTTAAAAACGTCATAACTAAAATGTAAATGATAATGATTAATTAAAAGTTGACATTTCAGCGACAAAGTGGGGCAAAATCCAATGTTGTTTCGTGCGTAGACCAATTAATATTATACAAAAACATGAAGGCACTTTTCGTTTGTCCGGTTTGTTGCTACAAATTAATATATATGAAATAATATTACAAGTATATACACATGTGGAAGCTCATTTAGATACCATTCTTTTTTTTCAATAAAAAGATTAAACTAAGAGTACAGGACGCAGAAAAAGCCGAATGAAGACTATTGAATAAAAAAGATACTCAAAAAATATAAATCAAAGTGAGGTAAATTAAGTAAAAAAGTACTTTAATTGGGGGCAAGTTGTTTTAGATTTTCTCATGGCAAAATCGCTTCGCCTTATCTTTATATTCAGGGTACTACTCGAAGAGTTAATAGTAAGCGAGATCTATTTAAAGCCCCTACCTCTATATACATAGTACGTGATCACAAAGTACATGAACATAGTACATAAAGTGAACATAGTACATGAATTAACATAGTACATGAGCATAGTACGTAAACTAGTCTCGTCAAATTATGGGAGGGGGCTTTTATTATTTGCAATACTATTACTTTGTGTAATAATCACGTCATTCGCGTGAACATGCAGATAAAGCGCGTAGATTACCTTTATAACTCAACAAATTGACCTTATTTTCATAATAACAGAAGGTATAAATTATGACATCACGCTGCCAAAAGCATCAAAAACTCGAAAAATATGCCACATTGTTTGTTTTGATGCCATGTTTAGAGAGAAAGTAGTTTATTTTATTTGATGCGATAAGACAATGGGGCGAAAAAAAGATTGGGGGAAACCGCCAAATAATCCAAAGGCTTACTTATCTAATACACTTACAAGAAATACCAAAAAGCTTTAGGCATGTTGGGAGATTGGAGGCGCTGTTTCTTCTTCAGCATTGCCGGTGTTGTGTTTTTGAATAATTTACGTTTTAGTTTTGAATGATGTACATTGCAAGCTACAAGATTCGAATTTCATTGTTATGCTTTCGCGAAGTGGTGGCCACCAAAATCTTACAGGACTTATATAATCGAATACATTTCAGTGGTTTATGCATATTTACTAAACAAATAGTAAGGTAAATATACCTTTGAAAATGATATCTATCAAGGTTTGAGAAAGATAAACAAAACTTATCACTACAAACTAATTATTTACGGATTTTCATAAAAGTCCGTATATTTTTGACATTTTTGGTTAATTAGAAATGGGTATTTAATAATTGTTTAAGCTGTTGTTGACCCTCAGCCAAAAGCAAAATTTTTGGAACTGGATCAAGAATATCCCATAGCAACATTTTATTTCACTCTTTTCAATATTCATAACGTTATCAGCCTACATGGTTAACCTAATTTTTAGGCATGTGAGAGCTCAAGCATAGTTATTAGGGCAACCTGTCTAACTAACTTTATATAAAGTGATCGCAAATATCATAAAAGTAAACTAGGTTTTTATTTTCCTGATGCATTGGCATTTGATTTGAGTTAAGTTAGTTTTGATTTCTTCCATAGTTTAGCACTCGAAATATTTACGCTACTATCAAAAACAAGGCTGACAGTTCTTAACAGGTCGCACTTTAAATCTGTCAACATGACAGCTTTGTTTGAATGATCCGAATAAATGTGGGTTTGAATCCAACTTCTATCCTTGCTTTTGACAGGATAAATTTAACAGTGTTATATTTACTTTTCCACGGTTGAAAAGCTAGCTCAGACCTGATATCAAAGTTTTGGAAGGTTAGGAGCAGGTGGCTTAAGAAGATGAACTTGATTGAGGGTTTGTTGCCTTTTCTTATCAGTTAAAAACCTTGTTTTGGATATTAACCTCTAAAGAGCAAATGCTATACCGTATTTTTTGGGATGCTCAACTGCTGACCCTCTCTGGTGTCATAAAATTTCCGGGATAGGTCGTGATTTCTTTTTGAGCTCCACCTCAACGGCACTGCAAGTATGGCATCAAGCGGTCATAGTTTAGGCTCCATCCTACACTTTTAATCACGGCAAGGCTAAAAGAAAGCAGCTTTCTTTCTTGAACTAGTCTTGGAAACAAACTGCAAACTGGTAGCCATTAGCTTCACCACTAATAAGACAGCTAAACTGCCATTAGTAGATACACAAAAGTCGCTTCTTTCGGCAATTTCGGTAAGCAGCTTCACTATTTTCTATCATCTTGATGCCGAAACCTTGAGGTAGCGGCTGCACTAATCAATTAGTTAATTGGATTAATATTTCAGGCGTAATATTAAATCAAAGACTTATAAAAGCACTTTTGCTTTTTTCTGAATAACATAGATGAGAGGTTCTCAATCTGGGTCCATGAGAAGATTGAAGGGGATCCGTAAATTCTTTGGTCAATTTTCATATGCTAGAATCAATTGATTCAACTGATAGCTTGTCAATTCTATGATCATATTTTTTGATGGTTAGCATAATTATTTGTGACCAAGGTTGTCAAGCTGTGACATTAAAAGACTTGATCCCCCCTCCCCGCAAGTGGTATGTTTATCGAGTTCCACACAAAGTTTAGGTGGGGATCTAAAGCAGTGGTCCCCAACCCCCGGTCCGTGGGTCAGTTGGTGCCGGTCCGCACAAGGACATTTATGCAATTCAGATCATAACCTTGGTTTATTACATCACAAGCCCTTGTTATGCTGAAGTTTTTGAATTGTTATTTTGATTTTGAACCTGGACATTTACGCAGAGCACAGCTTTATGTTTTTTAACAGTACAGTTTTAGTATCTGTTGTTTGTTAATTCTGGTACGTGTTCTGCTTTGCAGCTCCGGGCTAATTCAGCTTTCTTTTTTAGTGAAGTTATTCTCATTTAAGCTATTTTTTTAGTCAAGCTATAAGTCATTAAATCTTTACAGTCAGTTACTTGTGTGTTAAAATTTATCAAAAATGAGTGCCACACAGACGTCGTTGGAAAGCTTCATTGGGAATGGGAAAAGGCCCATTGAAGAGACAGAAGAGCCTTCAACATCAAAGAAATAGAAAACTTTTAACAGACAATACCATAAGTCCTACTTGAAATATGGATTTATCGCGACAGGTGATACCCACGCACCAACACCGCTCTGCATACTTTGCGGTGACCGGCTCTTAAATGGGTCAATAAAACCGTCAAAACTGCTTCGCCACTTGAACAGCAAGCACGTTACATCAAAAGACAAGCCCCTGGAGTATTTTGAAAGAAAAAAACGGGAACACGAAGGACAGGAAAATTTTCTGAGGGCCACTACATCAATAAATGAGAATGCATTGAGAGCATCATTTTTGGTGGCTAACGGTATTGCTAAGGCGAAAAAGCCATTTACCACCGGTGAAGAATTAATCTTGCCCTCCACTAAAGACATTTGCCGTGAGCTTCTAGGAGAGGCTGCTGTTAAAAAGATAATGCATGTGCCTTTGTCAGCAAGCACTGTGACAAGGCGCATTGAAGAAATAGTCGAAGACATTGAAGCACAATTGTTGGAGAGGATTAATACATCGCCGTGGTACGCACTCCAGGTTGACGAATCTACAGATATCGACAACAACACAATACTACTTGTTTATGCACGATATCTTTATTAGGAAGATATGCATGAGGATTTGTTATGTACGCTATCCTTACCAACCAACACCACAGGAGCAGAACTATTCAAGTCATTGAATGGTTATATATCAGGAAAATTAAAGTGGTCTTTTTGTGTCGGCATATACACAGACGGAGCTGCTGCCATGACCGGACGATTGTCTGGTTTAATTTCTCGGATTAAGGAGGTTGCTCCTGAGAGTGAATTTACTCGTTGCATCATTCACAGGGAAATGCTGGCAAGTCGAAAAATGTGTCCGGAATCAAACAGCGTATTGACTGATGTCGTTAAAGTTATTAACTACATCAAAGCACACGCCCTTAACTCGCGTCTATTTGAGCAACTTTGCGAGGAGATGGATGCAGAGCACAAACGCCTACTTTTGCACACAGAAATAAGATGGTTATCCCGAGGAAAATCGCTAACCAGAGTGTTTGAACTACGAGAGCCATTGCAAAGATTTCTTTCAGAAAAGAAGTCACCTCTGGCAGCACATTTCAGTGACAAGGTATGGGTTGCAATACTTGCTTATCTGTGTGACATATTCAGCCTGCTCAATGAACTAAATCTCTCTCCTCAAGGAAAAATGACAACTGTTTTCAAGTTGGCAGACAAAGTAGCTGCATTTAAAGCGAAACTGGAGTTGTGGGGACGGCGCGTGAACAATGGTATTTTGGATATGTTTCAAACATTAGCGGGGATGTTGGGCGAAACTGAGCCTGAGCCTTCATTTTCGAAGTTGGTATGCGATCATCTGTCTTTGCTTTTGAAAGATTTTGAGCGCTACTTTCCAAGTACAAAAGACCCTCAAACTGGTAAAGAATGGATGCGCAACCCATTTGTCAGCAAACCAGGTGAATCTAGCATGTCTGTGCAAGAAAAAGATCAACTGCTGGAGATTGCAAATGACGGCAGCCTTAAAGCTACGTTCGATACAACAACTCTGCCAGTGTTCTGGATTAAGGTCATGGCGGAATACCCGGATATCGCCACCACAGCGCTTAAAAGCCTATTACCATTTCCGACATCCTATATGTGTGAAGCGGGGTTTTCTGCAATGGCAGCAACCAAAACAAAACAACGGAATAACCTGGACGTAAGCAAGACACTTCGAGTGTCATTATCTCCTATTATCCCCAGATGGAACCGTCTCGTTGCAGAGAAACAAGCTCAGGGTTCTCATTGATTTAAAGATGGATTGAAAATTTTGCAAATTTAAATCACTTAATATTCGTTTTATGGTTCAAATCATTTTATTTTGAATGCATGTTCAAATACAATTAAATTAAAAACAATCTGAGTTTCCCCCTCCCTTTTGGTAGGCCGCGGTAGAAATATCAAACGTAGACCGGTCCGCGGAGACAAAAAGGTTGGAGACCACTGACCTAAAGGACTGACAATTTCTTTAAAGTGGTCCGCGACTACAAAAAGATTGAGAACAACTGACACTGATCAATAAACTTTTGAAGGAACGTAATCACAGTTTTTCTTTATTTGGGTTTTTGGATTATCACTGAAAAAGGCAATAACTTGCAATGTGTTTCATTTTTTATAGGAGTACACAGGAAATCAAGGCAGTACAAAAAAAATCACTCGAAACCAACCAATCTATGTCCGTTATTTTAAGTATTATATAACAATAACTTAAGTTCAGTTAATCAGAACCCCTTCAGTCAAAATTGCGTCAAGTGTTATATAATGAACTGTTATGAATAATGCCAACTCATTTAGTCAATAAGTTTATATTTCGTGAAAGTCTAGCTGTAAGTAGAATTTGATGATAAAGAAATTGATAATTGCCTCTCATGACAAACCCAAATTTTTGGTGAAATGTTGCCACTGATTCCTTACTGAATAAGAAAATACAAAAAGTAATTTTAGGCGAGGACTTTATATTGATGTAAATTATCATCTCGGAAAACTCTACCTATTATGTCTGTCATCGAGTCATCATTAGCAACTCAAAATGGACAAAAAATAAACCTGAATGCTGTGGTAGATTCAATTAACGAATTACGCATAGAAGATTGAAAGCGTGATAATTCACAGATCTATTTTTAATGCGCAATGAATAAAAAAGCCAGGCGATCTCATTGCTTGTTTATTAAAACTTAAAAAGGGCCTTTCCTTATCACTTTTAGCGTCACGAACGGTATTGAACATGTTCGGTGAATAAAGAAATGGTCTAGGGTCGTGCAATGCTCCACTAAACACGAAATTTGCCGATACAAGATAAAATAAAGTTTATTCCTTCAGCAATTACAACTATGACTATCTTTTACACATTCTTTTGATAATGCTAAAAAAATCAACTATACTCCACTGACCGCTTTTCCAACAATGATCTGACAAAAATGAATGTATTTCATAATACGCGAGCTATATTATAAATTGATATCATCCAAAGGTTAAAGTTATTAACTAGCCATCAAGGATGAAGTAAAAATGACTTCGTAGCACCTGTTTAATCCGAATTGTCCGTAGGTTAAATAAATGAATTTCATCTTGGTGTGCCAAAATGTGAAGCGAAATTGCATACTTATCGCAACTATTTAGATATTAAATATTTACAACAAAATTATTGTTTTTTGATATAGGTCACAAACTAGAACCTGTAAGTGCAAAAATTGCCCTATGTGACTTTGCTTCACCTTCGTCGTAAACCAGGTGGACAGTTAAACATATTAATATGAGTCTGTCCTCAATCAAGAGCTCAACATCAATCCCAAAATGAAATATGCAGTCTCTTTACTCTATGTTTCAAAAAATACACAGCAGTATCATTAGCTCAAAACAACAGTAAACTAAAGGATGTAAAAAAATTTTGCCTTACAGTAGTAAATTTGGGAAACTGATTGTGTCTAGTCAAACTTTGTTTCGTTGTGGTATAAGATAGATCTGTGCCTGTTGCAACCCAGGTCTGTCACAGTAGGCTGAAATACGAAACACACAGTGAGCTGACAGTAGAATCACGTGATTAACCAAGAATACGCTTCTTTCAATGATTTGAGAACGAATTTTTCAAGCCCTGATGGCTTTAAAACAAAATATCAGTTGCGATAGTGATTTTTTAAGTATGCCTACCACTACACACTTTCTTTCGAAACAAACCTTTCGCTCGTACAACGTAGCTCAATAAATTACGGATGCCCATAGTGTTTTATAGAATTCTGAACTCCAGAACTTTCGTTCTGTAGCCAAAAACAACACTACATCACAGCGGGTGACCATCAGCGTTACTCATTCCTTGAAAGTACATGCCATGCATTCTCATTCGCTAAAATATGCATGCTGTTGTTAAAATAGATAAGTGAAAAATAAGGTATGGGTTAGTTGTAACAACACAAGCAGAATTCTGTTGTCACAACATCATCGTGCTGCAACTGAATCCAAAGGATCCGCTGGAAAAAGAAAGTGAGAAAAGGTGACTGCTTCTAAGCGTCATGCTTTTACGATATATTAAGAACTTTTTGTGAATATCTTAAATGTGGAATACGAGAAGCGGCACAATAATGATAAGTGAAAGAATGGTTGAGGCAAAATCATAATATCGCAAAAATGCAGTGAAATGTACACTGTTGTATGCAATTATGCAAACTTTATGAAACTCGCACATTAAAAAATTTGTGGTAAAAACTAAGGGAGAAACACGCCCAAACAAAGATTCAACGGGCCTATACGAATTACAACAAATGGCGCAATCAAAGTAGGTGACAAGTTGCTATACTTTCTCCTGCCCTGTCGGACCCCATTACACAGTGTTTTGATCATCATGAATTTTATTAAGTTATTTTCAAAAAAACAGGATGTATGCTATTATTCATCATATATTATCGGGAAGTCTAATATACGAAAAGTTAAAAAACATGAATGACAATCATTCAAATTTCAAAACATATTAACAGAAAAAAGGGAATCAGGAAAAAGAAATGGAAAAATGGGGATCATCCAAACAGGTATTAAGAAAGGCACTTTGCAATAATTTCATTCGCAGTGCGAATTCTGACAGTAAGAAATTCATCGGAAGTTATATCAAGTAATTGTAGCCGAAAGTGAAAACTCAAAAGCTTCACTCAAAGCAGGTCTGAGCAACTATTTCTACGTTTAACACCATCACCGGCGCCTGCCAAAGGATGAAAATGCAATACCAGAGTAATCACATTGTATTATCGCGCCGTTTTCTTTAATTACAATTGGCCCTACCACTTGTTACTACCGGCAAAGGTGAGTAGTGAAGAGTAACATTTTTTCAGCGACTTGGAAAAACAACGTTGAGCTATATTTGATTGCCCCCGAATTGTATTCTTTGAAAAAGCGCTTTGCGGCAATATCTCCTGCTTGATCGCAGGCTTGTGGTAGGCATGTGCTGTGCCAACAGCAATGACTACTTCGAAGCAGGCTTAAGCTCATGACTGTTTCTTGCATTACTGCAAAGCTTTTTCTGTGACTGAAGGACGAATGGCTACGAAAAAACTCACATGTTCCCCAGCTATTCTAGTTTAAGATTTTCAAGATTCAAATTTTCAGCTTCTTTGTTAAGAAATACACCAATCTAAACGCCAAAATTGTAACAACACGTTCCGGCCTCCTATATTTTTATCCTTCAATCAATGGAAGAACTTTTGTAGATTGTGCTAGAACCGCAGTCGCCAAACTGTGAATCGCGACCCGAAGTGGGGTCGCCTGTGATTTTAAAAAAATATGGGTTAAAAAATACCTTTCAATTTATTTTTGTTTAGAGCCAAAAGAAGCGGAATCTGAAAGATGTAATCTATAAAAGAAAAAGTTTTCAATTTTGCCTAAAAGGATTCATTTTCGGGACCTAAACTTCCACTGTAATGGAAGTTCTGTCAGTACCCTACGAAGCAGTATCACTCATGAATGAGTGGCGGTTGTCGCAGGTGCACTAACAAACTGCAAGATCCATAGAGCAGTCACAGTCCAGTGGTCGGTGGACCTAGTTTAGATCCCTCAAGTGTGACGTACTAGGCTATGCTTTATTTAATGCTTTTACTTACTTGTCGGTCACCAACTGCACTGAAGAGACCTGAGGGTCGAAACAGTTTCACTGTCTGTAGTTCGCTTAATATGCATCGCTGGACTCTGTGTATTATCTCAAGAGATTGTAACCACTGGGCTGTGACAGCACTATTGTTCTAGCAGTTTGTTAGACGAAGTGCACCTGCAACAATCGCCACTCATTCACGAGCAATACAGTTTCGCAGAGTACTGACAGAACCTCCATTACAGTGAACCCAGTTTAAGCCCCGCAAGCGTGACGCTCTAGGCTACGTTTCCTACTCTCTTTTGACACAATACGCTTATTGACAGGGGTATGAATACTTGCACATTTAGATTTTTTTTTAATTGGAGTTGCCCAAAATAAGTTTGAGGATCTAGTAATTCGGAACACGTCATAAATATATACTGTACGTTAACTTTTCTGGGAAAAACATCCTGCCAAAGCGTAGAATTAACCTTCTATAAAAGTTTGTTAGTCACTACATCAGTGACCTCTTAAACTTGACCAGTTATTTGATACTAATCGCTTGTCAAAGAATTGGTTTCAAGTTAATTAATGATTGACATTTGCTGTAATATTAAGCAATTTGTCTGCAAGTTTTGGCACTTCATGAATTACACGTAAAAATCATTTGAGACAGTTGAGAAAAAAAACATTGTGTTATCTGCTGGATTTTCGCTGCTCACGCTCAGGTTCAGACTATCACCCTGAGCGCCACTTTCCTATTGAAACTTGATGTATCTACCCAGTAAAAACCTTGACAAAAGAGCATTTTTGTATTGCTTGTTCTGCGCACTATTTTACTCCGGAGGAATAACAACACTTCTTGCTATACGTTGAAATGTTTCATGAAGCTGTAACCGAAAAACACCTCAAAAACTGATCACTGCTTAACCTCATTACTCGAGCGAGTTTAATCAACAGTCAATTTTTTATGATAAGCATAATCGCAAGATATCTTGTAAGAACTTTGGACATGTGAAGTAGATTTCAGATTTTAAATTTTATAAGTCAACTAGCCAGCTCTGCTGGCATCGCCCGGCAGGGCTACGAGTCAGTTATGTCGGGTTAGTAACATCGGTTCAGACGGCTTCGCCGGCTTAAACCAAATCGTTTTAAGAACACAAGCAATAAATTGGTATTAATGGAAGCATCGACCCTATGCCCCCAATCCCGATCATAGTGCGATTGCTTTCAATTGAAAGAGATTTTAGAAACTCTCTATCGTTTCACAGATTCTGTCCGTTCCTTTAAATATGAGTAAACAAGCATGAAGTTGGGAATGGGCGCCGTAATGGCTTTTGTTTTACAATAATACAAATCAGTTATTTGCTGGCATGCATATTTTATGACTTAGTGTAATCCCCCTCGTGAAAATGATAAACAATAAAGAAACAAAGAAGTCACCAGCATAAATGATGTCCCTAGTCCTGATCTTCCTGTTGCTTCTTGTGCGACACGATTCCGAGAGAATCGCTAGTGTTGAGCATCAGGACCATCGCTAACTACTTTTTAGTAACTGTATGTTAAAGTCTCTGGAAGGGCGCATGTCATTTGATCTTGGCATAAAAGAAGCCATGGAAAGAGGAAACTAACCCGAAGAGATACAATTACAGTTACAGCGCCCCTATCAGTAATGTCAACGTTAAGAACATGGGTAATTGTGCAAATAGTAATGAAAAGTTAATGTTTTTTGACATAGCTAATTCTTGTTCAAAAATCAAAAGTACCGTTTTTAAAGGAAGCGATTACGCCTAAAAGAACACTACGAGGGGTTGCGCATAACCGCTATACTTCTGCCCGAGTCTCTGGAGTTCCTGGCTACGTCTTGCTTGTCCCGCTTGGTACTTGCTAACTTGAAACAGTGGGCTTGGAAATAAACTTGCTCAGGAAATGGATTTGCTCAGGAGGAGGAAAAGAAAAAAGCGGACTTTCTTAGTTTAAACAGCCAGCAATATAAAAAAAAGATTTGTTGGTTCATTTTATAAAGCGCAAGGAAGCATAATTTAAAAGCTGTGGAGTGGGGGGCGTCGTAGATGCATCTTTTTCGAAACCTTTGGTAGATAAAGCCAACAAACCATGCTTTTAAGAATGAATAGTTAAAATGTGCCAAAAGACTTAAATTTTGTGAGGTCACGACACCAAAATTTTGAGTGCTTTTGATCGGTAAGCTATATTTTTAAGTTTTTAGAAACTTTTGAATCTTTTTGAAAATTAAGACAAATAATGGCAAAGAAGCATTCTTTCGATGAAAAAGAGTCCAAATGTACTGAAAAGCTAACTTTTAATATAAATTGGTAGTTACTTAGATCCAGTAGGAAAATTTTTTAACTAAAAATGAAAAATCATGTGCGGCAATCAATTTCTGATCAGCCATTACACATTAATCCTTTAGTTTAACTGATTACAGTTATATATTGCTGGAAAGCTAATTTACTAAGCTTTCAAGCGGCACTAATTGTCGGTACCTTTTTATAATCTATTTGTATTGATCTTACCCGTTCTTACTCAGCTGACCACTTTTGGGAGGGATATAAATTTACACCAAAGGTCTTAAAGTTAAATTTGTTTAAAACAAAAACAAATCGTAAAGGTACAAATCGCATATCAAGAAAATTGCCTAAAAATACCATTTAATTTCTTTAAAAAAGTTTAAAAATCGGTTGAGAAATGAGGTCACAAATCAGCATTTAAATAAACTGATTTTGTAAGTTTTTTTCAATTTTTAAACAACATCATATCGTGATCTGTTAGCGAAAGGCTGCATTGATCATACCAGACCCGCAGAGTGAAGTTAATGCGAGCAGAAAAAAGCGAAGAGGCATGCTTAGAAGTCTTCAAATGCTTAAAAAAAGAATCTGCTGATGGATTGTCAATTGTCACTTACAACAATTAAATTGCTGTAAAGTGTTTTTTATCAAAAGCACCTTGTTAATATTTCCCAATAAAACGTGTAATCGCGTTTCTACGATGAGTACTTCTTGAGTAAACTAAGGAAACAAATTTTACAATTAATTGTTAATCAAGACGTTATGTGAGATGCTAAAGAAGTGAAATTTGTTGAAGTTGGGAAGTCAGGCACTAGCTTCCATTCAAGCCAAAAATCGCTTTCCTCGATCAAAAAATGCGAATTAAAAGAAATTATCTTTAATTATGACATCATCATGAAGTCACGAGCCCACTTATGACACTCGCCCCTAGGGGGTGATTAATCGTGCTAAGTTTGATCCTCGTACGCCTAGTAGTTGTGAAAGAGTTAAAACACACAAACACACACAGAGAATTGCGCTCTATAGTATAGAAAAAAAATCAATTTTCAACTTTTAAATCCATTTTTGTTTTTAGATCAATAAAGCCAATTTTTGCTAGATGAGGCAAATGTGCTGTTGAATCAAACAAAATTGATTACAAAGAATAATTTGTTTAGATATTGCCAACCATTGTTATTTCTAAACACTGAATACTGTATACTGTATAACTAAAATCTACAATGGCACGTTGCGCTGATCTATCTATGTTTACATCTGTGTAACTCGCTTTCCTCTACTGATTTCGATTGTGCAATTGTGACATAATTTTCAAACCAACTGTAAATAACTACCAAGTAATCCGTATTACTGTATCAAGAGAATTAGTTATTAGATCTACCTCTAGACGTTACAACTCTTAGCATCTTAAAAACAATTCTAATGGTGGGATTTGCCCCCACAAGTAAACCAATCAGTTGAATAATGGTCATTGGCTTCAAGATATAGTGCAGGACTTAACGGGATGACCATCATTTGAATGATTGGTGTAGTCGTGGATTCCAGTCCCACTGGCAGCCTTGTTTTAAAAACGCTGAGGATTCGTTCAATTGATACAGTGATATGCGATACGGACTAATTGCGATCACTTAGAAATAACAAGGCATATCGCTAGACAGGCTGATTCAGTAAGTGCTAGTAGCCTGGACTGTAGCACACTGTATGAGTAGTGCGTAGCTTAATTGTATCACACAAATTCGGGATGGAGCAAGAACTATGCTTCAAGCTTAATTTAAAAACACATAGTAGTGTACAGGTGATAAACAGTTTTGCATCTGCAAAATCCATTTGTATAAACTTTTTTAAACGGTAACGGAGAGTTTACGCACCTCAGCTTGGTGTAACCCGTTGTGAAAACTGGTTGAATACTGCCTTACACTATTCGAAACACTGCCTGACGCAAAAGCGATTGTGAAAAGTTTTGAAGTGTCTTTGGTATTAACTACACAAGCAAAACCGAGTTTACGAACTCCTGATTTAGCTGTTCAACTACAAAAAAGGACGCAGCAGTATGCACGTTTGTTTGGGCTTATTGAAGCAGCGGAAAGTAAGAAGAAAAGCATTGAAGAGGCTTCTCAAGTAATTCAAGAACTTAACTTTGAAGAAGACTGTTGTGATATAAAACGTTTCATCTCAAAAAAATGCATAGAAGTGACATATCCTACATAAATGGCAATGGCAAAATCAGATATTTCGCCAGATGGATATTGTTTGCTAAGGCACGGTCAGCTTATCATTGCTTTTGGGGAAAGAAGTTTTTCAATGGCACGAAAGCTCCTTGCTAAAGTTGGAAATCTTTCGGCTGAAAATCATTGTTGCCAAACTTGGAAATTTATGAATTTTCAAACGAATTGGGAATTTTGATTTTTGTAAAAAGGGTTGGAAAAAATCTGAGGAATGTTGAGATACAACTTTGTAATTTTCTCGTTTTTGGCAAAAAAATTTTTTGTAATCAATCTGACATCAAAGAATTCTTTGTTTGTATTTTGGAAAGATTGGGGAATTTGTTGTAAAAAGACCCTTTTTGGAGGGGAAAGAGAGAATTTCATTTAAAATCTTTTTGTGCGATGACCTTTCTCTGGAAGTGAAGCCGAAATATTTTATGTATCCAGTCAGTTTTTAATCTTGGAATCTTTTACCGAAATTGATTTTTGAAATCATTTTGTACCTTTGTTGAGATTTTTACAAATTGCAAGTTGGAAATCTTGCTGACAATGTTAAACATTACATAGCTAGTAGAGAATAACTCAGTTGGAGACAAACTGTGAAGAGGTATTGAAGCTGTCATCGTTTTATTTTGGTTTTATTGTTTGTCGTTGATATTTTTGATCAGTAATGAAGTCAATAAACGGCTAGGTCAGTAAGTCCATTACTATAAAACTTTATGTCAATTTTTTCTGTTTTTCATTTGATAACAGCCCAAGTGCGAATTCGGATTTTAATTGCATCGACCTTCGGCCAAAACTCTTTACCTCAAAAGTAGCGACGTTACGTAGAATCTTTTCCTCTCTCTTATTTGATCTTAGCAACAAGTCCGTAATAACTGTAACGATTAGTTTTTACCTATGAAAATCAAATTACACAATTACTCTACAAAAAACTAGAATGGATTGTTATAAGCATAAGGGTAAACTTTGGCAGATAGGCTGGGCAGACGATTAGGTAAGTTCTTCAAAAAAGGAAGGGTTTTAAGTCAAATTGTGTGACAGATTGATAAGACTCTTCGTGGGAGTGGCACACTTAAGCTCCTCGTTCTACTTTATCTTATTGCTGTTGGTGATTTAATTTTTTCGAGGTGCGCATTGCACAATCAAAGTGGTTAGGTCTCGAGTGGATTATGAAAACGTGCTTCTATTTGTACCTATTACAAAAAAGTTAATGTATTTTGTGAGAAATAGCTTGTTCACTTGATCACGTCTTATATTAACACATTCCACAATCACCGATGCTAGTTTGCTTCAAGTAATCACATCAAGCAAACTCAAGAGTTTCTGGTCACGTTCGGCATTCAACTGCTGAAAAGAAAAAATGTTCCCAAAGCAACATTGCCAGAGGCGAACTGCAAAAGCTAGCCTTTAATGAGGAAACTTAAAAACCGCGTAAAGATCGTTGTATGAAATATTGCTTTTTGTACGGTTTTGTCCAGTTTTTTCACATTTTTCTGTGATGCGTTTCAGTGGCGTACGGAAGGGAGACTCCTATGCGCGCCTCAACAAACTTTTGCGTTCACCCCTAATGCATTTTTGCTTGAAATTTTATCCACTTGGTTTTGCTTACGGTGTTTCGCATTATACTTCGTTGTTGGAACATTCAGCTTGGCGGCAAAGCAAGTATCTGAAGCACACACTTTAGAAGATTAAAAGTGCAAAGCGCTTTTGGTATGTAATTTGCGGAACAAAGCGCATGTTGGGACAACAGCGTATATTGTATTACACCACACGAATAACCACGCGGATGGAAATTTTGTATTGTATGAAAATGCATGTGAGAAAAAGTGTACAAACACGCATAGAGGGTTGGCCTACATCCACCTTTGTATAATGGTTGAAAACAAAAAACATTTCAGTCGTGTAACACTTTACTTCGATTGAAAACACTCCAATCGTGAAATGGTTGAAATGTTCGCTCCGCAGTCGATAGAAATGCATTTAACTATTTTGTTGTGTCACCTTTCGATATTTACACAGGTCTACATGGACACCTAAGCGATAGGCCTAAGGCAATGCTGTTCAACCAGTGTGCCTAACACTCAAGTGTGTACCGGATCATTCATTAGGGTATACCTCACTAAAATGGTGTATCTCTGGTGCACAGTTAATTGTAGGAGTTTTTTTGGAATTTTCGGTGAGTTTCCTTTTTGAAGACAGTAGGCCTATATATAAAAATCTGGGTGAGAGTTAGAAGATATTTTGATGTAAAATATCACGTCTACCCTTATTTTTTTTCGACAATTGGTACTGAGATTCCTGAAGATAACATCAGGACGTTTGCAATCAAAGTCGTGGATTCGCAGCTCTTTAGAAGTGAACCGCAGACGCGATAGCGTAGTGATTGGAGCGTCCGCTTCGCATTCGATTTCCTAGTCGAGTCATACCAAAAGACTTTAAAAAATGGTATTCACAATTTCCCGGCTTGGCACTCAGCAGCAAAGGAATAGTGTGGAAAGCAAGCTGGTGAGCTCGCTTGTTGTGTCCGTGGGCAAGACATTTAACGAGATGCCTCCGTCTTAATGTGGTAGACACGTGGCCGGGCCAAGCAGTCAGCCCGTCGTGGTGGCCCAGGCTGACCGAAGACTAGCGAAAAGGGAGAACCTTCTTAAAAAAAAAAGATTTTGTCCACACGAAGAAAAAGAGGAAGTGAGCCGAAAAAGGATATGGAATGATTGCGATTCCTGGCTGATTTAAATCTAAATTGTATTCCAAGGAACAAATTATTTTCCTAAAGATTTTCTGCTTGGATTTCCTTACTAGGCTACAGAAACCTTGCAGAAAAGACTGTTACTGACTTTGTAGTCGTCTATAACTTATTTATGTAAAGGATGTTACCTGCTGTGCGAAAATCAATTCAAAAAGAACTCTGTATACTTGGCACCGATTGTTTTGGCTGGAAGCAATCGAGAAAGCACTCACGTATCGTAACGACCAAGTTGCAGAATCAAAGCAACCACTAACTACAGCCATGCTGTTATAAAGCCTTGTTTTGCACTAATTTTTTGCGTGAATTATTGTCTGTAAAAGACTGGTTTGGTTGAAACTAACAAAATTACTTACTTTTTGATATTTCGTGAAAGCAAAGGCTAAATTCAGAACTTAACCAACTTCTTATCTTTCAAGACTTTTAATTTGTGTGCTTTACGCTGTACGTTGTCACTGGTAACGTATGGTATTTAACTTTTTCGAAAAATTGTTGAAAGATGTACTACGACAAGAATATTAAACTATTGTCCACATGCGTTAAAAATTGTTGCACTTAGTGAAGACTAAAAACAAACATGATATTTCATCCACAGATAGTACACATTTTTTGTGTATTTCTCTCTTGGCTAATAAGCTTGGTTATGATTTGCTGATGTCGACCAAGCGACCGATCTATCTAATATCATCAAATCTATTAACTTAAGAAGAAAATAAAAGCAATTATCAAGAATGAAATATCATCTCAAAAATTTTTCCTCTGTGTTTGCAGCGTTTGCGAAAGACATAAACGGCGGAGTATTAGCAACTTTGAACCGAGTCTGCACATTTTTTTCGTAGTGGGATGTTATGAACTGTCTCGGCTGTTGCAGTTGTTTTTGATCTATTTAGGCTACGGCATAAAGAGTTCTACTACCCCCAATAGAAATTATAAATTATATCATTTACAATTGTTTCTGATTTGATTAAAACCATTTGCAATATTCAAAGCTTCATTTCATAATTGTGATTTTTTTTGTGGTAAAATGATATACAGTCTGCTCATTGAGCACAAGAAGAACGGAGAGTTTTGAAGACTGCGAAATGACCTACTGTCTTCAAACCAGCAGCAATGCTTGCGTTGTAGCGCGGGCGGTGCAAGCTGTAATTTAAACCCAAACGTGAGCTTTAATGTAATTTGCAAGTATCGGCCCCGTTCGACCATGGTGCGTGTGCAGTCTTTTGTAACAAGTTTGACCTCAGTTCATAGTCCCGCGGTGACGGTGCGAATTTCATTGCAAAAATGTGTTTTTAAGGTGCATGGCCTTGCACACAGCGTTTGTTTTGGGCCTACAAATGTTTTGATTTGCGTACGTTTAAATAAATTTTTTGCACTTCCGCATTTGTAAACGCTTGAAGTGAGCTAATTGCAGATAGACTATAATGAAATGCGAGATTGCCCAAAAACTACGTTTGTTCAGAATCCAGAACTTGGTACAAAACACGTTTCCTACAGAGTAGTAATAGGCTATTGCCATTGCCGGTATACTGATAGATATCTTCCAAAATAGCAATCTTCTGTAGGCCTTCCGTGAGCATTGGCTTAATGATGTAATGGTTAGAGCAGAGGCGCTCATACTGGGGGGGGGAGCGTGGGAGGTTCGCAAGAGAAACGCAGAGCCTAGTTGCCAAGCTCTCTCTCTCTCTCTCTCTAAACAAATCAAAAAGATTTGACAAATAAGCGCTTTCAAATACTTGATCACCAAAAATAAGATTTGCATGTTACTACTCTAAAGAGCAAATGTGGGAAAATGAGCACTTCAAAAAAATTGATTTCCATAGAAAGAAATATTATCTCGAGCGTAGTGGTCACGGTTTTTTGTTGGTATTGTCAAGGGGAGCGCATCTAAAGAAGTTTAAGAACCTCTGGGTCAGAAAACAGACAGTAGAATTAGGCGCAACTGCCTTGTCAAATCATAACCCACAAAGAACTATTAAATTGACGTTCAAGTAAATCTTCTGCTTTGCGCTCAATGAAAGGAGCGATGTAGAGAGAGAATTATGAAACCAAATTTACTAAGTCACAAGTGTGCAATGTAATACAGTTCCAAACAACAGTTGTGTTCCGCCAATCGCCATGTAGTTTTTTCTCAGCGATTTGACTTCATAAACAGCGTAGTCTCTTGAAAATGTGACGCAAAGACTTCATGAGCAATTTCCCACAAAATTGATTGATATTGTGGTAAATTAAGTGATCTCGTGTTGTTTTGTTAGGAGTTTAAGTAAATATAGCTTCAAATTAGACCCCTACAGCAAACCGAACAATTAACCCTACTGAGAAGTACCGTAGTAGACGTTATAACCGGGCTTCCTATGGACTACTTCTATAAACCCTCTTTTGCTGTATTGTCTTTCTTTGGTCTTTTCCCTGTGGTTAAATAAGGCCACATGTTTGACTCATATATATAGCAGATACATCTGCTTGTATATACAGGGTGTTTCAAAAGTCACGCCCGATTTTTAATACGAAAAAAACGTGCTTAATGAACGAATTTATATTTCTGTTAAGTAGTATAACTACATAACAATGAAAAATGGAATTACAGAAAATTTTAATGATAAGAATAAATCAGAACATAAAATAAAGTTAATTGTACACATTTTATTCATAATGTTCAAACACTTCTTCTTCTACCTGAGTGCATTTCCGCATCCTCGCAATGACACTTTGACAGGCTTTTTCACATAATTCAATGTCAATACGTAAACATTTTTGTCTTATAATGTCTTTCAATTCAGGAATAGTGCGAGGGGTTTTTGAATACACATCATGCTTCAGGACATAGAAAATATCATAGAAAAATATCCATTGACTTTTTAACTGTATAAAATCGGGCGTGACTTTTGAAACACCCTGTATATAGCGACCACGTGTATTTTCGCTATTCTTGTCAAAACGTGAACGTGGCGAAACCTCTAGTGAATTTTCGTTTCGGCTTGATTATGCTTCGGATTTCTGTTTGGACCTGAGTGTTGGTCCCCCTGCTTGATTGTTATTAAGGCTGTGTGGTAGCCTTTATCGCCGTGAATATTCGTTCTGGGCGAGCTGGGCGGAGCTGCGCATATTTGTAAATAAAAACTGCAAGAAAGCTTCAACCGTTTCCTGTTTTTGTTTGACGAAGCAGAAAGGATCCGTAGAGCCAATATTACTAGTTCTACAAAGCAACTCTACTGGTTCAGTACTAATCAACGACGGTACGCTTGGCGCGGGAATCAAAGAGTTGAAATCTGGTGCTGCCGCACCAAGTTGCAATCAAAAAGCACGAAAAGACTCCACAAGTAACTACTCTATTTCCATGAGCAATGTAATTAGCCGAGAATACAGTCAAGTCTTAAACCTATTAAACAAAGGTTTTTTTAAAGGGATCCGTGACAAATTTTCAAGGTGTTCGCAATAATCTCAAGATTTTAGTTATGGATTGACTTTTAGAGCATTTACCAAAACAGTTACTGTCTAAAAAAAAGGGAGAAACTGAAGGGGACCCTCCATCAATTTATACATGACAAAGAGTCTACCAGTATATAAAGGTGAAGATCCACTACCACAGAAGCTTAACGAAAAGTTTAAGAATTGCTTCTACAGAAGCATAGTGGCTCTTGAGCTTTTTATACTGGTGTCAAATCCCTTTCATCACGCGAGTTGTTTACAGTTGTAAAAATAGAAAAACAGAAAGCAAATTAAAACTCAACCTAAAATGGTCTTTCTAAACGACTTCACTTCACTTCAGTAACACAGTGCCAACTTGAAATTTATCAAAATCCAAAAAAAGGCAAAAAAATAATCTCAAAACAAACAATTTTTGTGAAAATTCCAAGATTCTAAAATGTTTGAACTCACGAAATTTTGCAGTTTGACCTCAAAAGAAAATTTTTTGGCCAAAACCTTAACACAAACTTTCTTTCCTCTCTCTCTCTCTGAGAAAAGGACTTCTCCCAATGATGTGTTAAGTTTAAATGCCTGCAACCATCGCGTTCAGTTCTTTACCGGTAAGCTTGGAGAGTACCGATGCTTTAAGGAAAAAGCTGCTCACAATAATTGCTTTGCATGAATGAGTGTTGCTGTTCTTCAATTAACCAGTGCTTTGTTTTTACATAGATCAGTTTCCCTATTCAGTTCTTTGAGTTATAAATTGTATAGCGCAATTTAAGGCAATTGAGAGTTTAGTTTAATCATTGCTATTGTTTTTTGTATATTTTGATAAAGTTTTACTTGGTTTACTTCAAAGTCTTTTCATAATTTGTTTAGGGTAAATATTGCAAATAAAAGCCCAGTTTGGCTTTATCTGTTTTTACGACACCCAATGCATAGATCAAATTTTACGAATTCAGATTGACCACCGAAAAAAAGTCTTGGACCAAAAGTTCGATCTCAAGACTCCTAAGATCTTTTTCAACACTTCTTATAAAATTAAAATCATCAAGATCTCAGTATAACTTTCGAAGGATGGTAACTCTCCAAAGAAACCTTGGGCAGTAAGTCAATGCGAACATCTATATAAATAGAAGGAAAACCTCTTTCGATTAACGACAAAAAGCTTTTTATTCTAGTAGAATATTATAAAAGATTATATTGCAATAAAAAAGCAGATGTTGTTGTGAATGGCTGACAAATATTTTTATTGTTGTTAATCGTGATTTGTAGCTGGTCAGTGATCACATAAAGCATATTGTTTCTACTGCTGCAAATATAGGGTAACCTGTTGGCCGGAACTCAATGATATGCTTTAGATTCCAATGAATTCGGTTTCTTAACTCAAGGGTGTGCAACCAGCGGTCCACAAAACGATGTGTATTTAGGCCAAGGCCACGGCAAAAAAAACGATTGAAAGAAGGTTTTCCATTAATTGCCAGATAATCTTCAAAACCCAAAGGTTGTCACTGCAAAAAGGCTCCAGTTCTTGGTCCAGCCAAATTGGGGTAAGTTCGGTCGGCCAGGCTGTGCTAATGTTGGACAGTAGGTTGCAGCCTTAGCTGAACCGATTTTACTTCAGTCTTTTAAACTTGTGGTCGTAGTGAGACCATGACACTTCTGTGTACAGAATAATCGCTTAACGGCTGACCGTAATTAAATTCTAGATAGTTTTTGTAAATTAATCTGAGAAGCAATTGAAGTCATGAAGGGAAATCGTGCCGTGTTAATAACAAGAAGAAGTCACGTAGTACAGCTGTTGCGCAACGATGCATATTTATTCCACAATTTACATTTCATTCAGCCTACAAATATGGATGCAAAATGTGAAATACCGCTTAAATCGTCTTCTAGCCAGCTTCCTCGCTTCCAAATTCAACACTTGATACTTCACATAAAAATAATGACAAGTTTTATGGTCTTTTCCTCTTTTGATATTTGCATGCAGTGGTCCACTTATGCGCCTTTCACGCACGAATAAGAATTTTAACTACAAAATGATTAAAATTTGCAGGCTGATGTGGAATAGCTTCAATCACGTTTGTAAACAGTTGCGTTTCTCGGCCTAGGCGTTGGATTTGTAAATTTACAATATAGTATGCACTCAATTCGGCACACTGGGGCATACATGAGCAAACAGCGGGCTACAGTGCAGCTCGCTATGTCGTTCTATGCGGCCGTCGTTGCATTCATCGTAATTTTAAGATTCTGAGTCCTATCGATTTTATTGCCATACATTGTTTCCGACTTGGAAGACAAAACCTAGTTGAGAGGAAACCCTCGTCCAACAATTTTGGAATAAATGCGAACAATCAATGACCATATACTTACCTGCCCGGTTGATGCGTCGCTACAAAAAGCCGTTAAGTTTTCGAACAAGAATAAGCGCTCGCTTGCAAAAAAAGTAGGTCCCAAATGAAAATTATAACTTTGTCGAACATGTCCTGAAAACCATTTTGCTTTTTGGAAGCTCCAATATCTGCGTGAATGTTTTTCAAAGAAAACCATGAAGGCCAATTTTCACACCAAAGTTTGAAAAGTCAACTTCGATTTTAGTGACAGCAAGTATTCCGAAATCTTGCAAAGACCGGCATCATCAACATCACATTAGCAGACTATTGTTTGAGGGGGAACGTAATTAAAAATATATACAAGTAAATATGCTTGACTAATTTCTTTGGGTCACGTTTTTCATCGATTTATTTATAGACTTTCAATAGAATTGTCGCTCGCGTGTACCCATCGATTGCATTGTCGTAGATTCTCGTAGATTGGTCGCATTGTTGTAGATAATCGTAAATTTTCTTCAAAAAATACGGGTGCGATCTATCTGCTCGACATAACTGTAAAATTGGCATTAACTTTTCAGTAGCTGTCGTTGCGGTAACGTGTAGACTTATATCCAAGTACCAAAATACGTACGCTAAGCATTGAAAAACTGTCCTCTGCACTAATCATGTATGAAACGACCCTACCGATTCACAGCTTCATGCTGATCTGATGCTGATGAACAACTGAGAAGAATGTTTGACGGTGATGATGATGTTATAATTGTTTAGTGTAGAGTTACAGCAAAAACGTTTCAACGTTTGTAAGCAAATTTTTGAAATGAAGGTAAATATTTTATTTTATCAATTGCAGTTTGATTCCCCAGATTTCAGTGCGACCTATCTGCGAGTCAAACCCAAATACCTACTTTATTTTCCTCAAACTAAGGGTGCGACCAGTCTACAAGTATGTACGTTATATCTGTTTCTTGACCAACTGAACTACCCTTGCAAAACATACTAAATTTTGTTTTCAACAGATAAATGCAGCCAACATTTAAATTTTCAAACTTGTCCCACCAGTGAAAAAGTTTGCACAAGCCTGATCTAAGCAATTCCGTAAAAACGTCGAATTATGCGAACAGGTAAAACACATTGATAAAAAAAAGTTTGTTTACTTGAATCATTCTCTTATGACCGCTCCTAAATGTTGAAACAAAGCTCGTAATAACACGAAGCAGTGCCTCATTTGGTTTTGGACATGTATTGCCTACGCGACTGCTTTGACCAAAACGCATCGGTGCATTTTGGATACATAGCGAAACATTTTATCGCCGGCCCGCTGCGCTCAAAAACAGGGATCGAAGATTTTTTATGTGGTGGCCCAGTCTGATAAAGAACTGCGAACAGGTCGGGAGTTTAAGCGCGCTGATTGGTGCTTCCGGCAAAAATAGGTAGGAGATGTTTTTCCAATTATTCTCATTCACACAATGAAAATGCTTTCGCGCAAAGGTGCAACTTTATAGCGTACCATGACAATGCGCACATCAATTCAGTAGTAGGGTTTTCTTTTGTCAAAATTAAATTTTTTGCTTACATATACGTTAGTTCAAGACATAGTTCTTGCCGAATTGCCTAAATTATAAACCTAATTGAAATATCTAAAGAAATGCTTAATTACATACACAAAATACTTTGCAGGAAAAAAAGAAAGGTGCCGAATTAAGCGATTTGGCTACTTACGCAGATGCCGAATTAAGCAATTTTGAACGTATAGCCTTCATTAATAAGAATTCATCCGGGACCGACAACCACAAACACATGACAAATTAGGAGAGCCGTAAAATTAAACGATGCCGAAGTAAGAGAGTTCTACAGTAGTAGCCTTTCATGGATCCAGAGTGCAACTCGCGTAAAAAGTATTTGCAGCTTGAACTAGTTTTATTTGTTTACTAAATTTAGTTTCACATGTATCCCTACACGAACAAAATTAATAATTGTTGAACTTTTTATTACTTAATTTTCTTTAATTATTTACATACATGTCGTAACTTCCTCTCTGCTTTTTTTCAATACGTAGAAAAAATTGGCACTAAAGTTCACACCGGTAAAAACAACTTTGGTGACTTCAAGGAGTGAAGATAATTTTGTACATTAAACAAACAAAATTAATACTAATGTTATCGAATGTTACTCATAAACTATATTTAATTTTACCGCGATTTGTGAAATTTCGCAAACAAAAAATGTTTGCCGCAACCAAAAATTGTGGGGACTTCTGTGTTGCAGCCACGATTTGCTGAAGGAAGAACAATCCCTTAAACCAAGTGAGTATGTATTTTGAGCAAACTGCAGACAGTGACACTGTTTCGACCTATTAGGTCTCTTCAGTGCAGTTGGTGACCTTCAAGAAGCTATCATTTTATTTATAACCTCTAGCTAGCTTCTTGTAGGTCACCAACTGCATTGAAGAGACCTGATTGGTCGAAACAGTGTCACTGACTGCAGTTTGCTCAAAGCGCATCGCTGGTCTCTTGTATTACTTGAATACGTATTATTTCCAACTTTTTTCCCGATACATTCCACACCTGTTTTGTGTTTACCGCGTGATGTACATAAAAGCAATCCAATCGATGTAAAGGCAACAAAAAAATTTTTCAGCTAATTTCATTATAGCTGATTTCCAAGCATTAATAAACTGTCAGAAAATCCCTACTCGTCAACTAAGTAACAAAATGTTAATGAAATTTGATATTAAAAAAGTTTTATGATACTAGAAATAGGCATAACACTTTGTTATGTATGGAGGCTGAAAAATTTTTTGTCTATGATCTTTTTTGGAGATTAGGATTTTGAGAGTGACTTTTTGCTATTTTTAGCACCAAATGTAGGAGCAGATCTTTTCTATTAGATCAACTTTTTGAAAGTGAATATTTTGCCCATTTATGTAAAACATCTGGGGGGAACTAAAAACACTCAGGGAGACTAAAGCCCCTACTTTTACGCCTATGTTAGTTGACTTTTACTGACTGTGCCCTGCCAAAATGTTAGTATGTGAAGCATCAAAAAATGCTGCAGTGGGCGTACTTGCCTTAAAAACAGAGAATATCTTTCACAGGAATTACCATGTTTCAAAACTTAAAGTAAATAACATAAAATTAGAAACACAGTAAGCAATCAGAATGCATAGTATTCACAGCAAAATTAACAACCCGAAAATTATGAATTAGCTAAAAATCATCATCTTGTTAAAATGTTTTTATCACAGTTTGGCTCTAAAGAAGCACTTGCTGGATAGTTTTGTGTAAATTATTCATTAGAGCAAAAAACAAATACTCTGAAGCATAATGATTAGAGCAATCAAATAATCCTAGAATAAAATCGGTAGCAGAAACATTGCTGCATATCTTAGTTTAGCGTTTTGAAGTTTACACTAATATTTAAAAATTCGAGTTGTTAGTTCGTGAAAAATGAGATGAAATCAAATCTTGAAGCATCACAATTCTTAGCACAGTTTCGGTTCTCTTTTCACTCTGAAACAAATAGGCCTACCAATTTTGATACCATCGTAAAAACGTTATCACGGCAAATATCAGCTAGATCTGCAATCTCCCTACTGTACACCGCAATTGCTACAGAATTTTTGATTTAAATCGTTGTGCAATTGACACGTAAATCTGGCCTAGGCCAAATAAAATAACAAAATTAGAAGCTGGAAGTATTCTACCTAAGCCAATCTAATCTCAGGGCACAAAATTAGATTTTACAGTTAGAAATCTGAGGAATGCCATCCTGACAAATGTCCTTCCTTTCTTTAAAAATGACGACGGGGAGAAATATTTCATAATAACATGTTGTTTTATGCAGGATTTCCTATCGAACACTTGAATGTCGATAATTACTGAGGTGAGTGCATGCCAATCTCAGTTTTAATTTGAGCCAAACCATGGGTGTGCTAAAAACCGGAAGCTTCGCAGCTGTAACTAGAATGTGAGACAGCTGCTCATTGTTACAATTACTTCCCGTTTTTATTGGTCATTTTTAAAGCAAACTCCTTCTGCGAAACAAGAAAAATGTAAGCATAGCAACAGAGTTTACTTTAGATCTTGAACAATTTGTCTTAATTTGTTTGTGAATCGTAATTACCAGTAACTGACCAAGAAAATGTTGTCATTACGTCGAAAAGAAAGACCTGTGACCCAATCTTGGGGATGTCTCGACAAATCGCATCTCCACAAAAAATTGAGGCCGAGATTTGATTCTTTGATAGTCATGGTGGCGTCATCAATTTGCAGTACTGTTACAAGTTTAACCCTGCTCTGGTAACATGAAAAAAATCACGTTAGCAATACCTTGGAGTCAATATGAACCCTTTACTGAAAATACATTTTGATACCAGTAGAAAACTCAATTTGTTATCAATCCGTGTTTATTGCTTGAAAAAAGTAGTGAAGTGCACAATACACGAATATTTTACTTCTGACCCTGGTTGCACACCATCTTGCTGTGTTCTTCCGAAGTGGTGTTATGACATCTACTGCAGGTGAGTCTGTACTTTTTGTCCTTTAATCTCGGACAAAGGAAGCATCTCTTGCGCCCTGATGGACGATGCTGGGTGATGTTTTGAACTGCAAGAGGTGCTGCTGGTAAAATCCCACAGCTGCAAATGATTTGTTTCACAAGCTGAGGTGTTTGAGGGGTCACCAATCCGCGCTTAGCTTGAGGAATAATCAACGACATGAATAGTTTTTCATGGGGTCAGTATGACTCCAAACAAATAAAATGTGAAATTTACAAAAAAGGCAACATTGAAATTAAGATTAAATGAATAAAAACAGTTAAGAAGAACCTGCAAAGAAAATACAAAGCGAGATGAAAGCTTATAATCTCAAAGTTTGGAATATTTAGCCTATCAAATAAGCCTGGGGTCATAGTGACCCCATGGTACCAGGGCAGGGTTAAAATTTGGGAGGATCTTCTATAAGCCCAAATTGAAGGAAGAAACAGCCCCTTCTGGTCTCCTAACTACGCCACTCGAAACGCTCTTTAGGTGGTTGTTAGCTCCAGTTAAAATACGCAGTTAAATAACCCGGTTATGCTGTCTATCTGACCAACACATAGGAGGCATGAATTCGAAAATCTTCAATCGTTTGAATCAGAATCAAAAATTTCGAACCCACAAAGTCCAACTTAATATTTCACAATTTGCGACAAAACAATAATTATCGACAACTTGAGCAACTCAAAAAGAAAAAAAAATTTTTTTAATTTTAATTTTAGACGTGTATTACATTCGCTGTTAATTGTGCGCTATTTTTATATAAGCGCTTACTTTGTGCAATACCAATGGTGGGCTAATTTATGAAATACAATCCAAGCTTTACATGATATGCCAACATTACTTCAACCTCTATTATGATGTCATTTACGCATGTCCTTTGTATGACACGACTGAAAGCAAACGTATATAATACAAAAAAGTTTACATGCCGGACAAAAAGCATAAGCTGTGAAGAGAGCTTAAATAAACACAAATATTTTGTTAAAATTTCCACAAAAAAGATTGAAAACAACGCAGGCATTTTGGCAAAATTTTTCTGTATCCATTAGACTAATTTGTACTTTACTTGATAAAATTAGAATGTGGTCTTCAGTTCAGCTAGTAGGCTGAAACACATTTAAAAACTTGAAAAGATGAGAAGTGGTACAAAATTTCAATAAAGCTTGGACGAAGACAATGTGAGGCCGAAGAATACTTAAATACCTTTTTGTACTCTTTTTGAATCAAGCAATTTCTTAGCATTGAAAACAACTTTAAGTCAAATTTATGTGTCCGTGTTTGCTTGTAGACCCTAAACTACGTTTCAGCTAGCACGGTTTGCCTAATTCGATGGACTTCTCTCACATTTTTATACAAGCATTAAAGGTTTTCACAATCAAGTTGAAGATCAATGTAAGAAAAATGGAAAACTTTCTATTGATTTGTCCGATTGTTTCCTTGGGTCCAATTTGTTAAACAAGCGCCGACATTTTTTCCCTTTTCGGCAGACCGTTGATAAAGGCCACAGATCTGCATAAACAAGGTTTAACTAAAGTTCTAACAGCCTTTCTTCAATGCCTCTACTCATATACTGCGTTCACGATTATTCAGAACATTGGACTTGGACTTGCGGTGTTGGACTTGAAATCATGTGGGGTTTTCTTAGACTTAGATTTTACGTTTTCACAAACAAGTCAAAGTCAAAGTTTAATTTAGTTAAATGTAAATACAAGTTCTTATACATCAGGCATAATATTTTTTCTGGCAAGTAAAATAATAACCAATGTGGATAATATCTGCGCTTACTTCAGACTGATACCATTATGTACACTTGGCTAATTCTTAAATTCTTTTGAACTTTATTCTCAGGCTCCTAGAATGGCAATAAAAAAAAGAAATCTTGGGATGGCAATAAATTATACAAAAGTCGGTCTTGGTCTAGGACTAATGCAATAAAGTCGGTCTCGAACTTGCCTAAAAACGTAGGCAAATCCAATGCCTTGCAATGATCGAATCAATCGTGTATTTTATTTTGTGATTAGTTCGATTTTTCTTTGAATGCGTTGCAAACTAAACTTGTTCGGAATACAAAACAATTAATCAGACGGCTGCCAAAATGTAGCGCAGCTAGTCTCAAACCGTCACCGCAAGCACATCACGAGGGTGAGTATCAGTTAAACACATTAAATCATACCTAAATTTTCAAAATCAGAATAAATTCGTGAGGTCTTGTCACAGCATGATAAATATGCTTGCCCTGACTTAATAGCGCCGCATAGAGGCACTAAATCAATTATTTTATAAAAACGATGACAGCTCGGAGATGCGATACATAGATCTAATGCAGTGGTTCCTAATCCGTGTCTCTCAACGCTCTGGGGCATCATGGCATTTTCCAAGGACACCGCAGGGGCCCTTGAATTTGCTGATGCGTCCCCTCTAAAAAAAGAGCACAAAATTCGATTTGGTGAAGTTGATTTTTGATTTTGAAAAATATTCGATTTGAATCGACGTAAAAAATCTTAAATCCATTCAAAAAATCGATTAAAAAAGATTCGATGAATTCAATTTAAAAGAAATCTTCAACTTTCATAAAAATTTTAAAATATCGATTTCAAGAAGTGATTACCAGAAATTTTGCTTAAAAAAAACAGCCGCACCACGAACACAATCATTAGTAAGGATTTCTTTCACGAAACTTTGAAAATATCAATTTCAAGAATTGATCAACAAATATCTTTCCGAGAGAAAGGATGGGCCACAAAAATATGTATTAAAATGGTTTAACATAGCTATTTTTCATAAAATAAAAGGTGTTCAACTGGAAAAATACTAGATTGATATTTGCGGAGTGGTGAGGAAAAATTTCCTCAGTGATGTGTTGTCTGATGCGCCGCAAGTACAAAAACTTTTTTCAAATGCGTCGCAACGAAAAATGTTCGAGAGCACTTGATCTATATTAATATAAAAGATAAAACTTCTTTCTCAGTTTTACCTCTTCGTGGACGTACTGATTCAGTGTACGGCTACCACAACACGCTTGCTGAACTAAATTTCGAATTCCTTTCCTGATGATTACCTATGGTGCTTTTATGCAGTTTCGATCGGCAGATTTTTCGTTCCGAAATCAGGAACAATTACCACTATTGTTCAAATCAATTTACAACAGTTGACCGCAGATAAATTTGATACTTCTACAAAAATGTCAAATGCATATTTACTACATGCCACTAACTGCAACTACCATTGTATGAAATCTTTAAGGTACAAAATGATTTTGAACCATTATTTGCAAATCTTAAGCTGTATTAATGATTTAAGCTTCTTCCCACCCTCTAGAAATATTCTAAAATTATGCTTTTTCAAATTGCCCTTTGCTTGCAACCGAAGTTTGTTTACATAGAATTGTTTGATTGGTTTTCCTCCTCTTCCGACACCGATTCTTGCATAAACTGCCTGCAGATATATCGTCGTTGCATTTGACCCAATCATAATTCTTCATAAATAGTGTAATTGGAAACCAACAAGGTGACAAAAAGCAGCTCGCTTTTTTTCGATTACCCGAGACTTACTGAACTGGTGGAGGTTTTTGTGACAAAAAATTTTTCAATAAAATGTATTGCTACGTTAAATGGCACAAACCAATAAAACTATCTCGGCTGGCAGTAGAAACAGGATAAATGTCAAATAAGCTATCTATATTGACTGGTCGTGTTTTCGAGTTAGGTTGATTGTTAACAAACCCCATGCAATCGCAAGCTCGGGGACATGTGTAGGTGGTTTAGCAAAAAGCCAAATTGTTATGTTGCTGTCTTCCATTAGAACAAAGAGTATAAATGAGGGAACTAGTTTCATTGATTGGCTGGAACATGTCAATAGCAGGAAGACTTTTCACAAGAACTACCAACATTGGGGAGATACTTGACAAAAACATGACGATCCCCCACCGGCAGCTGCAGCACTTGGGAGCAAGAAAGCTCGTCCGCATGTGATGCGGCGCAGCAACCTCAACTTCGGGCAACTCTTGCTACAATTTGCTATTCAATGAATGATTTCATGCTGATCTTAAAAACTTTTTTCGTGTGTTTTTACAATTTTCAAGTTTTTCTGAACTGCTACGACTGCTACCATGGCTAGAATCACAGGATTTACCCTGTTTCTATCGCTGCTGATAAACTAGTCACATTTTATTTTGACTCTACAGCCAGTTTTTGAGTTTGCGCATGTGCTCGGTGTTTGAGGTCTTTTTTATTCAACACCAGCGGAATTTTGACTAGTTGAACGCTTCGGATGGTAAAAGTGCTTTGGCATAATTTAGATAAGGAAAATGTGTTCCGAGATTTCGAAGTAGGCAAGCCAAAACACATCTGTTTTGCATTCAGTCGGTTCTCAACCTATGTGGTTTTTAGCGGAAAGGGGTAGCTTCAAGATGGCACGACATGAGGGTCATTAGTTCCACAGAGATTTCATTGAAAAATATGTGACAGCCACTGGGACAATCACCATTACAATAAACAATAGGCAAAGCTGGTAAAACGCAAAAAAATTCTCCGCTATCTTGCTAACAAATTTTCCAAATTTTGCCATAATCCTACCTAGTAAAATCAAGATAAGTTTTGTGTTGTGATGAAACTAGGGAAGAACGTATGTAACTCATCGAATACATGACAGAATCAAAGGCGTAAATTCCGTGGAATACACCCACTATTAATTCGGAACGGGTTGATCATCTCTTTAATACTATTACAAAAAGTTTTGCTGTGCTAAATTGTTGATTCCACACAATTGTTTTGGAGATCAACGTGCAAAGGAAGCTTTTTTCACGTTGGTCACGTTTGGTTTTGGAGATCGACCTGTAATGATAGCCTTTCCACAAAGTGGATCTTTCTCTTGGACATCACCTTCGGATGTGCGGTCTACCAATGGTGGTCAGTGACTTAAATATTCTTTCGTTTAGGCTTTTACCGTTCATCATTCCATCCCCCTTGATCTTCCTTTAGGTCAATGATTAAAATAGAAAGTTGTGGAGACTGCAAACTGGTCCTACGATTATCAAGCGGCCAGTGACTGTAATATGTTGATGCACTTGATGACAATCTCTCTTTAATTACGTACTGTATAAACGCAAAACCTATTGAGCCAACAAGTCCTGGTGGAGGCTCTTAGGGACACAGTTCTCCAATTGTTAGAACGATCAAGTTACTATTAAATAACCAAAGTTTAAACCCTCAGCAAACCAAAACCTCTAAGAGCCACCGCTGCTTGGACTATACACAAGTATGGGCTTCCGGAGCAATACTTGATGGTAGTTGCTGCCTTGAATAGAGAGAACGAAAATTCGGAGCGCCTCAGTAGCAAGTGCTGGAGAAGACCCTACGCCCCTGTTTGGGGTCATTATTGCACAACAACCGCACAAATTTTTTGTCAGGCCACTCAGTTTCTAGGTATGATTTGCGTCTTAGTGCACTAACAGAACTTTTTCGAGAGAAAGTTAACCTTATTTCCAATTCCATTAGTCTTTATGATCCCACACACTTTATAAAATCGAACCAATTTGGCATTTTCCCTCCAACAAAGAACACCATTCGCACTACATAAACCAAGAAGATAAGCTACAACATTTGTTTTCGAAATCAAGTGCTGTTCGTGTGCATGAACTTAGCTTTTGCTTTGACTTTGAAGGTCAAACTTTTTAATTACTTCTCGCTGGCTGTCTTGAAATCATGTTCGAAACTGCAAAGTCATACGGACATGGCAGGAAAATGATAACTGTTCCTCGAATCGGAGTTTTTTTTGCCCGCAAAGTTGCAAACGTGCCTAATTTTAATGCTTATATACATTATCATGTCGTAATAATGTCGTCGTTTCTTTGAAAATACTATACGTAAATGAGCGATATTTTTGAAAAAATTACTCGTGCCTTATTTTAGAATTAATTTTAAAAAATAGCGTTCAATTGAAAAACTTGACCTCTACTAGTACCAGTACTCTGTTATTTAAGGCAGGCTCTTTTAACCTAAACCTTCAGCCTGTGCTTCACCAGGTGAGAATATTGAAGCTCTGCTCAAAAGTTATGGCAGACCATCTTGTTTAACTCTCCAGTCTGCAATCTGAATTCATAACTGGTTCGAAATGAACTGCTGCTTTCCACCTTAGTTTTGCGGAATCTTGATTCGAATAACAAAGCAAATATCGAAAACCCCTTCGTGCCGTGCCTTTATTCCAAGGTAGAGAAAAGAGAAATGCAACAGCAAGATCGATTTATTGAGTTATAAAGGCAATCCACGCGCTATATATGCATGCTCACACGAATGACGCGGTTATTTCACAGAGTAATAGTATTGCAAATAATAAAAGCCTCCCTCCCATAACTTGACGAGACCATCTCTGGACGCGTTTCGTCAAGTTATGGGAGGGAGGCTTTTATTATTTGCAATACTATTACTCTGTGAAATAACCGCGTCATTCGTGTGAACATGCATATAAAGCGCGTGGATTGCCTTTATAACTCAATAAATCGATGTATGATACGGTTGTGGTGATCACGTGCTATGTTCATAGAGGTAAGGGTTTTAAATAGATCTCGCTTACTATAAACTCTCTGAGTGGTACACTGCAACAACAAGATGATTTACTTCCTATTAACAAAGAGTTACTGTGTTTGCAATCATCTGATCAAATATTTCATTTTTAAATGGGTTTGTTGCATGATGCTTGGTGAGTACTTCTAATCAGACAACCCGGTTCCAGCATAATACAGTACAAAAAGCTAATCATCGTGTATCAGGTATCAACGAGTGAGAGTAAAGTCGTATACTAAACAACTTCTTCCACACAACCGGCGCAGTGGTGTAATGAAGAAAGCATCCACTCTGCAGACTGTAGACATTGGTAAACGTCGTCGAGTAACACGGAAGACTTTAAAAGCGGTATTAATAAGCTTTCCGAAGTGACGCTCAGTACAAAAGAAACAGTGTAGAGCAAAAATAAATAATTTCGCTTGTCACGTACTTGGAATAAATGTAACACTTTGTTTTGTCTGGGATGGGAGGTTCAAAGCATTTTCGTCTCAAAACAACGTTGATGACCTTTTTTTAGAGATCAAGCTTTTAAGAGTGATTATTTTTAGATTCAAACAAAGGAGAAGAACTTTTTTTTAAGATCGGTCTTTTCAGGATATTCTGCCCATTGTTGAAATTTCTGGGGAGATTGCGAGGCTGGCAATATTCTGAGGAAGGCTGAAAGCATTCTGGGACTTCAGCCTCCAATTTTTCTACTTTTACGCCCATGCTACTTGGGTAAGGCTTTTAACGGGATATCTCCGTCTTCATGAGGCAGATAGGTGACTGGGTAAAGCAGTCTACCGGTTGCGGTGGCCAAGTCTCACGAGACTTGCTATGATTGCATGAGATCATACGCATGAATGCTAAATAAACTCCCTACATGATTTTAATTTTTCTCATAGCCATTTTTCAGCTAAATTTTACAGTGAAAAATTTTTTGGTAAAAGAAAATAAGGTAGGGTTATTTGAAGCTTGAGAAAACATAAACCCATAAAGCGTTCAGAGCCAACAAGATTGCAAAGATAATAAACCAAGTAATGTACACGCATGAAATTTAGTTTTAAAAGAGACACAGTAAAACTGGGGCCCTCAACTTTTTTGTATTCGTGGCCCATTTTTGATCTGTAACATATTTCGTTGCCAACTTCTTAAATTTCCCATCGATTTCAAAGACTTTTTCGACGATCGACCCTTTCAAAATCTAAATTTTTGCATTTTTTTCTAAATTAAACATAAAGACCTTTTTTTTATTGGAAACCACTGTCTAAAATTCAAGCTTTGATCCTCCCGAATATGTGTTGTTGCCCATCGGTTAAGAACCACTGCTGTAAACTCAGTGTCAGTCTGCCAAAGTAAAAATGCCTCTTTGTTGTTGCTGCTGTTACCTGACACCTTCCGTGGGATTGGGAGCATGGCGGAAGACCATGGAGCCACATTACCCGAACAACTCCCCAGGGCCTGGACCAGCGGTCGTAGAGAGACAGAGAGTCGCCAAAGAGCGAGCGGCGTAAAGAGTCCGTAGCTAGACAGTGCAGAATGAGATGAAAAGTGTCCTGGGACGAATAAACGCAGACGCTGCATGAAGGATTCTCGATTCTGTCCATCCTAGTAAGATAAGAGATAAACAGTAGGCTGTGTCCGTTGCAGGAAAGAATTTCCGAAATTTCCGGCTTTAAATTGTCGCGACTTTGCATTTCCGACTTTGAATTGTCGCAGAACCAACCTAGGGATCCTGTGTGTCAAAGAATTTAGACGAGACAGTACGCCTCTAGTCCGAGAAAAGATAAGAATGGATACGAGAGATAAGAGGAGAGAAACTTCAAGGGATTACAGAGGCCACGAGTAGCACTCCTCGTCTTGCCAGCTCATCAGCCGCACTGATCCCTTAGAGAAACGAGTATCCGGAGACCCATTGTAGCCTGATGGTACAGGAAGAAAGAGAAGACAGTTTCTACAGATCTGCCAGAGAGATTAAGGAAAAAGGAAAGACGAAGGAGAGCACAGGTTGGCGAGGACAGAGCGAGAGTCAGAGAGCAGGAGAAGAGAAGAGAAATGATAGACTTGTTGTTGCTACCGAGTCTTGCGGAATGGCGCAGGCTTTAGCGGAAAAACTTGGACATACTGGACCTGCCAAAAAGGAAAGAGTGGCCTCAGTGCCACAAAGCGAGCAGTTAGCAAGTATGCCAGAGCTGTCTTTGCCAAAGCAAAAAGGAACAGAGCCATCTGTCCAGATCATCAGATCGTGTGGTGGGAGAGAGTCAAGGTGGATGAGAGAGAGAGGCGATCAGCGCTTGAGCATGGGGAGGAAAAAGTGGAATCCACAGTGAAGAAAGGTAGGTTCCAAAGAGGAGAAGGAGGGCAAGCAGAGAGAATTTCTCTAGGAGAAGTGGAAAGAAGCATGAGCGGGTGAGTGGATATAAAAGCTTTCCAGGAGTATCTGCAGAGTCTTGGTTTCATTCCAAGTCTGGCCAAACTGAAATGGGACAAGAGGTTGGGAACATGAAGGGCCCGCTGATAAGATGACAGAACGAATTGAGTCGGATTGACTCGTAGGGGAGGTAGAGACGCCTCAGGGAGAAGATGAATCGGGAAAGATGAGAGACATTTGGAGATCGCGCGACTAGCCGCTCGCTGAAGGCGATCCAATGGTAACGCTTAGAAAAGGAAACCATCCGGGTGAGGCATAAGTGAGAAAGGGACGAAGAAAAGCTTTATACAGGAGAGAGAGGGACTCCTTCAAGGAGTCCCATGAGGAAGTAGAGATACAGGCCTGGCTCAGGTCTTGAGACGAGGGATGAACCAGGCCTTCAGCAAGATACATGTTTAGAAACAGAAAGAGTGCGGTCGACGATGATCCAGAGGAAAGTTGGAGTGGGACTGAAGCGGAGGGGAAGTTAAATAAGAGGAGGTGGGCTGGAGGTTAGCTTGGTGGGGATCTGGTGGGGAAAAAGAATGAAGTTAAACCCTAGAAAGAAGAGTAAACGCGATAGTATGATGCGTTATAAAAGTTTTAAAACGCGGAGGTGAGAGAGATAGGCCGGAAGGAAGCAGGAGAATCGAGAACTTTCCCATCTAAAGGATGGGAATAATAGAAGATATCTTCCAGATGGAAGAAAAGGAATGCAAAGACCAGGAAAGATTGAAAATGTGTTGAAGGAAATTCGAGCCAGAGCAAGAAAGGTGCTTTAGCATGGGATAGGCAACTTTGTCTGAGCCAGTGGCGGTGGACAAGGAAAGGTTTGTGGCAGGCGCGAGAAATTCAGCGAAGGAGAAGAGGGAGCAGAAGGATGAATAAAACTCCTCAGGGAATATGAATCGGCGGAGCTCGGACAGGTAGCCTCTGGCTCTGCAACCCAGGGCCTTTAGCTGGGAGACAGAAAAATGGGATCTCAGGTAGTCGGCGAAGATTGGAGCCGACTCCCTGGAACAGAAACAGTTGGGCAAGTTAAGGAAAGAGGAAGATGAGGAAGTGAGCCAGCGACAGAACGAAGGAAAGAGCATACAAATTTAGAGTTAGATTTAAAAGAGAGAGATCAGCAAGTCGATTGCCATGCATCAGCCTTTTTGAATTCTGCAACAATCAACACCAATCAAACAACAATCAACACGAATCAACCGGAAATTTTGCACAAGTCAACAGCCTCCTCAACGTGGTGGTGCGGTCCCCGACCCAGTTTTGGTTGGGTCAAAATGGCTGTTGGCCTTCTTGGAGGGCCCAGTTACCCAGGCCACTCCCCTCACACAATGCCTCTTTGTCGGGCACAAACATGCAGTTTAAAAATAACAAGAAGCAAAATATATTTTGTATGAGCCAAAGCGCTCCACTTGAAAAAAGGTAAGAAAATGTTAAGAGTAACAAAATCGATTTCGTTATTGTGCAGAGGTCAGAGGTGGTCAAAGTCGTTTTAAAGTCTACTTGAGTAAAATTATTGTTACTCACTCAAAAAAATACTCAAGTGAAGTAGAAAGTAATGATAGGTATTTCTACTGGAGCAAAAGTAAAAAGGTAATTGCGAATTTGACTGCCTAAGTAGTAACAGCAGAAAGTAGTTTCATTTTTGAGCAGTTTTGTCTTGTATCTTTCTTAACCAGTGGTTCTTAATTGGGGGTGCTCATACCATATAAGATGCACGAATGGATTTCTAAATAAGCAAACTTCTTTGCCTATTTGTAGCTTAATTTACTTTATCGACCAAGTTAAAGGCTATGGCGTCTCTACAAAAAGGGTCTGTTCGCAGAGATACAATGTTAGACGGTTTTAGTTTTTTACCATTTTAGAGAACTGTCGAAAGAGGTTGCCTTAATTAAAGTTTTTTTTCTTTTGTAAAAACTTAGTAAAGTTTGACAAATTATTGTTAATTTGTCAAACTTTACTAAGTTTTTGTTACTACTTTTTTGTAGATCTATTTAATTAGGTATATTTTTTGATTGTTGTCTTAAGCTGTTGATACAACATTTGTTAACAGTTAAACGTAATCAAAACGTGAGCAACTTGATGTAATTAATGTTTTTTACTTCTAAACCAATGGCTCTCAAACCGAGGTACGCGCGTCACTAGTGGTGCGTCAGCATTTTCCAGGCGGCTCGGAAGCAGTTTACGTTGCAGAGTTTTGTGTCCATTGTTTTTATATCCTCTGTTGTTGTAACCGTCGCAGTGTCATGTCTACTTTTGTTCTCGACAACAAAGCAAAAATCAATTTACTTACCTTTAATGCTATCTCTTTCCTGTAGAAAATCGTCGGGTCGCTTGTACGAACCACAAGTCTATTATCAAATTTTCAAGAAGTAATGGCATTTTGAGCAAACGTGTGTGCAGATAGTTTCTTATTGCATTTGACTTGCAACTATCATCTTACAGTAGGGTTGCCATGTCTGATGAGGCAAAATTCCGGACACAACCGTTCATTTCTTTAAGTATTGGCAGCACGGTTGGCAGAGTTGCAACTTTTTGTAAAAAAGTTGTTGCCTTTTGCTGGCAAGTTTGAAATTTGTTATTTTTGTTACAACGCTACCAAAAGTTGTTGCTAGATCACTTGTTTATTAACAAATATTTTGGGCCCAATTTAAGTAATATTGCTCTGAAACAACGGTCGGAAAATGGAGCTCGTGTTGTGTTACCCCAAATAAAAGTGTTTTCCAAAAATAAAAGGTCATCACCTATCTTGCTGCCATTTGTGCTAATCGCGGCAATGTTGATTCAATTCAAGTGGCCCGCTCAAACAGACGGGCCACTTGTGGTGACTGATGGATTCTAATATTGCAATTTTTTGTTAACTGCCTTTTTCTGTTGCTTAATTACAAAAGTTCTGGACATTTGAGCAAATTTTAAAATTATTTCCGGACAGAACACCTGAATTCCGGACATGTCCGAAAAATTCCGGACCTATCTTATAACCCTATCTTATAGTTCATTCGCCATATTTTTGAGCTATACGCTCAAAAACTCTCCAAAGAAAACTGAGTAAATGTGCTTGCGTACAATTTGATATTAAGCAATGCAGTTCAAAACAGCAGCTAGTAAACTAGCTCCTAAATTTTTTTCTCTAGTAGCTTTACTTATTGAAACTCAAACAAGTTTTTTTTTATGTGAAATCTTCACAAAAAGATAGTTTGCAAACGTTATAGAAACGAGAATTTTCGAAGTTTTTTTCTTCTGTCTTTAAATTTGAATCACTTTGCATTAAAGGGCCGTAGTGCAGGGTACTGCATCAACTTGAGTAAAAACTCATCATTATGCGAAATATATTTCGTAATAAGCCCACTTAATGCCTTCTTCTGAGCCAATTTAACAATATATAAAACAAGTTTATTCATCACACTTACCTACAGTATGTTGAACGCAGATTAAAGTTACAGGAAAATAAAAAAAAACTGGTAATAGGGTGGTGAAAAAGATTGGTCAAAATTGAAGTTAGCAGCTTGGAGCTATACTTCGTGATTTTCAAGTACTCATGAACATAAACCTACTCCAATCAACAGCTGAAACTCGAATTTCCCTGCTCATTGAAACAACGTTGATGAAGAGCTGAGGCTTTAATTTTTCTGCTTTTTTTGAAAATTACCAACAAAAATTTATATTTGATATTTTGTGGTCTTATTTGATTAAAAAAAATATTGAATAAATGCTGAAACTTACCTCTTCGTGCTTTTTTTTAATTAAAAAGTTATTGAACAAAAGTTAATAATCATCTTTTCCTACTTCGTTTTGAAACCTGAAACTTGCATTTTCATCCTATTTTTTTGAAAACTAATACTTACGAAATGAAACTTACTTTTTCCTGCTCTTTTGCTCTAATGTCAATCGCGTAGACTACGTAACACCTTATTTTTTCTGTTGTTATGCTCAGGATCATACACCATAAGCTGCAAACCCGGTAATTTTTAGAAACACATTTAATTAAAGCTATCAAAAAGTAAATGTTCACACGGTGTTCTAGGAAAAGTGGCTAGGTGTACAATAATATGAATATGTCTAAAGTGGGGGTTTTATTCCTATCTCGTCATTGCACCTTTGGTGGTACGAAACGACAGTAAAAATTTTCTGGGGCTATGTAAGTAGAAAGAAATTGAAAGCCAATTTTAATTAATAAAACTTAGATCTTCTGATATTTACACTTGAGTTTAGAAATTGAAGCCAAATGATGTAATCAGGAAAAAATTTCTGAAAGCATGTGGCAAAGTGTTTCAACTTGAATCAGATTTTTAGTCACGACCTTTCTTATTTCAGAGCCCTCTTAAAGGTAAGAATCAGAATTATGGTAAGAATCAATGGTATTAAGCAAATTTGAAAGATATTCGCAAAGGTTGAGCTTACACAATAACTTTCTTTAGAGGGCAAAAGATAATTCAGCTCAAAAAAACTTTTATAAATCTTTATAAAGCTTTTGAGAGGGTGAGTTTCCTTGCTCTTCTAGCCACTCCCTTGACAAGAGCAGTAACTGGTATGTGAATTAGAGAGCGTATGCACGAGAAGATAAAAAAAACTACAAAAAATTCAACGAAATAGTTTTAAATGTTGCTGTAGAGACGACGGATTTATTGCACTTTTTTACAGAAATGAGTCAAAAGTACAGCGTTTTTGTCTGGCTCTCATCAAAAATTGCCGCCAGAGTAATCTGGTCTGCCCATTATAAATTGGCAAAATGCCTTACAAGCCCTCATCAACCAATTTTAGATCTTCACGCTAGCGTTAAAAATTCTTACACTTTAACAGAAAGTATGAAACACCTTAATTTGGATCCTGAAACCATCTTTCTCTGTTTTTTTCGACACCTCTAGTTTATTGACGAATATCCCACTGAAAGAAGCCATTCAAATCTGTGTTCATATTTCGCACAACGGCACATTTGTTCGACCTGCTATTCTTCAGGAACTTTTCAAAGTAATTCTTCAGTTGAATTAAGTTTAACCACAGCTACTTCTTTAGTTGAATTAAGTTTCCACCGTACAATGCACACAGATTGTTGGTGGTGCCTTGAGCTCTCCATTTGGTCCAGCTTTTGCCAATATATTTGTTTTATTCTACGAAGAGGAATCCTATCGACAAACCAGCAAACCTGTCTGGTATTTCGGCAACGTTGATGACACTTTGACCATCTTCAACAAGGAATCCCACTGTGGAAGTTTTCTGACGGCAATAAACGCATCACATCTTTGCTTGACCTTCACTTTTGATAGTAAACTTCTCTTCCTAGGTGTTCTGATGCAGAAAGCTGCCCAAAATTCTTCACAACTTTATATCAAAAACCGAATTTTACGGGACAATATACACGTTGGGATTCTTTTGGCGCCCCAAAACGGATGACAAATGTTATTGGAATCCAAGTGCACCAGGTTCTGTCTACGAGAGTATCCTCCACAACCAGACTACCACAAGAACTGAACAACATCAAAACTATTCTTGACAAACAAGGCTACCCAGATTGTGCCATTTAGGCAGGTATGTTTAAGGCCATCGCCAATCGCAGTGACCACAGGAAAGAAATTGCCAAAAAACGTCCAGTCTAGCTGAGCTTTTATGAACCGGTAATATTTTTCTCAAGTTTCAGAAACTAATCAAAACTACAGCAAATAATTACTTTAGAATAAGTGAAATTTGGATGATATTTCACACCAAATACCTTGTACTTGCATTTTACTAGGATGCAGTGCTTTTCCTTCTACTAAGCAACGTCAAATATAACCATTAGCAGCACTTCCCAAAGACTACGGCACAGATTTAATCAACATATACTCAAACTAGTTGGACTTGGCATGAAAAAAAAGACAAGTATCCAGACAAAAATGCAAGACGATTCCTTTTCCCCCGACTGTGACTCGGCAATTGCACAACATTTACTTGAAAATCAGGACTATGCTGCTGTCTACAACGACAGTTAACCATCGATATTGGCAACAGCTAGATCGTCCTTACATATAGTCACCCTCGAACTACATTCATCGAAAATGAACCATCGAAAATGAACCATCGAATTATGCCAGAATTTTGTCTATGCACTACAATTGCTCTTCTAGCAACTTCGATTTTAGACGCTGACGAAGCGCACATTTTCGATAGTCTAGCGTACTACAAATAACGATTCTTTTTCTTGTTGCTTCATTCTGGCAATAACTTTTGATAAAAGCCCGACAAAACTGTACAAGTTTTTTGTCATTGCGTTAAAAGAGTGCAATAAATCCGTCCTGTAAATGTTCATTAAAAGCTGTTATAGAATTTTGCACCACTAAACAACTGTTCAAAAATTAAACACTGAAGAATACTTGAATTTTCTTCAACCCTAAAATCTTTTAAAAATCGTAAGTTATGAAATAACGACCCATTGATAGAAATTCAGCGCATGTTGCCCGGTTAGCATGAATCAGAAGTAGCTCTACCAGCTGGTTTTCAAAATTCGATACAAGAATGATCTACCTCAATAGAGAGCTTGCGCAAATGCAGACAATAAAAACTTGGAATTCAAAGCATTTTTGTAGGCTATTATGCTGCATTTCAATTGAACATTCGACAAATTTATAGCATCTACATAACTAAGAATTTTAGCAACTCAAGTAGCTTTACTTGCTATTCAATCTACTCAAGTAAAAATGGAAAGAGTAAGAAATAAAATTACTCAAGTAAGTAGTTTGTTACAGAAAAGGCTACATAAGTCGTTTTCTTAAGCAGAACTACTTTGATACTGACCACCTCTGTTAGTGGTAAAAGTCTTCTCTTCAAAGGCGCTCGACGTGGACACAAACCTTTTGCAAACCCATGCTTACAAGTTCCGTAAACCAAAACACTAACGTTTTGTCAAGCAATCGTATATGAAAGACTTTAAAATGGCTATTTAACTGAACTTTACACTACTCCGCCTTTAACGCAGCCAGAAACAAATTTGGGAGAGGCAAAAATTTATTTTTGGCGTCGGTGTTCCTCAATTGTGTCAGTTGATCGTACTTTGGAGCTCAATTTTCTAACACCCAATTTTGTCAACTTGCACCATAAATTCATTGGATAGCCTTTTCGGAGGAATATCGACGTTTTGTCGCTGTTTGATGTGAAAATACTTTCATTTCTTGATCGGGTTCAAAATACTACACGGACCATGGCCCTTGTGCCTTTCCTTTTGCAAAGCCTATGCACTCAGCCATAGGTAAAGCATGTCTTGGCTCTAAAAAAGCGTATCACTTAAGGCCTGAGATTGAATTACATATTTTATCTTTTGAATGGAGGACATTTAGATCTATATGATTACGCTGTTGTAGTTTCTTGTTACCCAACGCCCTTCTCGGAATGGGGTCATGGCGAAAGACCAAGGAGTCTGGCTCTTTAAACGGCCTAAACTAGAGGTCGTTAAAAGAGACTGCAACTTCTGCGTTGCGGATAAACAAGCTTCGTGATATGTTCTGGTGATAGCCATTAGCATATTAGATTGCTTTAATTAATACGTGCAGTCTGCAGTCGTACTTAGCTTAAGAAGTAATTAGAGCCAGTACAATTCAGGAAGTAGGCGTTGTAAATAAAGTATGTTTCTTCAAGCCCCTAAGATTGATTACAGCTAACCTCAGGCTATGTCAATGATCCCATCAAAAGATGAAAAACTTCGACATTATCCATTTGCATAGAAGAACAATAAGCTCTTTACGTCACAATTTTGTGTGGACAAGCAGAGGATCAGATTTCACTTCAACATAACTAATAGCTAAAATTTTTTAAGACTAAAATGTTAATCAAAATGGGACTTTTAACATTTCGGTTGCATATTAATAAAGGATAATCAATAGATCACAATGAAATAAATCAACTTAATGCAGATTTATTTGAAACAGAATGATTGCAAACAATGTTTCCGAGAAAAAAGCCTTTATGCTGACAAATCATGATCTCTTAGCCCTAAAACAAGATCAAACTTAATCAGAAAAGAATCGCTCGTTGCACTTTGCTTTGACAAGATTATTCAAATTTATTCTAAACAAACAAAGATCTTAATCTTCCAACATCTCTGCAAGGTTCGATCATGTATTGATGTTGAGTAATTAATATTAATTATAAAATGAGTATTTTGAATTTTGTTCAGCAAGCTAGACTACATTTTCATCAACCCATTGATGTATATGCTACATTTTTGATGTGAGCCGGGTTCTGACAAAGCTAAGAGCTTCGCACCGTTATTCTTATTTGTGATATTCATTATGTAAAGAGTTATTTTGTTACTTTTGCTATAACTGCATTGGTCCCTGGGTATAACAACAATTTTACAGCCGCAAGATGACGCAAGAGAACAATTTTGTTAAAAGGTTGGAAAAATATTTTTGTACAAAAGTTGGCATTAAAAGTCTGCCTCTACAAAAGTAGAATACAATAAAATATCTCAAATGCAAGGACTATTTTTTTGGGGCAATCTTGTAGAAAAGCAATCTTTTTATTTTATTTTCTGCACTGTTGGGTTCAAATGCACAAAATTCTGACAATGCGGCGGCAGCGTTTTTCAATCCTTGAACTTCATTTTGTCCTCTCTAAACGTTCCATGTATTGGAGCAACACCTTCGTCTTCCTGTTTAGCACTAACCTATCATAATGAAATTTAATCTACAGTAATTTTTTCACGTGGTTTACTGGGCTTCAGTGTGAGCGTGGAAGTTATTTACATCACTGCGTTTTCAACCAATCGAATTGGCGGAAACATGATTGAAATTTGCTCAAAAGTGATCATTACTGCTTCATTCGGACTTCAAATTTATTCCACGGTAAATCTCAAAATTTAGCAATTAGGAACGGTCTTGAAGAAACCACAATCATTTTTGTGAGTTTTACGCCTTTGAATCATTCAAATGGTTTAATTGTAAACGTAATGTAGAACCTCTCCGTCGATACAGCTGCATCAGAGCTACAAGAAATATGGTGAAAACAAGGGTATACGTGATCTCGATCGAAGCCAAAAAATGAAATATTGATCAAAATCAAGGGGCACAAAGAGGAATTGAAGAATACATGCACGATTCAATCCACCGGCGGACAAAAAACCTTCCCGACAAACATGCTTATGTTGAAAGAATAATATCTCGATTTTGTTTGGTACGAAAAAACTGTGCTGTTTCTATACCGTAACATATTGTATATGGATCCCGTATGTTTTGCTCACCGGTGTTGAATCGCGCTGACTTTGAAAAGCAATACTCAATCGATACCGCTTAATATGTAACCAATGCTTTGTATTTGCCACATCTAGTATTTGACAACTTGTCTGGTCAGGGTATCTTAACCCCGAGATCTGAGTGGGTTAACATAATCCAGTCGCAACACAACGCAACAAAAATTCATTAAGCGGAAACAGTACAACAATAATTTAAACAACTAAATACCATACAATGCAATCCAATTGAATCCTACAAAATTCAGGAATTATCTTAGGAAACTGTGGTACTAAACAGCTACTAACAAAAAACGTTTTCCAATTTTTCAGGTATCCTTCTAGCGTGTAGAGGGAGGCACATGGAAAACTGCTCTTCATACGTAACTAGGTTAGATATAAACAGTGAATATAACATGTCTTGCTTAGCCGACCATTGAGAAGAGACGAAATGTCAGTTCACGTAACACGTAATAACATCGGCCTAATTTGCTAAGAAATTTTTCACGGGACTAAATTTATGTACTGCGCATATTACTGCCTACTACAGAATGCGAATCCAATTAGCCTAGTAAAACGAATACAAAATATAAAAAGTTCAGGGTGACATGTTCCGCCGAAAAGGCTCTTTCCTACGCAGCATTGCATTGTCGTGTATGACTCCCATTTTACCACAATTTAACAAGGAGTTTACTATTTTTAGTGAAATTCTACTTGACAAATCAATAATGGTAAAAAAGATAGCCTATAACAAAAAGTATATGAATGCATGGAGTAGCACAGTGTGTGCTAATACATAGGAACAGTAAGAGACCAATACAGGATACAAGATAATGTTTTCCTACTGCCAGGCCATACAGTCCTATAATTATAATAAAACTCATTTTGTGAGGTTTTAAAGTACGCACTATTTTGAATAAATAGTGATAAATTTTTCAGAAAGCGGCCTAAACTTTATAAGGTGTAGGTGAAATGACATTTTTGCATTCATCTCCGTATTTCCTGATCAAGAATTGGCATTCATCTCCGTATTTCCTGATCAAGAATTGGCATGCGTCTCCGTATTTTCCTACTAATAATTAGGGTGCATCTGGGCATTTCATAAATGAAATTTAGCATGCACTTTCACTTTTCGTAACCAAGAATTGGTTTGCATCTAAGTAAAGGAACCTTGGCATGCATCTTCCCATTTCCTTGTGGAAACTTCGCTTTAGCCTCCATATTTTCTAACGAAAAATTAGTTTTCATCTGGGTATTACTTAAATGAAATTTTGCATAAATCCTCGCGCTTCCAAATGGAAATTTGGCACACATCTTCAATCTTCATATTTCCTAGCTAAAAATTTGCCTGCACCTGAGTGTTTCTTTGATGAAAGTTTGCATGCATCTACGTAGTTTCTCATGAAAATAAGGGCTTGTAATTTCTGTTTTTCCAATACTTGGTAAGGAAATGCGGAGATGCAGGCAAAAGTCCGTTAAATAAATACTCAGATGCAAGCCAATTATAGGTTGGAAAGGAAATACGCAAACATGCCAAGGTGCATTTAACAAATGCTTGCAAATGCATGCTAAATACGACAAAACATCCAGATGCAAGTCCAATTTCCGTTAGAAAAATACGGAGACCACGCATATATTTTATTTTCGAAGTACAGAAATGCAAGCCAAATTGTATTTGAGACTTTCGAATAGAAGCGTCAATCTTCCCGAGCTCTACAGTTTCTGCTAGAGATCTATGTTTCGTGTTGATGGCAAAAATGCTCGGCTTTGAAAGTCAGCCTCAAAAGATGGTCCATAAACATTACTATGAATGGGAATTGAATCCATTTTCCCACCAACTAGTGATGTACATTGGTTTTGCGTTGGCGACAGCCCTTCACAGCAGGACAAGCATAGAACTGTTCCACTATGGTGGCATAGAGTTGAACTGTTGATGCAAGCACGTTTGGTGTCAGCATACGTAAACCGTTAAGCCAATGCGTTTGTAACATCTTCGTGTCATTCGCACATCTGTTCGCCAGCATGACTGGAAATAGGGTCTCATATTGATTTTGATCAGTTGAGTAAAACCAACTTTAATCCTGCTTTGGCAGTGGGGAGAGCAAATGTGCCCCAACCTCTGTCGGTAATTATAGAATTTCTCTAAAGCGACTAAAGATTTCAATTTCATATTTATTGACTTTGAATATGATTTATTCTTACGTGATTTCTGACGATTTCAAATTTCCGGTCAAGGTTGCAGGGTCCAAAACCCCAATTTGTCTATAGGACCCAATAAACTTATATTCTTTGACCAAAAACATAAACTATTTTTTCCCTGTTTGATGGCAAATTAATGTAATATCCGTGCTTTTTGCTGTGAGAACAGCAAATACAAAGTAACTGCAACTTGTAACTTTCACAGTGTGTCCTTGATAACTAGCTACAAATTTTTTTCTTCGGGTAAAAAATAGTGAAGTTACAGCTGCAGTTACTAAAACAGTAACTAGTCATAGGAACTAGTTAATAGTAACTAGTTGCTGCCCACCACTGGCAGCTGTGCATACTCCAATCCAATTCAGTGAATGTGCATCGCTTGAAATGCAATAAGAAAGACGATTAACCCCAAAGGCATGCCTGAAGCCCTTAGTAGTGTCCTGATATATTTGATGCATTATAATAAGACTGTCCTCCAAAATCAGTTCAATTAAACAACAATTCTCAAACAATTTTGAATTAACTTCAAAAAAGTTTCTCCTGAGTGGCTTTTAATTTGAATAAAAGTTAAAAAACGTTGAAACACTTTGTGATATGATTTTCTTTTGAAGAGAATGCTTGCAGTTAGCTGATCTGTGTGCGATATGTCTGATGTCCAACCAACACTTAAAGAAAAGTAGCTGATCTGTATTCATTAATATCATCGACAATAGTTTTCATTTCTTTAAACAATAGTTTTTCAGTAGACCTCCCTTAATCCCTATGACTTCTTTAGTGTAATGTTGCAGAAAGGTATAAAGCTTTTTTGATTACTGTAATTTGCTAAGTTAAGAACTGAGAAAACAGTCATATAGGCCTATTCTGCAAGTTGTTCAAGAATTCCGAATCAACTACCATCATCTCAAGAAATGAACTTTGGTACTGAATCCACCTTTTGTAAAACTTGACCCAGTATTCTTTTTTTTTCTAAGCTAGATTTAAACCGCAAAATCAATTTGTCCTCGCACGTTTTGTCTTGAAATCAATGTCATCGAGAAAACTATACGTTCAAAGCTGCTCTTAAGTTCTGAATTCTGGTTTGAGGGCGTTTCCAATGAGAAAAACCACTGTCGGAAAACTCTTGCTCTGATCCATGCGTCTGATCAAGGGGAACACATGTGAAGCAACATGCATTTCCTGTTGAACCAGAATACATCTGCCATTTCCTTTTAATTTTCTCACCATTTGCATGCTTTTCAAAAACTTTTTTGAGAATTTTGAATCTGATAAGGGTATTATTTTTCACATAAAGAGAAGTCTTTATTATGCTGCTGACATTCTCTTTGAGAATATGTACCCTACATCAAACATCATGCACTTCCTCACCTATGTTTAAGGTGCTTAACAAACCGAGGTCATTATTTGGTACAGGCATCAAGTTTGCTTTTTCAAGATGAGCCTGTTTCAAATGTTTGTCATCTTGATCAGTTGGCTTAGTGTGTCTTAGTAGGCCTACAAGCAGTGATGGGATTCAGGGGGTTCGCACGGGTTCGTGCGAACCCGTTCTTGGATTGTCGTGATAATCAGCGAACCCGTTCTTGTTTTTTGTTCTAGACCTTAGACGACCGCAGCAAATGAGCTTTCTAAAATGAGGGAACCTGTTGTTAGTGAGTTTGATACAAAAGAGAACCTGTTCTTAAAATTTTAAATCCCATCACTGCCTACAAGCATCGGAAGTGACGCTATTAAATTATAAGAATCTAAAAATTTACAAATGACACTTGTAGTCGACTATAATTTTTATTATTGCAAGCTTTCTTGAGCGAATGCTCATTTCTTCAGGCAAAATGAATTAAGACTAATGAATGAATTGAAATTAATACGAATAACTATGGCAATAAATTAAGCATAAAATATCTACACTGTGACATCACAAACCAGTAAGTAGGGACCGGAGTTAATAAAAAAAATAGGAGAATAAAAAAGAAAAAGCGGAAAAAGGTGAAACATAGGTTAAGAACAGAAGCAAGAAAGTAGATAAATAGGAAATAGAGGAGGAAGTAAGTGAAGAAAAGGTTACATAAGGTAGAATTAGTAAGAAGCCAATTATTGTTTTTTCAAGTAATGTGATAGAAAACCTGAGTCCTTGTTTAGTCCTTCTTGGATACAGTTGAATTTGGATATGAGCTTTTGTTCTTCGATTTGTCGTTGTCTCCGGTTCGTGTTGGTTTGTTTTAGTATTGATACTTGAAGATGACTGACTAAATGTTCAGGAAGATTAAAATGCTTGGCAACGGGTTTGTTTTTATTTTTTCGGATATCACTTTTGTGTCTGTTTATTCGTTTTCTAGTGGTATGTCTAGTTTCTCTAATATATATAGTGCAGGTAAATTTTTCCCAAGTGGTAAATTTGTAATTGTTGGGTCCTGTAACAATGTTATCAGTCCTGATATGTGCGCAAAGTTGGTATCTGGGAGTATTGCAGGGAAAAGTGCCCGGGTGAGGTTGAGGATTTTTATTGGAGGTGAGTATCCGTTTGAAGTTGGGTGGTTGTCGGTAAGCCATTAAGGGAGGAACAGGAAAAAGATGTTGTAATTGAGGGTAGCTCTTGAGAATAGGTTGTAGTCTTTTGGCAATATGAGCTACAAATCTAATCTGTGGGTGATAGGTTAGGACTAGAGGGGTTCGTTTTTTGGGGACTTAGGTTTGCATTGAAGTAGCGAATCTCTGGGAATGGATCGAGCTCTGTTGATCTGTTTATTTATGGATTCAGTATTGTAACCTAATTTCTGAAAGTTATATTTAAGTTGAATGTAATTAGAATCGCGATTGTTATTGTCCGAGCAAATGGGGCTGTATCGCAATGCTTGACTAAAAATAATCGATTTGAAGATATGAGGTGGGTGGGAGCTTTTGGGGTGTTCGTATTTGTATTTGTGGGTGGGTTTTTGGTAGAGTGTGGTGACCAGCTTGTTGTCTTTGATCTTGATGATGGTATCTAGAAAATTGATTTCATCCAAAGCAAAATTTGTTAGAAGTTGGATATTGGGGTCAGTTAAATTGAATTGTGAACAGAAAATATTAAGCGCTTTTTCGCCATGGGTCCAAAGCATGAAAATATCATCAATATAACGTAGATACAGAATTGGTTTTTGAGTTGATTTTTCCAGAATCCTTTCTTCCAGGTGAGCCATGAAAATATTTGCATATTGAGGAGCCATTGGAGTGCCCATTGCTGTGCCTTTTATCTGTAGATGATGTTCGTCATGGAATTTGAAGTGGTTGTGTTCTAGAATGAATTTGGTGAGTAGGAGAATTATTGAGGTTGTTTGGCTATTAGGTACTTTGTTCTTTAATGTCGATAAACCATTAGAATATGAGATGTTGGTGTATAGAGAACAGACATCTAAAGTGACCAACATAGTGTTGTTGGGAAGGTTTGAGACATTTTTAAGTTTGTTCAACCAACGAACCAACACGAACTGGAGACAACGACAAATCGAAGAACAAAAGCTCATATCCAAATTCAACTGTATCCAAGAAGGACTAAACAAGGACTCAGGTTTTCTATCACATTACTTGAAAAAACAATAATTGGCTTCTTACTAATTCTACCTTATGTAACCTTTTCTTCACTTACTTCCTCCTCTATTTCCTATTTATCTACTTTCTTGCTTCTGTTCTTAACCTATGTTTCACCTTTTTCCGCTTTTTCTTTTTTATTCTCCTATTTTTTTTATTAACTCCGGTCCCTACTTACTGGTTTGTGATGTCACAGTGTAGATATTTTATGCTTAATTTATTGCCATAGTTATTCGTATTAATTTCAATTCATTCATTAGTCTTAATTCATTTTGCCTGAAGAAATGAGCATTCGCTCAAGAAAGCTTGCAATAATAAAAATTATAGTCGACTACAAGTGTCATTTGTAAATTTTTAGATTTTTATTTATAAGTCGACACGGCTATACTTTCCTCAATTATTAAATTATAATACGAATTATAGGAGCTGGTATAGGAAAAACAGGTCATAAATAAACAGGTCAACAGAGCTCGATCCATAATTATAGGAGCTGGTTGTAATTCGTATTATAACGTAATAAAGGCACTGGCTTGGCTGGGAATTAAAAGCATATATGGCATCAAGCTCACTGTAGTGAGCGTGCACCATATATAAGCTTAAAATTAACAGCATCAGTTGAAAGGACCGATGGAGGAGTGGCATAAACCGCATGAAGCAATTCATGTGATCGTCGGTTCAATACCTGAGTCCACCTGACGAGTTCTAATAGGAACGAAACCGGTCGTGGAAGTGGTATGTTTTATTCAACTGATTGCAGTTAGCCTATATGCCTTAATATCAATTAATTAAAAGTAATATATTAAATTATAGTTTCCTCTGTTTGAAGAACTTGCATTTTAAACACAACCACTACAAATGGGCACTTTCATGCTATCATCAAAATCACTTGTTTACAACAAATATTTTATGTGTTATAATTTAGTTTTTTTATCACACTGATTAGCGCAATATCGTGCCAGCAAAATAGTGACAATTTTTATGAAACCAGCACATGCAATTGACCAAGTCAAATCAGAAACTTTGGATGCCCCTGGGCTTTAAACCCTAAAATCCAGGCATAAATCTGGCTCTGTCAACTTTCGCACTCCACCAAAACTTTTAACACCCCACTAAAATTTTGCTATAAAATATGATAAAGAGAGAAATTATTCCCCCAGTTTCAAGATTTGATATACAAAAAAATTACAAGCATTAGGGTAAACCATCAAGTGGTTTCTTTTCGGTGGTTCATTCAAGATCGAATAAATTTCTGTAAGTCCCAAAATCCATGAATCCGCCGTTTATAAGTTAAATGAAAAACCTTACCCTTTGAGCTCCCATTTGCGATTCACCTGTTTAAGACGCAGTTGAATGCAGTCGAAGTGACATTGAGTTGCTTGCTGTGCTATGAGTTTAGAGCAATTCAGATCACTTTTAGTAATAACACCACAAAACAAAGCAATGCGATTTTCACATTCTGCTTCAACTTACTTCTGCATTGCCAACAAACGAATTGAAGTAAAAAAAATTTTTCCACTGATAGCAGACGTGAGCAAAACGTTTTGATTGGGATAAAACACTGGAACATAGCATGTTTATCAATGACACCGAAAAAAAGTTTTGAGAGATGAAGACATTTTCCAAACGACATTGGAACGCGTTTCTCTAAAAAGTAAGATTTTGATTTTTACTTTAAAAGATGAAATTACATTTTGCTGCTCACGGGGTATGGTCGGTAATGTTGCTCAAGCTTAATGGTTCCCAACCGGGGGTCCACAAAAATTTTTGGGGATCACAACAGATCAGGTGCATTGCGAATAAGGTTTGCAGTGGTGGTTAATGGCAACGAACAGATGTGGAAAACATCGAAGACATCGGCGGGTGAGAACCTTTTTTTCAAATATTTTTAATCAGCTGTGGCCGGATGGGAGACAACAGCATCGCCAAGTCTTCAAAAGGAGCATGGCATCAAAAAAGCTGGAAGCCATTGTTCAAGATGGTAAAAAAGCTGCATTTTGCCTCCTTTTTTCCCCACTTTTCGCCAGCTTAGACTTCCTTATTGAGTGAATGTCTGGCACTACTCTATCACTCGTACTGTCAAACACTAAAGATGCTTTTACTAAGTTTCAAACTCCGGACTTTTCGTTTCAAATTCAGGAGCAACTACCTCTATATCACGGAAAAATACTCAAGACATCAAAGCTAAGAAATTTGTAGTTCAGTATCTGAACGGTTTAAGCGTTGCTGCGGTCACAAGGTGGCAGTGCTGGTCGCAGGAATCCGCCGTGCTGGTAACTCCTAGGTGATACTGAATCTAAGATTTTGCGGGGCGAATCTATCATTTACGTTTGGGGTATCCAGATTACATAAATCACTATGAGCACTAACGACACAATAAGGGTACAAGTAAAGCATGAGTTTCGAAAACTTTGAGAGGGTCCGACCCCCTTCCCCCCCCCATTAGATCCTTCCCTGCGTTGTATGTTCAATCTAAAAATATTTATAAAACTGCAAGTTAACGATATGTGACTCTTTCATCCGGGTAGTGCGGGTATGGCAAACATGGTCCAATCATATACACACCCTGCAACGCCAAAGGGCCGCTGTATCAGAAACCACATAAACAAATGAAACCCTTTTTCGCTAAAAAGCATATAAAATTTTAACATGATTCCATATTGGTCCATTTTTTATTTAGTTTTGTTTTAAAAACGTTAAATATTTTTCTGCTCTCATAAAAGACCAGGATGCTTTTAAGGGGAAATATGTATAAAACGAAAGCTGTTATTTTCTTTGATGTTTTATTTACTCATGTATTGATAGTGTTGCCGTTTAAACTATTTTAACAATCTAGCTCAAGGCAGTATGGCGATATTGCTTACATTTAAACGGATGTGGCAATGTTTCATGGCGGAATTTCTTTGTGAAGTGCCGACAGAGGGCCATCTAAGTTATACTGGGCTATATGATACAGCTGAAACTGATATAAAGCTTTATGGCTAAATACAATCGCTCACGAAAAATCTTTTTTTATTCGTTTGAGCAAAAATGAGTATCCGAGTTAATGCGATTTGTCGCATTTGAAGAAATGTGAAAGCCGGCGGTAGGACGAATTCGTTTATTTTCTCTCTTTTTTCTTTTTCTCTTCCAGCACGTTTAAGGATTTGTTTAGAAAGTCAATGAATGCGTTGTACGTATACAAGAATTTAAACGAATGATTAAACTGTTTCAAACGTATTTTACGAGAAAAATGAATTGCTATGCCTTGCACCAGTGAGAAAATATTGGTTATGTTCGATAGTTTTAAGTTGAAGTATTATTCACCTATGAGTTGACGTGCTTGACAGTAGCAGCACTGTGCAAAGTGCATCGCAAAGTTTTAAATAACTTAATCAAAAACATGATACAAATTTTTTTCAGTTCGTTATTCAGCCGCAGTTACAAGTCGAGGTTACAGCATTTAGTTGTTAGCCAATCATGTCGCTTTAAGCTGCAATGAACTTGTACCAAAACTCGCTGTTATAGTCCACAATGCAGCCTTGATTTTTGCTTTGAATCGGTTAGGCTGGAGTAGTTTTAAGATGCTATCTTATCATTGATAAACATCTTGACAAGCTTGAAGACTAGCAAAGTCAATTTGTTTCACTAAAAATGTTTGTAAATTACCTACTTGCAATTAGTCGATTAGATGATGAGGTCAATTACTTCTGGCGTCATGCAGATGAGGTCAAAGATGTTTTAATAAATAATCAAAACTATGTCTTTGTATAAGAAAAAATTAAAACATTGAATAAATAAACATTACTTTTTTGCTTTTAAAGTAGTTTTGTTTGTTTTGAAATCCTTAAGTGCAAAACTAAATATCTGTGAACACCCATTTGTTGGTTGCTGTGTGAAATTATGAAACTAGTTTCCTTCTCTGGTTTGTTATTATATATGTCAGAGTTGATAGTTAGTTTTGTAAATAACAGATAATAAAACAAACAGTAGATTTAAGCTTGCCCCAAGAACTAAAGCAATATGGAAGGGAGCACACGATGCAAGTGTACATTTGAAGAAAAATTGCGGGACTCTCTGATGACTATAGTCTTGTTTGATAATGGCCACTTCTGAAATTGAACTGGCGCTTGAGCTCATAAGGATAAATGTGCCTCGGAAGAAAGATCAGCCGGCTTTTTCTTTGCAAAGTCGTAAAATATCAAATCTTTGGACCCTGTATCAGCGATCCTCATCTTAATGTTTCAAGATCAGTTATCTGTAGAGCAAAAACGTGTGTCAAAAATCAAAAAAGTTCTGTGGATAGTTTTTGACAAACGATGAAGCCAACAAGAAAAAAATCGATTGTCAAATCTACGTTTATTTTTGTTGGACTAAAAGCGACCCAACATTTATCATAAGAGGATTAGAGTTCACTATTTAGATAACTGGATTGAGACTTTATTGACAGAAAAAGTTTACTATAAGAAATAGATTGTCGATGAAGTAAAATTTGAAGTTGATTAAAAAAACTTGCTGTAGTCTCGGCAATTTTTCGAGCAAAATCCGATTTGTGAAGATTTATCTTATTGCTAAATTTAGTTGAAGTTCTTGAAATTTTTCCGTTTTGAAAGAAAAATACATAAATATTCTCCATAATATGCTAGTTTTGCACTAGAAATTTACGTTTTTTGTCGTTGCTCGCAGATTGGTCCAGACAATAGCTGAAATCCATGGGATAGAATCAGTTGTAATCATAAGGTTGAGCGATAAACGCTTTATTAGTTGTGTTTGATTTTTTTTCTGCGAAAAGGGTCCTGGTATGCTGACAAAGCGCACACTTTGAGTGAAACTTGTTCGCGCCAACGTCAGATTTACCTGGCGGGTCAAAGACCACAACCAAATTTCGCAGTCTCCCATTTTTACGTTCATCTCTGAAGCCGGAAGTTCACTCATTTCAGATATTATTTTTGTAATGAATACAATATTATCATGTAGTCCTCTATTCAGGAACTTCCTGATAAAGAATTGTCTAAACCAAAAAACCAATGCGTTATCTTTGTTGCAAAACTTGCATTGTATTTTTCTTATTCATATATTGTTGTTATTCAATGAAATTATCGGATTACTACAAAGAACGAACTTTTCAGTGCATTCCCATCCAAGAAAAATCATGTTCAGGTAGTTTAATTCTTTTTTGTGGCATATTTTACGAAACTGTAAAACCTTGCAAATCAAGCAATTATCACAGCGTCGGCACTCACGAGGAACCACCAATATATCCAACTGATACTCCTAAGAGCCGAAGTTTTTAAACTGAAGACCTTTCTTTGTTTTTGTTGATCCGTCTCTGGACCCAGGGCACAAGACACATGCTTCTACTAGCCGAATGATTTCGCTTCGCGTGCCTTTGTTTGTGCGCTCCTGCTTAAAGTTGTTTTGAAAGTTTTCTTCGGTTGAGCCGATGTTTTTATTTTTATCCCTGCCGGACGAAGCCGGCAAACCTCGCCTTCCGTCTATGACATCAAAAATTATCAGAGTGTTTTACCCGCTGCAATGGCCGCAAACTCCCTCCAACAGAACCTGAAGAGAGGAAATGTTCAAAGTTTTGTTAACGGTTCAGTTAACATAGAATTAGTTACACATTTTTTCCTAGGTTCAAATGTCGGTTTGAATAGTAGTTTCAAAACTTTATGGAGTCTTGGCAATGCTCTAACTGAGTTCAAAATCAACTGAAGTTCAGGCGTTATCTTACGAAATAAAACTTTGTTTGAATTTTCAGGATTTGCGTATAACTTTACAACAATGCCAAATATAATGGGACACGAGACCCAGAAAGAAGCTTCCAGACGTTTTTTGGAGTTCCAACCTCTTTTCAAACTTCGGTATTCAGAAAAATTCCATTTTTTTCTGTGCACTTTGTTTTTTCCAATGTGCACCCATCAGGTAACGAGATAAAATATTAAAGTACTTTCAAAAAATTTATCCTAAGTTAATGGTATTTTCAATTTTTGAGTAATTTGAGTAGATCATTTAAGGTTGTAAGGCTCTGCAAGTAAAGTTTTACTGGTCGTGATGCAATTTTCTGGAGAACACTCTCTAAAACTGCATAAGCTGAATCTCACAAATTATATAAATACACTTTTAAAAAGACAATTTTTTTCGTAGCGTCTTACGTTAAATTTGTTGCTGCAGGTCAATGTTGGAATCCCAGCTTGTAGGCCTATGTGTGAAGAAATGAGGAGGAAGAAGGAACCCATCATGAGAACATTTGGATTTGAATGGAGCGACAGTATCGATTGCAGTAAGCTTCCTTGGGAGAGTGCAGAAGATCATCTTTGCATTCAGCATCCAAGTTATACCTCCGAAAGTGATCAAAACTTATCGAATCATGAAGAGTCTCAAGAATACGAACTGCCGATGAAAGAGCAAGATACAGCCATTACCGGCTCTGATCAAGATCATCGTTTCCCGGAAATTTCTAAAATATCCCCTATTTTAAGGGAGAAACCAGAGATTCCAATAGTTGAAACTCCGAACTATTCTATTTCAGATTTTCCAAAAAATCCTCCGTTGCGCTCTGTGCCGGATACAAAAAAAGAGTTTTATGATCTTGATGAGAGCATAATTGATGAGGAGGAAGATGAAAAGATGATAGACGATCATATTAATGGTGGCATCTCTAACACAAATAAAGAGAGCTCTAACGGTAAAACTATAGTTTAAATTTAACTTGTGTGCTGCACATCTCTCCAAATTTTTCGATAGTTCTTGATTAAAACTAACATTCCTTACAATGTTTTCCATTTAATTTTTAAAAAAATTATTTTAAATGAACCGTGGAGAGAACACACGTTGAAAAGTATATTCCCGCAACAAAATTACTTCAATTCAAAATAAAATGGGTTATCGTTGAGTAGAATCATTTCTGTAATGTCAAAAATTTTGTTACCTACATATACTATTCGTTTGTAAATTTTTTTTTGTCAAAGCATTACCGGTACAACAGAATTTTATTACTTTTAGAGGGTACAACTATTTAAAAACTTTCTGTATTAAATAGAAGGTCTTATTGTTAAACATACTGAAGCTGCTATGCATTTTGACATCTTTTAGAATTCGATGACGACGATTTTGACCCTAATTCTGATGACAATCAATATCCAGCTAAAAACAAGGAACGTAAACAATCTTTTCCTTCTCACCCATCCAAAGAAAATACATGCAAAGCATCCCAGAAATATGTTTTTGTTGAAAGGTTTGTATATAGCCTTGTAATTCATTATTAAAAAATTGAAAACTGGGTCTAAGTTTTTTGTCAGCTTAATTTTTAGAAACTTATCTACTTAGACCGCTTTGATTCTTCTCACTTTTTAAATCATTCGCCTCTCAACAAACTTTTGCCGAGCTCTAATGTTCCGGCCTTCATCAACTTTGGAGTTTTGCACCTTTAACCAAGCTCAGCTTTTCCGTCGTAAGAAAATCACATTAATTTACGATTTCTTTCAGCAATCATCATTGCTTACCAAGGTGTGGATCGAACTTCGACTTTCTGTTCAATGCAAGCGACAAAAGGACTGCATTCTTTGTTCTTACTGTTTGCGCTTTTTTATGTTTCTTTTCCACAGCAATTACAATAGCAACATTTCTCATTGATTCAAAAAGGTTTAGGTAGGTTGAATATGTTAAAAGTTGTGGATTTAATTTAGGCAAAGCCATGCAAAACATTGTTTGTGGCTCAAGCGAGAGCAACCAACGATTGTGCTCAAGCTCATTCTTTGGTTTTCGTTCTTTTCAAGGGCTGCCGAAGTGATGTAAGTTTATGGGGGTTACTGACCTGAAAACTGCATGGCAAGATCATATCGTAGTCATCCCTCCATCCACTTATCTTGCATTCCATGATTTAAATCAATTTTTATCACATTTATAACTTTTACAGACGTGTGTAAATCAAGCCAAAAGCTAAGATCTTTGCCTTTTAGGATATCGTTAAACTTCCCAAATTCAAATAATTGCCGTTTTGGGTGTTTGTAGATTTAAATGCGTTTCGCGAGTAGTGTTACTATCAGACCAGATGTAGGCAAACTCGATTAATTTTTAGTCGTCTTGAAAGTAAATTGTTATTTAGTAAAGTAGCAAGTAGTGAACTAATACGTACAAAGCATGATTTGTTTTCAAAAAAAGGATCTAATGACTGCTACGAAACCAGCTTATGCTGTTTTTTTCTATATCTCTTCAGATAATCTTGTTGCAGCAACATAGTGCAACAATTCTGAGGCAGGGTGTTTCACGATTAACACAATTTTTTCCAAAAAGAGCAGGCCTAATTTTTACTTTTTATACCAACGAGGTGAAATTACAATTTGGTTCTAAATTTACAAAACTTGCTACAACTGTACTCAAGAAGTCAAAATTCAAGCAATTTTTACATCTGTCAACACATTGAAAATTTCATTTCAAGTAATTGCTCTTGTATACGTAGTGCAGTAACATAATGTTTACTTCATTGAAGGTATCCAGAAAAACCTGTCATTTTTCTATCAATTTGCTACAATGCGTATTCCGTTGGTTATTTACTGAAAAGTTTTAACGGATTTGAAAAACCTTTTTCCTGCTTTCACAATTCGACATCAAATATGGATCATATTGTATCGAACGGAATAAAGGATCCGAGTTGTTACACCTCTTTTTACCTTCTCTACTTCTTTGGAATGTCAACAGCCTCCTGGTGAGTAAGGATGCTTTTTTAGAATAGTCAATAAATCCAGTACATTCCAGCTTTATAGACAAACAAGTCGACAGCAACGACTAAACTTTAAAAATATTGATTTTAGTAGGCGTGCAACAAGAACTTTTGTAATGGGAGAAAGGGACTGTTTGACCAACTCTACAGTACAACGATCTCTTTTGCAGCAGTTTTCACTTTTTTTCGAAGCAAAAACGTCATAGCTAGAGTATCGTCCACTTATCACCCTCTCGTTGCGTCTTGGGCTTCTAAATATTGGGCTACATGGCAAAGAGTGCTCCTACAGGGCTATTTTGAGACAAGATTTTTCGAAATTCTTTTGACTGTTAAGAGAACCTCGTGTGAGGAACGATTTTTTTAATTAGTGAAGGTAGCATCATGAAAAACTAGCCCTGACAAAGTCTGTCCTAGTAAAACTTTGCTGCATAGTAGTTTTATCTGGAAAAATAATAGATTTTTACAGCGGAATCATTTCTTAAGATGCCACATCAATGTGAAAAGTTTATAATTTATCCCAATTTTTGTGAAACCAAAATTTCACTTTATTGCTCTTTAAATTACAATTGCCAGTTTATATGAATTTCGTTTTTGTAGTGCTCAGGCTTCGTTTGTGAAGTTTTAAGATGGAACAAAATCTATCTCTTTTCCTTATCTTGATGATATAAAGTATCTTTTAAACGATTCTGATCTAATTGCAATTTGAGTATTGATCTGCCCCAGGCTAGTTGAAATTGGCGAGCTTCTGAGATTGAAAAAAACAGAAAAATTATTGTCATGACTTAAAAGCGCTTATCTATTTCTTTGAGCACGATTCTGTCTGTGTGATTGAATGTCTTCATTTCTCACATCCACCAGACGCGCAAACATGAAAATTGGCACGACTAATCACCACTCCGCAGTGAGCATCGTAAGTTGGTTGATTACGTCATGATGACGTCGCTGTTGAAGAGAAATTTTTTTAAGCTTGCATTTCTTGACCGAAGAAAACGGTTTTAAGCTTGAACGAAAACTTGTACCAAACTTACAAACTTCAACTAATTTCACCATTTACGAAGTGAGATGACATCATAATTAACGATTTATTGTAAAACTTGTTTTGTCATTTTTTCAAAAAGTGCTTGCCGTAGACAGGCGTTCGAAAGCCTTTTTGGGAGACATTTACAAGGTACTTCCAACAAAAATAATACTCAAACAATTTTAAGCTTTATCGACAACCCAACAAGCAATAAAAAATTTTAGCGTTTTTTAAGCCTGCTTTTTTTGTCTCCAACGCTTCAAAAACCATTGTTTTGTCATAAATTTAAGTGAGGTCATAATGTTTTCTGATTCCACTTTAGTGAAAACAGCAGTACGCAGCAACTGCACTTGTTTTCCACAACCATTTTGCAAGCAAACCGAAAATAGTAAAGCCCATTATTGATATGTTGTCACAAAGGTAGAATGAAACAGTTCAATACAAACCTACCAGTATAAATCTGTTTTTTCAATTATATGCAACGGCAAGGACGAAAATTATACGCGTAATAACTGAGCTGTAGGTGACTCCACGTTAGAATACCTTTGTGGTACAGTCATGTCGCGCGCCTGAATACTCTTAACTTCGAAAGACAGTTTGATCACATGAAGCAAATAAACAAAACATAATGCTGAGTTTAAATGTAAAATCTTCCATGATTTAGAAAAACTTTTTCTTTTTCAGCACAAATACTTGGTCGATAGGTTTTCCACTTCAGCCTAAGCTTAGCTTATTGCAATAATTTAGCCGTAGATACTGGACTCTGGACTCCGGGTCACTTCTCCCTCCCCTGGGTGCATTTATACCGGGACCAAGAAACCTATGCGCAGCCAGAGGCTTGAAGTTTTATAACTAGGCCTACAATTACGAAAAAGTTGTCAGTCGTAGGCCTATTACTTTACTGCTTAATTTTTTTAAATGCATCAATTACTTTAGGGACCTGTCACAACATTGAATTTACGCCCTCATGCACTTAGTCAAATAAACTCATAAAAGTATTTGAAATTATTTGCTGTTTGCGATAAAGCACAACCTTAATTTAGTTGTAGGGAGGTCGGTTTTGTGGGCATAGTTTATGAAATACAACGATCGAAGGGAAATCACTGGAAAAAACTGGGTCGGTAGGTCTACTAAACTGTGTAAAATCATAGTCACCAAATATACATTCGTACCTATGGTGGGAAAATTTGTCTTGAAAATGAGTTATTAGACCAGCCGGGTGATCAAATGCAATACATTTAGGAGAAAGTATAGCCCCCCTTTAAACTATTTTGGTGCCAAGACACACAGATGTAGCCAAAGAGCTTGGTATCACAAATGCATTACGGTTTGCGCCAAGTCGTGAAATAAGCCTACCACCGCATAACTTATTCTGTAATCGCAACACAAAACCCGTCACGGAGCCCATTCCAATTTCGACCTTTACCTCTATTTTTATGGCGGAACGGATGAAAGACCAGTCTTAACTCACAGTTTGATTGTCAGGATTACGGGCATTGGCGCAATGCTCCTTTCCCCTAGTTATACCCACTTTTCGTCACTACTTTCAGGAATGTGACAGAAGCCGACAGGTCTATTTCAATCTACAAGTCTTTTTTAGGTTAACTGCGTTACAGTTAGGCAATAGATGTTAAACTAAATTTGTGATCTCGAAAATATTTTCTATTTGTGGTACCTTCATTTGTGCAGTACTGTTGATTGGTGCATTGGGCTGTCTATGAGCACAAAGAGGCGCACTGTTTCCTACCAGTAGTCGGGTGGGAAGGACAAGTTGTAATTACTGTTCTCAGAAATGCTGTTGATGTGAAGCCGGTACAGCCGGCTGATAGATTTTTTATTCTGTGAGTTATATTGATGATACGTTTAAAAATCTTAATCTTTGCTATAATGTTAGTACGGGAAATAGAGCCCGAAATATGAAGCTCTGAAAAATCTGAAAAAAATTTAAAAGCCCGGCTCTAGAATCTCTTGCTGTTGAAAAACCCATAGAACTGGAAAATAAGCTATCTTATCTCGGAGCGAACCACAACATAACAGTTTTGTGCGGCGCCTCTATAACAACGGAAGCGAAAGTTGAGCACGGCAGCAGCGACATGTATGGGCGATTTCGCCTCGAAAATGGTCAAGTTATCTTGCTGCCTTTCAACTCGCCGTTAATGTCGTAATTTATGAGTCAAATAAGTCTTCATGTTTTCATGTGTTTTAATTAAGAATTACATATATTAACTATTTTGGTCTTTCAAGCTGTATTTTTTCGTAACATTCCTTGTTTCGACAAGGCGTGAGACCATGGAAAAACTTAGAAGAGTAGAAAATAATTAAAACAGTGAAGGCAAAACTAATTATTAAATTTGAAATGTTTTTTCTGAAACCCCTTCTGTGGTCCACACAATGCTTCATCAGCATTTTAGACCAAATATAAATTTTGCGTGCGTTTTAATTAAGAATGTTTGTACTGTATATTTGATTTGAAGTGTGACATAAACAGAAACAAGGATTGAGTTGCGTACACAGAAATTAAGAAATCGCTATCAGAAGATATGCTTTTGTGAACACTTCTTATTACATTTAATGTAAACTAATTTAAAATAAAATTGTTCGTGACACCATAGAAGATGCGATTGTCAGTCGTGTTTTGATGTCAAACAAAATCTTGTGGATAATTCGGTAAATTAACTTTTGGAAACATTCAAACTGACGACCGAGCGCAAGCTTGTGCGTTGTTGTTTTATTGGATTGGCGACAAACATTGGTTGAAATTGTGCTTGTTTATGAAACGTTACCTTTGAAAATCCAATCTGATACGACTTCAAACAGTTATGCCGCATTCAATTACACTCGAACGTTTTACCAAATGGAAACAGAGGACAATGCGAACCGCGATCTTTCTAGCGTACATACAGAGATTTTACTTTAAAAATCCAGTTGTTTCTATTGTCAGTATTATTTTGGATCGCCGATCTGTGGTTGGATTTTATATAAAACTTGTGTCGACTGTTTGCGATTCTCACTAATAAGGAAAATGGGAACAGGACAAATTCCATTAGTATAAAGTGTCGAAGGCTTACAAACGATTGCTGAAAACCTGACTCAGAGGTTCTTTAATAGAGATTTGTTTCTCTTTCTTGGTTCTGCCTTGCTTCGATGACAATGAGAAGGTTATTTGATACAGACAGCAAAGAAACACTCATCTTTCAGCCTTTTTACTTTATTTCTTCCATAATTGTTCTTTAAAGTTTGCTCCCGCTCTTTTCTCCTAGTGAATACCGTTTCACACAAACTACAGCATGTGTACAACAAACCTCGCTCGGATAAAACGTGTAAAAGTTAATATTTCCCTAAATGAGTTGAAAACCCGTACCGTCGTCAGCAAATAAAAAAATTGTTAAAAATCTACTCTATTCCAAAAAAGATTTTTTCTTTTACGAATATTCTGGCTTAAAATTACTAAGTTAATAAGATTTTTGGCATGATTTTGACTCTAGGTAGCATTCATTTTAAAAGTATTCTCAATCGCTTCAAATTCTCGAATTACCCACTATAACTTAAACTTTAAATATATTACACTTTCAATAAGTAGCAACTCAGCCAGGGGAAAAAAATAGACGAAGCCATTTGAACAGTCCTTGATCTTTTGGGGTGTGATCTTTCAAAAAATTCGCAGCTCTTATTAAGTTTTTTGATGAATTTTATGCAATTTTTTAAATAAATGCTGAAACCTTGGCACCACGTCCTTTTTCCCCATTTGTTCAGTGAATATTGGTTTGCTCTTTGTATTTCACTAAATGGTATCTGAAACTGTTTTGAAGCGCATGTCTTTGAAGCATTCTTTTACTTTTTACTGCGGGGTTTAACTTTTAGCTTTTTGATTTTGACATCATTTCAGTACGACCACTGATGGTCAGATTTCAACAAGCAGTGAAATTATAGTAACGAGTTAAGCCATTCTCATTCATTATTTAATCTAGTTTGAAGATTTTTATTTAAAGCTGGCGATGGAGTGTTGCTGTCAATAAATGAAAGTGTGTGTTCACTAAAAGTTAATCCCAAGTTGAAGGGAAAGGATACGGAAAAGGCAAATGAGGAAGTTTTAAAGCGTTAAAAATATTGACTTTTTATTGCATCAACTGTTTCCGTGCCAGTGTGAATCAATAATGTCTTTCTGTAATAAAAACATGCACTTATTTACTTTCACATTAAAATAAAAGTTAAAATCCCTTCTTGTTTCTGACCTTCTTTTTGGCTAGGTCTCGTTTTAGGTTTATAGATTACCTTTTGTTAATTTTATTATCTTTAGGTGGGTGGTACTAAACCTGTCATGGCTACTCTCTGCTGGTTTCAAATGGAGTCATGAAGCGATTGAAAAATGCGGATTCTATTTCCACATCTTTGCATGGTCGCTTCCAGCTGGACAGACAATTGCAGTGTTGTGGCTAAACAAGATGGATGGAGATGAATTAACAGGTGATTTATGACTTAAATTGCTTAGATCAGTGCTCTTCAATCTTTTTGTTATGGTACAGTCTTAAAGATGTTGTGACGGACTCATGCATCCTATTTACTTAAAAGGTAAGCCGACGTGAAAAGCGATATGAAAGTCATCCTGCAAAGAGCTATCATACTACGGTATTACATAAAACTCGCTAATAAAATCGAGGAAACAATATTTAATGACTTTTTTGTTGTTACATGTTTTTAACCAACAACTCAAACCGAGGAATAATCTCCTTTTCAATTGCCCCCCTCATAAATGAATTGATGTGTGTGATTAAATTTCCCTGTTGATATTTGATTTCACACAAACAACAAAAACCACTTTCGCATAAATACATTAACATCTGAAAAAGCATGGAAATCGCCTTTTCTGCTGTGCTTCTCTATTCTAGCACATTTAACAGGTGCACTCAAAAGTCAGTGTATGGTGTCTCTTTAAATAATGCTTTCATTCTAAGATTTGATTGGAGATTAATTAAATCTTCGGATGCTTAGTTGGCCTGTTAGAGGTGAAAGGTTGTAATATTCAAGAATTGACATTAAGTGTGATATTCTTTCTGCATTGAAGAATTTCTCAAAATTTTCTTGCAACGAATTAAGATAGGCATCAATAAGTGGAAGCATTTGCTTTTGAAAATTGCTTCCGTGTTCTTTCAGGAAGTTGTAAAAAAGCGGAAAATCATATAAATTATTTAATGCAATTTGGTTCTACCACAGTGGTAGTTTCTTCTTTATAGGATTGGTATCGGACATACTTTCAAAAATTTCAGTTTTCTTCCCCTGCAAATTCAGATTGAGTTTATTGAGGTGTTTAAAAATGGAGGCCATATACGCAACTTTTGCCAACAAAACAAAAAAACTCGCAATTCTTCCCTCAGCAGAAAGGTACGGCTAAGAACTTTGCCTCTAGAGAGCCACCGCACTTCCATATGCAAGAGCAATTCTGTGAACGACGCATTCATCTGTTCACACAACTTAGTGAATAACCTGCGCTTTTTTGCGTGGTTTCAAATATAGTCAACATCACCAACTACTTCCTGGAAGAGCCTTGCTAAAGTGGTATCACTTTTACCACTATCTCCACTTTTCATTTTTTTGCGAAAAGAACTTCACGACGTGGAGTGCAATGAAGTGAAATGTATTCAGGAGAACTGTTCTGTGTATAAAGGAGAAACATCTTTAATTTTTTTAAGACACCATTGATGTATCCTGTTATTCCAGCTGCACACTCAATGATAACTCATTTACATTTTTCCCAACTGAGTCCTTTTTCTTTCATGTAATCATCAAATTTCAAAAAAATAGCATGGGCCATTCCATCTATTCCCAGCGTTTATAGAATAAGTAATGCTCCATAATTTTTTTACCTGCGATAGCAGCAAATTTACAAAACACAATAAGTTAAACTACTGCAAATACATCAGTTGTCTCGTTTAACTAGATAGCGAATGAAGGTGCTTTCTTCAACTTTTGTATCAACTGATTTTCCAAGTTTGTTGCTCTACTTTGACATCAGCGATAAGCTGTGGTGGTATCGGACAGAGAAATTTTTGAAACTTTATCAACTGCTTTTTTACAGTCATGAATCAAATCTGCTTCAACTTTAAGACATGGTGTTACTACTCATTCCAGCTCTGTGTAAGGACGTTTGCATTGAAGTACAACATGAGTCATCTTAAAAGAAGCTAACAAAATGTCTTTCTTTATTTTCCCATCATTTGCAGTTCAAAGGATCTTTGCTGCTTACGAAACGCAGACAATTTAGACTCAAAAATCTCCTTACACTTAAACGGGTGTTCAGGATGTTGTTTTTAAGATGCAGCTGGAGTTTGAGAGGAGCGAGATTTGAGTTGGCGCACTTGACTGGACAAAACAGACAGTTAGCGAATGGATACTGCGCTCTTCTTCTGTTGCACGAAGGAAACCGTACTTCAAGTAATCATCATTCCATCTTCTACGTTTTGATGTGGCTTTTGCGTTTCGCTTTTCTCCCGCCTTTGGAAGCAACAGACGTGACAGCAGTTTCAGCTTCTGTAGCAAAGCTTTTGCCATCTTTATGCCTAGTACTGCCTTTGCTACCTTGAAAGACATTTCCCTCGCTCATTGTTACAGAAGCTAAAGTTTTCGTAAAATATTTGAATAGAAATATTATAGACCTTTGGAAAAATTGTTAACTAAATATTAAGTTTTATTGTTTGGCCTTGTCTCTTTAACATAATCTTGGCTAAATAAGGTCTATAAATAGGCATTCCATACAGCCAAAAAATAGCCAGTCAACACAGTCAACAAAAAAGGCCTACAGGTGCTGCAAAATGACTTGGGACCTATATCGTTTTTCCAATACTGTAACTACATAGCTTTACTTCGAATTAGTATATGAGATAACTGCGCAGCAAGTACTCTAATTCAGTAACTCAGTTATATAATTCAATTGGTAGTGGGTCATTGTCTGTTGCTTTTGAATCACAAATAATCAACTAATTAAAATATTAAGCTTCACATATCTAATGCTTACGTACCACATTTCAAAATGTGCAAAATTTAGATTAAATCCTGAAAGTCATTGGTTGGTTAATGGTTCATTTTTGCCAACAAAAAGTTTTTGTAAAAAGTATCTGTTTGGTGTGACAAGTTCGTGATCCACCCTAGTATACCCTTTCGTAGTGGTGCACCCCATGCGTATTTGGTGCACCCAAGAATGCACCGTGCACACCGGTTAAAGAGCACTGGCCTAGACAGCCAACGATATGTAGGTCCAATATTTAGTTTGGACTTCCAAGAAGAAAGATGGAGCAAAACTCTTCCTAAAAAGGGTAATCATGCGTTAGAAAAGAATAATTCTCCAAATTAAACTTTTTCTTTCGCGAGTCAAGAAATTTGAATCGACTTCTTTTAAACGAGATTTTGACTGGTATTTTATGAGTATATAAAATTGGCAGATTTACCCAATCAACTTAAAAAATTTCTATTTCTGGTCGTAACCCTATAAATAAAGATCTAAAAGTCTAAACAAAGCTCAAAGCCACTCGTTATGGACTTGAAGCATTTTATTTGTTGAAGTAGGAAGAATCAAGACCGTACTGACATTGTGCGTAACACCTTTATCTTAAAACCTCCTGTATTCATTGCAAAACGAAGACTTTCTATTTATAGCAACCCTGAATTTTCCGTGCGACTCTAGATTATTGAACTCGACTCGGGTCAAGAGATAAAATCACAGACGTGACCTAAAATTTAGATAAAAGAATCAAATTTTCAAAACTGAGAGCCAACGATAAGTTTGAAAATCATTTCATTCATAACTGTGATACATTAACACCAAGAGCTGCAGGCTGTTAGACAGATATGATTATTTCTGCATGCCTTGAGTTCGTTATTCGAAGAGATAGAAAGCCTTAACGAGGTTCATGAGATGTTTGCTAAATGTCACATCCTTTCACACTTAACTGTGAGTTGGTTTTCATTCAAAGACCATTTCATAATTAAGTAGTTACTTACAACTTTATGTAACTGTTATAATTCAAGGGTCGTGATGACGTCGCAGCAGGGCAACGTTAGCTCATTAGTCAGGTAAGGTGACCGTTAAAGAAAGAGCGACAAAAATAACATGAAACACTTAAGCTTCGACACATAATAGAGAATAAATAAACCGCTGAAAATGATATTGTTATAAGGAAAGGTACTTAAGGCGTGTGAGGCGATTTTCGATGAGAAAATCATCAACATTCGCTGACGATACGACCAAAACGACTTCTGATCATAACGATATAATTCATTGCTAATTATGTCATTTATTGAGGAAAAATGTGATAAATTTTATATTTAAGAATCAATGTTTGTCTCTATAATTGTCCATGACTTGATAAATCGAAACAAATTTAATTTTAATACGGTAACTCTGCTTCATTTGTGTCAGTTACTGCACTAAGAGCAGAAACAAAAGTACCGTTGCATGTTGTAGTACATTGTGGTCTTTTATTTTTAAAATATGTTCTGTTTCATACTTGTGTTATGTAGTTTACAAAGTGGAAGATCATAGACCAAAAAATTCAGATGTTTCCACAAAGTCATTACACATTGCCATCACCATGTCGTAGATCCTTCCAAAATTGATTAAAAAAGCTAAATTGATTTGTCTCTCTTTCAAGCGAACCTCCTATCTGAAGTTCTGTCTCGTCAATTAAAAGTCGGATATAATAATTTTATCGAGTTAACGTTGTCACTATGAGTGTTTATCCAACGATGACGTCATTATCGTAAATTATTAGATTGTCCATCTAAGTGCTATGACTTCATAATCCTGACAACCAGTAGTAGGCGATCTTTATCGAAAAGAACTTTTCGTAAGTTTTAGAACTTTTTTATTTGCTTGAACGTTTATTCGTTTGAATCCTAGTTAAACGATAATGTTATCAGCTTTTATTCTTTTAGTCCTGGTTGAATGAAAATATTCAACTTTTTCGGGTGACTTTTGAACCAAAAATTTTTGAAATTGATACTAACCAATAATTGGTTGTCTTCCTCTTAAAGTTTGTTGGTTGCTAGTTTTGATAGAAAAGCAACTCATAGCAGCTCAATTTAGTTATGTAAGCAGTCAGAATAGCACCGAAGTCTAATCTTCTCCGTTTATAAAAGCTTGCCAGCAGCAAACTACCGTAGAAAATCAATTTGTCTCCCTGCTGAGTTATACGGCCATGTTTAACATGCTTTTCTTGATTCCATATAGGATTTCTTCGCCTCTTATTTCTGCTTCTAAAACGTGGGTGGTCCATGGAAACAGGCAAGCTGCTATCAAAGTTTTTGTAAGGGGTTTGGGGCTAACGAAACAACAACAGTTTTTTTGGATGGCAGAGTTGCTTGTGAGATGCAAGGGACAGGGTGAGGATGAAGATGCTTCACTTTTCTAGACCTCTCTAGTTGCGCTTCTGAGTAGAAGTTGATTAAAACTACAGGCTAATATTGTTAAATAAGATTAAATACCAGAATGATGCAGCAACAAATATATCCAACGTTATTGTATATTCGCATGCTGGCTGTATAATCAGCAGAACTCAAGCGACATCTAATGGTCTTCATTTCCCAACTACATCAGCTACGTTGTGGTGCATAGTCGACCTTTTGCACACAAAACTAAAGTATGAGGCTGAAGGTCAGGTTAAAAAAATGGCACATCATTGCACAAACAATTCTAATATTTTATTGCAAACCAAAACTCTTGGCTAATTAACTTTGCTTACAGTATTTCCTTGCTGTATCAAGAGATACAATAATTTGTGATACAAATTAATAGGGACCAATTCTACATAACTGGGCTCTGGGCATATTGCAAGGCAGACTGATTTCAGTATCTGCCCGTAGCTTAAGGCTTAAACTACAGCTCGTTGCATTAATATTTCCAAAAATTGACTTTTTACCTCAATTTTTGATATTTCTGCCATCTTCATTTTATTATTTAAATTAATTTGCTGCCTATATGCAGAAGTCAACATTGCAAAAGTCAATTGCGTGATGATTTAAACTATCTTGCGAGTTGTCATCCAATATTTTGGCGTCAGAAATTTTTTTGGATTTCATTTGATTTTCGTTAATAGAGCAAAACTTTAACGAGCATATTTTATATTGGCCAAGGTTTATTTTAAAGTGTTTGCCGATTTTCGTACACCAACTGCAGTTATGATACCTGACGTTATCAGTCGAAACTGTGTGCATTGTATAGAGTTATCCTCTAAACGTGTTTATTTTTCAGGATTATGTTTTGTTGGGAACTTAGATCCAGATTCGCTTATGCATTACGTCATAATTCCGGTAACGTTTTATTTATTGATCGGCACTGTCACGTTGGTGGTTGGATTTCGATATTTGTTTAAAATTCGTCGGGTGATAAAACACCAAAATGGAAAGGAAGCCGAGAATTTGGAAAAATTAATGTGGAAAATTGGAATTTTTTCCGTTCTTTACACAGTTCCAGCCGCTTGCGTAATCGCTATAAACTTCTATCAATATCAAAATCTGGTACAATGGGTCAGCATTGCTGAAGAAATCAGTTGCTCCCCCTTTATCAAAACCTCTTCGTTAGATTACGGACTTAATCCCAACCAGGAGCCCTTTGCCTCTGAACATACAATGCGTCTTGACCAACATCTTCCGTTTTCGGATTCATGGAACATTCAAGAGAGTAGGCAAAACCTTAATGATGACTTTGATCACTTCTACTTCCACGAGAGCTACAAAGAGAGTACAATTACGTCACTTTATGACACAGCTGAGAACAATGGCATTGACGTTAAAGTCAAAAACGCTCCGCACCAAGCTGATCATGATCATGTTTCGGGGCTAAATTGTCAACTAAACCGGTCTGTACCCCCCGTTTCTATCGTTTTCATTGTCAAGATTATCTTATGTCTCCTACCGGGAATCATGACAGGAATTTGGATTGGAAGCGCGAAGACTCTTGCTTCGTGGCAAAACTTTTGTTGGCTGCTTAAATGCAGGTGAGCTAAGTTAGGCAAGCAATTCAATAACATATGTTGTTTAAAGGAAAGAATTTAGTACTTAAAGTAGTAGAGTAGCTTTTTTCTGAAGTTGCTTAATACACCTTAGGTAAACTAGCAAAAGTCTTAAAGATAACAAAAGCCTTTTAACGAAAAGTAATAATGGCTGAAGCTTTTCGGAAAAATATTACTTTATCAAAAACTTGAGATTTCAAACAGTTAAAATAAAAAGTAACTTATCAAACATATCAAAAGAATCAAAAGTAACACACCAAAGTTTTTAGTCCCTCACGGGGGCTTTCATCATGGCAAGATTTTACAAAATTTAACAAAACTAAAGTCTAAAAGATGACAATAAGTTCAGTAAATTTGAATTTTGAAGATTTCATCTTTCAAAATTTGTTACTAGTTTTAACAAAATTTATTATTGTTGTTCAGACTTCCATGGAGTTAATTTTGTTGGATCATATTTTGATGAAATCCTCGTAGGGGACCAAAATTTTTGATGTTTTGTTTTCGTATTTTTGATAGGTTGAATAAATTACTTTCAGCATATTCGTGTGGCTTCTCAAGAGTTGCAAAAAAAATTTCCCTTTTTTTGAAATATGTTTTTACTAGTGTTTATGTTTTATGAAATAAAAGTTCTGCAAAGATTGCGAGATTTTTTTCATGCCTTGCTAAGAAATCATTTAATGGTTAAACGTAGTTTCCTAATTTTTCGTTTTTGCAGAATGAGGCCAGCAACTGCAAGCGAGAATGACAGAAAAGATTTGTATGACCAGAGAAAAGTTGTTGGATCATTGGTTGGCGAGCAAGGAAATCTTTATAAAAGCATCAGCCAATCAGATGAGGCCACTTACCTTCTCATCAGCAATAGTCGGTGTTACAGCTTGGCATACGCACGAAATGAACTTTCAAAGCCTCATCTTAGTCCGTACGGCTATTATGTCGCTCCTAACGGCCAGATTCTTCGAGTCAACTACGACGCTCATGTGTTGACAGCAGCATCATGCGGCGATTGTATGGACCGTCAAAACTCTCTGACGCTTGAATCAAGCGATGACGGTTTTGCGTCTACAAACCATGCGACGGGTAACCACCCATCAAATTGCGGATCAAGACGAATACACCGCCATATTGTTAAGGGGACTAGCATTCCTGCCTCCAATTTTATTTCCGGGAGTTCTTATAACAGTCGAGGTGACAGAGTAGAACCAGTGTTATACACTACAGCGGAAAGGCATCCATTTGACTACAGGACTAAATGCTGTCGTTCAGCTCCACTGAACACTCCGTTTACGAATTCGATACATGGAAGTGTAACAAATAGTTAAATTTGATCTCATATTTTATTTATTAAACTCTACGTACTCAGCTTTTTTGCCGCGGGTCCTTTATGTGTATCTTTGGATTGGTAGCAACCAAAAAAGGAACCATCTAATGCCCTAAACTAGGGATTTCAAACTCATTTAGTGCTGTGGGTCACACCTATATAACTAGATTTTACGCGGCCAGACTATTTTGTAAAATTTAAATAATGATACGATCGATACTACGGATTTGCATTTTATAATCCGATTTTTTAATTTGTTCTAATTTTAAATCCTAATTTTTTTGCTAATTGTTGGAACCAAAATAGATTGCTATGAAAACAAAGTTGCAAACGCGTAATGCAAAATTTCATGACTTCTAAGTCAGTGTTTTAACTAAAACTGCGCATTATTCTTGTTGCACTGCAAAGTTTGTACATCCCAAGCTATTTACATTTTTGTTTTCAGGCAGGTTGTTCGCTACAGTTTCCTTCTTTCTCTTAGCACACAGTTGACAAGTAGTAGAAGCATGCAAAGTTAGGGTGGAAGCTGCTTTTATTCGTAAAGCAATCACGCTACGCCAAAGAGTGGTTTGGTGCAAAAATCCCTCTTTCTTTAAGCGCAAGTGACATTCAATAGATGCGTGCTGGTCTGCATGGTTAGTAAAGTGCGCTGTGGACCGGAGCAACGCTCAAAGCAAATATACATTTGATCCGTGCTTTACTGTGCAAGAAATCCTAATTCTATTTTTCCCATCGCAAACGTAGCATGACGCCGACCGCTAAACGAGATATGGCGGGCAAGATTTGGGCTTCGAGCCTCCAGCTTGACACTCAAGCTCTAAACCGCATTTATGTGATGCAGGAAAAGGGTGTCGATTTTTGCGAACTGTGTAGAAACCCAAGAACTATATTTTTACAATTTTTCCCCCAAACAAATATAAAGACCTTTTCTTTGGAGATCACCATTTCTCGACCCTGATTTTCCAACAATTGGCCACCCAAAGCTTAATTTAAACATTTTTTGGAAAAAAGTAGTTCGCCATCCCTGGACTAGAAGTCAAAAACTTATTTATTGGTCCATGTCAAAAAATTTAACAACCCCTGGTTTATGCGGAAACTTCGAGGCGAATCAAACGATGTTTTTCCGTTTTCCATCTAGAATGAATTAGTTTTATAGACTATTTTTTTTGCAAAATTATATCTTCAAAAATCGTTTAGCAACTTGCGGGAGCATTTCCTAATGCTGTGTTCTACTCTTCAAGGACAATATCTAAATAGCCTAGTCTCGATTTGGCTTAACTATTTTTTTGATGCAAATATCTGCCAATTTTTGTCATCATGCAACAGAAAATTTGCCCCCAACTTTTGCATTCGCAATATTTTTTTTACGTTTTCTAATGAATGTTTTATATCGTTTTTTATCTTTGACATCGTATGGATTTAATAAATGCGGTTTGATAATGTGGTTTGCCGTTCTGCACTTGGAAACACATTTTACGGTAATTTTCCTTGAGTAGTTGCAGGCATGTGGTAAAAATACTGTATTGGTAACTCAGAAGCAAGTCCGAACGCAAAGATATCCAGATCAGAGGCGTCGCTAGAATGTGTGACACTCGATCCGGGGTGGCTTCTAAAAGTGTCATCCATTAAAAATTTTCCCACACTCAAAACAGCTCTCCAAAAATAAAAGATCTACAGCACTTTATTAAAAACTTATCCCTATTTCTTCGAAAGTGTTTACTAAATATTCTCGAAAGCGTCGTTTTCTGAAATACTAGGAAGACGACAATTTATACGTAACTGGATAAACGGGGGCGTAAATTGACGCAACAATTCAAAAAAATATAAAAATAGAACCTAACCTAAAGGTAAACGCACTATTACTTCAAAAATACTTTCATCAAAATACTGCTGCGTATATTTCTATGAATGGAAGCGATTACACTAAAAACACAGGGGTGCAATCAGTTTAAAATCACTATTTATATTAAATACACATAGTCATTTGGTTTGTGCAAATACAAACTCATAGATTTGTTTTGCACGAAATTTGCACTTAGTGAGGAAACATCGCCTACTCAACGATTTCTTGCATTCTTGGCAAGAATCGATTGTGAGGTTTCTGCACTTCGAAGTGGCGCGGGTAAGGCGTTGCTTAGCAACAGGATTGATGTCGGAGTTATTGGGAGCAAAAGCGTCTTCATGTGGACGTTTACGAGACAGCCTGCATTTTTTTCATAGTGAAGGCCAACAATGGAAAACGTGAGTGGTGCACGGATGAAGAACAAATAATGCTAGGGGATAAGTCAGAATTTTAAACATGAGTTTAAGAACTGGTTCTAAAAGCTAAAGGCATCCACTGCATGATTCATCAATATGCTCTTGCCGGCAAGACCCTTCCTGCCCCTCTGAAGGAAGTACTGGATTCCCTGATCATAGTTGTAAATTACATCAAAGCAGGGGTACTCAATATTTGTCTATTCAAAGAATTTTGCAAAGACACGAATGCTGATCTTGATCTTCTTCTCTTCTGTATTGCTGTACGTTGGTGGTCGAAAGGAAATATTGCAAATTGCTTTTTCGAGCTAAAAGATAAAATCAAACTGTCTCCGGAAGGGCAAAAAATGCACATTCTGTCGACTTATTTGATGACAACGACTGGACCACACTAGTTGCATACTTTGCAGATATTTTTGACCAGCTTAATATGGTTAATATGAAACTTCAAGGAAAAAAGACGAACATTCTCAAATCTCGAGATTGTCTTCAGGCTTTCACATGCAAACTGCAGAACTGGCCCAGAAAAGTAAACCTGGGGAACGTTGCCATGATTGAGAAATTGTGCAGTGTTGTCGACGAATCATAAAGTGGATTAAATCAGTTGCCAAAAGACGAAATTTTTCAGCAACTTGAAGCTCTTGCACAAGAAATGCAACGATACTTTCCAGAACTCGATGAAGACTAGACAGCTGTTGTAAGAAACAATTTTTGCAGTAACTCTGCTATTGAGTGTGTGCCCGACGAGCTGCAAGTTGAGTTTTTGGAGTTGCGAAATGATTCTTTAGCACTTGACTTGTTCTCTGAAATATCTCTGACGCAATTCTGATATGCTATGCAGCCATGATATCCAAAATCTAACATCTAACTACGCTCGCCTTCCACAATCTAGGTCCGTTTGTTTCCACCTACCTCTGTCAGGCTGGATTTTCAACCCTTTTCCACATTAAAGTAAAGTCAAACAATAGACTGGATATTGAGAATGACTTGAGACTAGCTCTCACCAACACATCACCTAGAATTGACTAGCTGCACAGATGCAAGCTCAGTCTTCCCATTAGCATATGTGCTGTTTGTTTTGCATAATAATGTAAATACAGAAATCTGACGTGTAAAATGTTAATGGTTTTTTTATCGTGTCAGTTGTTATTTGAACATCTTTAGAGTTGTCGGTAATGACTGTGGCGAAGCGCTTTTGTACTGATTTTGAGTGGGGTTGCGAAATCAAAAAGGCTCGGACAACTGAACTAAACTATCTACCTATTCCAATCAAAGTAGGCAATATATCACACTTGTCAGCCAAAGCAGTTGGTGCTTATTTCGTGCTACAGAAAATTCCGTTGATAAGCCATTGTGTTTGAGAAAGAAAACATTGCTATTTGCTGCGAGAACTGTTTTTCTTACGGTAAAATGGCAATGGTTCTATTGACGGACGCCGTTCTTCTAGGTAGGGACCTGGTTTATTTTCTTTGCCGAATGAAACAAAAACTTTACAATTTGGGGTTGGTTGCAAAGACTACGATAGAAAAAAATCATAAAATATAGCCGCTGTGCTCTCTACCAATTTGACATTGTGTATGCTGTAAAGTTAGAATTGTCTTAATTGACGCGCACCGTCCTTTTACTGTTCGAATCTATAGTCTCCTAATATACAGTACACGAAAACCAAATTTCTCGAAGCGTCAAATCCTAAACCAGTGTCACCTGATGCGGTCCACTCATTTTTCCCCATAAAGGCTCTCTGGTACTAGCATTACAAACAAAAGGTTTTGGCGTCAACGGAGAATAAAATAGGTAAATAACTCAGTTTTGTTGGGCAGTGTTAATAGACTTGATACAAAAAAACAGGTACCAAACTAGCCGGCTCTGTCGGCGGTGGCCGGCAGGGCAACCAGTCGGTCATGTAGCGTTAGAAGTATCGGTTGCACTGGCTTTATCCAAATAACATTTTTGAGAGCAATAGCAAAAAGTTGATAGAAATTGGAGCATCGCCACTATGACCAGAAACTATTTGCCGAGACCAAAAATAAGCACTCACTGAAAAAAGAAAATTTTTGCCCTAAATTTGAGATATTTGTCGCCATTATGAGGCGACAACTTTTTTCTTGAAAGTCCTTATTTTAAAACTGTAAATGCACAAACTTTTATTTTAAAGGTATGGAGGAATCATTTTTTTGGAGGTCCGCATCTTTAGCCACAAAAATCTAAGACAAAAATAGTTTCTTACGCAAAATAAGCACACAACTCACCAATGGACAGGTTTCTCAGAAATAAATACATTTTAATTTCTTAAAAGGTGGTTTTAAAAATAAAATCAAGTTTTAGAAAATAGCTCGAAATGATAATTCTGTCTATGCCCTTACTTCCGATTATCGCACTTTGAATTAGGACTGATCTTACTCATTTACTTTCTGCTATTTCACAAACCCTTTTAGTTCTTTCGAATAAATATAAAAGCACAAAGTAAAAGGTGGAATCGGAAGTCGAAATAGTTTTCGTTTTTAGATTACAGAAATAAGTTATGTGGAGGTACCCCTATTTCACGGCGTGGTGCAACCTCTCTCGAAATGATATTTGTGATACCAAGTTTCTTGGCTGAATTTATATGCCTTAATTTTGGATTAGAACAAAATGGGCTATACCTTGTCCCAAATGCGTTGCATCTGGGACAAGGTATAGCGCGATAGTGTAGTGGTTAGAGCGTCCGCTTTGCAGTCGGTTGACTTGGGGTTCATTCCCCTTGACGAGTCATACCAAAAGACTTTAAAAGATGATATCCACAGCTTCCCTGCTTGGCACTCGGCATTTAGGGGAGGTTGTGGAAAACAAGCCCGCAAGTTCGCTTGTTGTCCTTGGGCAAGGCACTTAACGGGACGCCCCCGCCTTCATGTGGAAGACAGGTGGCCCAGACACCTCGGAAATGGTAACTCCCATGCGAGTGCGGACGTCCCGTTCAAAATACAGCGATACAATTTGCTTCCTCGTGAATGGAGGAAAATATGAACAATACAAAAAAAAATATGAACAATACATCTGATCACCAGGTTGGTCTAATAAGTCATTTTCAAGAATAAAATTGTTTTATGAAAGTACGAATGTATGTTTGGTAAAAATGACCAAAGTAGCTTAAAATCTACGTGCTCAAAATATTTTTTCTTTTTCAAAAAAATACTCAAGTAAATGTTGTAAGAAGTAGCAACTGTTAGTCAAAAATAGTAGTCAAAAATTAATCTACTTATGTGGTAAAATCAAAATGTAGTTTCATTTTTTAGCAGTTTTGTTTTGTATTCATCCAGGCAAGTGTTTCTCAACTGGCGGTGTTTCTACCACACAAGGGCAAACTTGTCTGCAATTGATACCTTAATTTGCAGTGCCATGCAAGTTCAAGGTGTACGTGTTTGTTGAAGAAAATAGCGTCGCTATAAAAAAGATTATGCTTCTGGAGACACTATCGCTAGGAAACTCGCAAAAGAGGACAACTTAATTTAGGTGAATGACCGTTTTTTTTAAAGAACACTTTGAAAATTCAGATTGAAGACTTTTCCAAGAACCTTTTCAATTTAGGGGTGACCTTCCTGATGTCACACATAATGACAAGAAGGAGGGTGAAAATAAAATTTTTTTGTCGCTGGTGGTGAGACATGCAAAATATATTAAGACCCCCTAATCTACACCTAAAATGTATGTAGGACCGTGGGAACTTTCCCCGTCCCGTACTTGCAGTCGGGCTGGGTATGCGTGGAGCCCCCCTGATATAATATTCTTGAAAAAGTTTATTTGGGAAAAAGAGAATTTTGAACTTCGATCTGCAGTGAAAACACGTGAACTGGAAATGAACTCATGTAGAAAAAGCAAAAAAGGGTCAACACTCTTATGTTTACCATAAATTTCGGTTTTCCTCCCCTTCCTCAGCAAAACTTCGTTCGAAAAGGTTCCGACTAAATTTTTGGGGACTTCATTTAGGGTTGCGACACCACTGATGGTACAGTATAGCATAGACATGTTGGTGTAATCATTCTAGAAATCATTGCCTTGTAGGTCTTGTTAATCATATTTTTTGATTGTTGTCTCATGTTTTTGATAGAACGTTTATTAGTGGTTTAAAGGCGTTAAAAGATAGAGCTAACTCGATGAGACCAATGTCCTGTTGCTTAATAAAAATGACTTAGATCTTTATAATTTTTAAGATTAAGCTTAAAAACGCTAGCTAACTGGCGTAGTCCGCTGATAATTTCGAGGGAGGAAGGGAAAAATTTTGCTTTATATCGAATCACATTTATGTTAACAATTTTCCGATCATTTTTAGTGGACCCACAGAATTTTAGCAACAATCAGTGGTATTAACCAAATTCTACAGATATTTCTTTGAGCCAAGTCAGCTTGCTAATCATTTTTAGGAAGCGCTAAAGAATTCAACCACAAGCAAAAATTCTATAAACCTTTTTGAGTTGACAATAGCCTTCTTTGTTCTCTTCTATGGCCGCTGATTCCTTGATAAGAGAGGTAGTTGGTTTGTGAACAAAGTAATATGTGCTTGGAAAAATAAAACAAACGGCAAAGATTTAAAATCTGGAGAATTCTTGAATTAACTTCTAACGCTAAAATTTTTTCAAAGTCAAAAATTTATGACAGCAAGATCCACAAATAATAACTTTGAACACGTTGCCTAGTCAACCTTAAACACTAATATCAATAGATTTTCAAAATTCGAATCAAAACTGGTGAACCTCAATGCAAGATTTGCAGACAACAAAAGTTTAACTTCAAAGCTGTTGTTTATGTCAACATACCGCAGTCCAGTTTTACAGCCACCAAACTTTAAGCATCTAAACTCGTACTTTTGAAAAAGTTACAACACCTCAAGTAATGTTACTTCCTACTTAATTTACTCAAGTAAAAGTAGAAGTAGTAACAGCAAAACTACTCAAGTAAGTAGCTCTTATCCAAAAAACCTATTTAAATAGAACTAGTTTGTTATAGACCAACTCTGATATACTTCATTACTATGATTTCGCACAGACCTGTAGACCTACTGACCTATGTTTCTCATTGACTTCCCCTCAATCTGAGAATTTCATAAACTATTCCCATAACACCCGCCTCTCTGTCAATGTGTTGATACAGTGCTTATTCACATACAGCAAATAATTTCACACATTTTCATGAGTTTATTTGATTGAATGAAGGGTTCTCGAACAGGATTACGCGAGAGGATGTGCGGGGATATGCGAGCAAGTTTCTCTTTGTGGAACTTTAAAGATTTTCGATAAAAAAAGTTTTTAGGATTTTCTAGGGGAGAGTGCACTGAAATAGTTTATCACCAAAAACAAAAAAGTCTTCACGGTGGTTTTAAGAGCAATTTCACAAAAATGATGAGGATTAACTCTCTAAAATACTTGATCTCCAAAAAAAGTCTTCAAGTTTGAAAGGACAAAGCAAGGCTTAAGTGGAAAACCTATCGACCATGTATTTGTGCTAAAAAAGAGAAAAAGTTTTTCTAAATCATGCAAGATTTTATATTAAAGCTCAGCATTATGTTTTGTTTGTTTGCTAAACGTGATCAAACTGTGTTTCGAAGTTAAGAGTATTCAGGCGCGCGACATCACTGTACCACAAAGGTATTCTAACGTGGAGTTACCAGCTCAGGTTTGTAATCATGGCACTTGCCATTGCATATTACTTAAAAAAACAGATTTTAACTGGTAAGTTAGTGCTGTAATACAGCATTACATTTTAGCAGGCTGCATATCATCAATAGATTCTATTGGTTACGCTTGCTTTCAAAATGATAGTGGATAACAAATGCAGCCTGCTGCTGTTTTGCCAAAGTGGAACCAGACAGCATTGTGATGTCACTTAACACTATGACAAAACAAAGGTTTTAAAAGCGTTCAAAAAAAAGGAACAAAAACACTTAATGGCTTGTAGGCTTGTCAATAAAGCTTAAATAGTTAGAAAAATATGTTATCACGTTATTGGTATCTTCCGAAAACGATTTCAACCGCATGTCAACGATTAGTATTTTAGACAAAAAGAAAAAACAAACTGTACAATAAATCGTTGATCATGACATCATCTTATTTTCTAAAAGATGAAATATGTTGAAGTTACTGTAGTAAGTTCTTTGCTGGTTTTGGGCTTTTTAAGGCTTTTCTTGTTAGAGAAAAGAGATTTTTAAAAATTATCTTTAATTGTGGCGTTACGAATCCTCTCTTGATATTCGCTTTCAGGTGGTGATCAATCGTGCCGAATTTCATGTTTATACATCAGATAAATTCGGTGCAGTTTAGATAGACAGATCCACCGGCAGAAAAAATTGTGCTCTATAGTATAGGCTGTGGTGGGCTCTCCTGACGTTGCCAGCCAGTAATCTCGGGTAACAAATATCTGTTTATCCGGCTACACCCAAATAGTGCTTTTGAGAGTAGCGAAGATAATTCTGTACAAGTTGGGGTATCGCCTATATGCCCCCAATACTAATTGTCGTTCCGCTAAGTCGAATTAAGACTGGTCTTACTCACAGATTCTTATCGTTTTACAAGTTTCTATTCCTACCTTGGAACAAGTGTAGGGGTATAAACAGAGACGTAGCAGCCGCCCCCCAAACCCCCCAATTGGGGGGGGGCCAGGCCAACTTTGGGGGCCCAAGTTAGTCTGAAATTGCTTTTTGGCTACGTGACTATTTTCAGTTCAGCAGACTTGTTTACAATCGATTTAAACTGTTGGAAGAAATTGGCTTGTGACATCATAAGTGAATGCTAGGTCATTTTATCTCGCAGAATCTAGAATATTTCGATTGATTTTCTGGTAGAATCTTGAATATTCGATTGACGTAACAATGCCGTTGTTACGCAACAATCATAGAATGGTCTGGAATTCTGTTTGGCTAGAAATACCGGGACAATATATATACACTGCAGAGTGCAGATAAAGTATTTTATTGACATTGTATAGAATGAAACGTTCAAAAAGTGGTGCTCAAAAGAGAAAAGAAGCAGCCACTGCTCGAGATGCTGTAGCGAAATTGCCCAAGATGACAGATTTTTTCAAGATTACTGAGCAGAGTAGACCTGGCACTAGTACCGAGAGGGATGAAGAAAACTGTAGTGTACAAGAAAAAGAAGACTATGACGATCAGCATCAAAGTGATTGTGAATTTCCAGAAAATGTAAGTTGTGATTTACCTGCCAATACGCAACCTTCAATATCAAAAATAACTGAATCTCAATTTACCCCTATCCCTGATGACCCATGTAAATGGCCTGAAAGTATTTCTGATGCTCAACGATGTGATATAGTAAAGCGTGGACCACATCAACTAATAATGAATTTTCCATATAATAACACAACTCCAAGGCGACGTTTTTCCTCCAACCATTATAAACGTGTGTTACCTAATGGTGAAAGTGTTTCACGGTCGTGGCTAGTTTATTCTGGGGAATCAGATCAAGTTTTTTGCTTTTGTTGTAAGCTATTTGGAAAAACACTAAGCCCCTTTTGTAGTGGTATAAATACATGGGAGGGCTTTTCGAAAAAACTGAAAGACCATGAAAACGGCATTTCCCACCAAGAATGCTGCAGTCAATGGATGTTGCTAGCTGAAGGGATAAGAAATTCATCCACTATCGACAAACGCGAGATGAATATTTTTTTCAATGAAAGACGTTTTTGGAGAAATGTTTTAGAGAAACTTATCGACATTGCCTTGTTTCTATCGGAAAGGAATCTTGCTTTTAGAGGATCTGAAGAAGTCTTAGGATCTCCTCACAATGGAAATTTTCTGGGTATATTTGAGCTTTTGGCAAGAAGAGATCCGATCCTAAAAGAGCTTCAAGACAGAATCAAGAATAAAAACACTAAAGATCACTATTTGAGTCCTACCATACAAAATGAACTAATTGAATTGCTAGCGACAGAAGTTGAAAAAGAAAATTTACAGCAATTGAAATTGGCAAAATATTTTTCTATAATTTTGGACTGCACTCCAGATATGTCACATCATGAACAAATGTCTGTCATTCTCCGTTATGTACTATGTAATGAAGAAGCTGCTGTTGTTAAAGAAACATTTTTTGGCTACTTGAGAATAAGTGACAGTACTGGAAAAGGCTTGTTGGACGCTTTCTTAGAAAAAGCGACCGAACTGCAACTCGAATTGTCTGATTGTCGAGGTCAGTCATATGATAATGGTGCTAACATGAAAGGAAAACATTCTGGGGTCCAAGCAAGAATGCTAGACATCAATCCCAAAGCTGTTTACGTGCCCTGTGCAAACCATACCCTTAACTTAGTTGTTGTTGACAGTGCTAATTGATCGACGGAAGCATTGACATTTTTTGGAGTACTTACAAGGTTGTATGTGCTGTTTTCTTCCTCTGCTCAGCGTTGGGAAATTTTGAAGAAACATGTGGAGCTGTTCATAAAGTCACAATCTGATACTCGTTGGGAAAGCAGAATTAAATGCATCAAACCTCTTCGATACAATTTAAAAGAGGTGTTGCTGGCACTGAAAGACTTGGAAGCCATTTCCATAGAAAGAAAAGATGGAAGAGCTGCCTCAGAAACAAAATCGTTGATAGCTCATTTATCAAAATGGAGTTTTCTTTTGTCGGTGTTTATTTGGTATGATATCCTATTCCAAGTCAATAAAGCAAGCAAGATTACGGAGCCGCCACAGACTTTGCACTTAAGCAAGAGCATGCAATCGCCTTATTGTTGGAGGCCTGAGCGTGACAATGAACAGCAAACAACCGACGCCGCTTTCAATTTGCTCTTACTTCTACAGACGAAGTTTTAACTGGCTAAAAACAAGAAATGCAAATTTTCTCACAACACTAACAGAATAGTGAACTATATGTTTATTCTATTTTTGATTTCGTTTACTTGCAAAGACCGAGAAAAAATCTAAGTATTTTTCTGTATTTATCCATATTGATTCCGGTAGTTTTGTTTTTGTCATTGCATGTTAAAGATTTTACTGCACCTTCAAAAATGCTTAACTTTTCCAACTGGACCTTTGTCAAAATTAGTTGAATACCTTTGGTATACAGTAGTGTATGCAAAAATTTGTCTTCGAGTTGGATAGTTTCTCTCAATAAGAATGCGGAAGGCACGATTACTCTAGGGGGTCATGGCATGCTCCCCGGAAAAATTTCAGAAAATTACACTAAAAATATGCCTTTTCTTGTTTTCTAGAACAAGTTTTTAGGAAATGGTTTCATGACTTTTTTTGAGTAAAAAAATGGTATTTATAAATTTAAAAAATTGAATATTTGTGGGGGTTTTTTGATCCCCAACCTCCTTTCCATCTCCGTGCATAGGCCACTACTAGTGCAAACTGCAATGCCTGGAAGCGGGTTGCTGCTTATTAGGTCAATATAACAATAAACTCAGAAACAGAAAATTTGTTTAATACAAACATTGGAGGCGTTTTTGTTGTTTGTTACCCGACCCCTTTCGTGGGATGGGGGCATGGCGGAAGACCATGGAGCCCCAGAAACTGGGCAACTACCAGGGTCTAGACCTAAGGTCGTAGAGAGACAGAGAGTCGCCAAAGACTGAGCGGCGCAAAGAGTCCATTGCTAGACAGTATAGAATGAGATGAGAGATGTCCTGGGACGAGTGTCCACAGGCGCTGCATGAAGGATTCTCGATTCTGCCAATCCCAGAGAGATAAGAGTCTAAAAGAAGGCTGTGTCCGTTGCAGTGAAGACGAGACCGCACACAACGAGCATGACGAGGGAGCACAAGTTCCTCGGTGGAAATCGAGGGAACCTGTGTGTCGAAGAATTTAGATGAGACAGTACGCCACCAGTTTGAGAAAAGACAAGAGTGGATACGAGAAATAAGAGGAGAGAGACTACAAGGGATTGCGGAGAGCACGAGTAGCGCTCCCCGTCTGGCCAACTCATCAGCCGCGTTGTTCCCCGGGAGAAACGAGTGTCCGGGGACCCATTGTAGTCGAATGGAACAGAAGGAGAGAGTGGACAGTTCCTGCCAGATCTGCCACAGAGTTTGAGATAACAGGAAAGATGGAGGAGAGGATATGGTGGTGAGGACAGAACGAGAGTCAGATAGGAGCAAGAGAGCAGAGAAATGGCAGACTTGTTGGTGCTGCCGAGACCAGCAAAGAGCGTGCAGAATGGCGCAGGCTTCAGCGGAAAAACTTGAGCATACTGGGCCTTCCGAAAAGGATAGAGTGGCCTCAGTGCCACAGAGAGAGCAGTTGGCAAGAACGCCGGAGCCGCCCTTGCCAAAAGGAAAAGGAACAGAGCCATCTGTTCAGAATACCAGATCATGAGGGGGAGAGAGTCAAGGTGAGCGAAAGCCGCACATTGGCGAGAGTGAGGGAGATCAGAGTGGCAGCATAAAGAGGAAAGGGTGGACTCCACCGTGAACGAAGGAAGATTCCAAGGAGGACAGGGAGGGCAAGCAACAAGAGCCTCCCTAGAACAAGTAGAAGGAAGCATGAGCTGGTGAGTGGACGCAAAAGCTCTCCAGGACGATCTGCAGAGTCTTGGTTTCACTCCAAGTCTGACCAAACCTGAAATAGGAAAGGAGGTTGGGAGACGAAGAGCCCGCTCATAAGAGAAAAGAGTGAAATGAGTCAGGGAAACTCGTAGGGAAGGTAGAGAAGTCTCGGAGAGAAGTGGGATAAGGGAGGACGAGAGGCAGCCGGTGATGGCGCGACTGGCCGCTCGGTGGAGGCGTTCCAATTTGGTGAAATTGGTAGCGCTTAGGAAAGGAAACCATCCGGGTGAAGCATATGTGAGAAGGGACCGAAGAAAAGATTTATACAGAAAAGTGAGGGACTCCTTGGAGGGGCCCCATGATGAAGCAGAGATACAGCGTAAGGCCTTGAGACGTGGGAAGAACTTGGCCTTCAGCAAAGATACATGTTTAGTAAAGGAACGAGTGCGGTCGAAGGTGACCCCAAGAAAAGTTGGAGTGGGATTGAAACGGAGGCGGGAGCCGAGTAGGAGGAGGTTGGGCTGCAGGTTAGCTTGGTGGGGATCCACCAAAAAGAAGGAGGCCTCATATTTGCTCGGATTGAGAGGAAGACACCAGTACTCAGACCAGCGCTCCAATCGAAACAGAGCTCCTTGTGTGGCTTCCACCGCAGTGGTGACCAAGAAGGGGGAGGACCAAATGGCCAGATCGTCAGCGTAAAAACAGCAGCTGACGGAAGAAGGCAGAGAGGCCGGAAGATCATTAATGAAGAGAGAGAAAAGTACAGGGCCAAGAACGGATCCTTGCGGAACACCTCGACGAACTCGAAAGGAACGACTTTTGTGATTTTGATAAACCACACAAGCGCGCCTATCAGAAAGGAAAGATTGAGTCCAACGAGCAAAGCAAGGACAGAGGCCAGCCGAAATCAGTTTGTGAAAAAGAGCGCGATGCCAGACAGAGTCAAAAGCTTTAGAGAAATCGATAGTAGACAGGATCGTCCGAGAGTCCGGCCTGGGTTTGTTAAACCCATCCGAAATGGACTGAGAAAGGTACAGAATTTGATCGAGTGTAGACCGTCCAGGGCGGAAACCGGCCTGGCGGGAAGAGAGAATGGAATTAGATTGCAGAAAGAAGAGAAGACGGGATAGAATGATGCATTCAAACAGCTTTGATACGCAGGAGGTGAGAGAGATAAGCCAGATAGAAGCAGGAGAGTCGAGAGGCTTTCCCATCTTATGTATGGAAATAATGGAAGATGTCTTCCAGATGGAAGGAAAGAAATGCGAAAACCAGGAAAGATTGAAGATGTAAAGAAGAAAATCCATGCCAGAGCGAAGAAGGTGCTTTAGCATGGAATAGGCAACTCTGTCTGGGCCGGTGGCAGTGGACGAGGAAAGGTTGGAGACAGCCGCAGGAAATTCCGCGGGAGAGAAAGAAGAGCAAAAAGACGAGTGAGACTCCACAAGGCACGTGGCTCGGCGGAGCTCAGAGAGGTAGCCTCTGGATCTGCTGCGCAGGGTCTTTGGCTAAGAAACGGAAAAGTGAGATCTCAGGTAAGCGGTATAGAACGAAGCCGATTCCCTGGGAGAAGAACAGTTGGGAAAGTTAGGAGAGGAGGAAGACGAGGAAGGAGAGCCAGCGATAGAGGGAGAGCGAAGAAGAGAGTGTACAGATTAGGGTTAGATTTAGGTGAAAGAGAAAAGCAAGTCGTCTGCCATGCCTCAGCCTTGGCCTTGGCGATGACTGACAAGGCGCGTTGAGAAGCGAAGATGTAAGCCTGGCGATCTTCATCACTTCTGTGAGCGGCAGCGAAAGCCTCACGTCTTTCACTAACCGCACTTTTCGCCTCAGCAGACCACCAGGCTTTAGGAGGGCGTTTGATGCGGCCAAAAGGAATGGAAGATTTGGCCGCATTTAGTGCCAGAGAAGTAAAGAGAGCAGCAGCAGAGGAAGGAGACGAGTATTCCTCTGCTGAAGGACAGTGAGAGTCAAAGTAGTAGGCAAAGTCATCCCAGCGAGCTTTCTGAAAATTGAAGGAAGGGGGGCGCTCGTTGGGGCGGAAGACCAGAGAGAGAAATAGATAGAAGAATTGGTAGGTGGTCAGAACCCAGGTCCTGAAGCACCTCCCAGGAGCAAGAAAGTGCAAGAGAAGGGGAGGAAAAGGAAATGTCAGAAGAGGAGTGATGGAGAAGGGTGGGTGTGTCAGGGTCATTGAGGGGGAGGAGGTCAGAAGAGATGACCCAGTCGAATACTTCCTCCCCGCAGGGGTCGGAAGTATCTCTTGAGTCTCAGAGGGGGTGATGGCAATTGAAGTCCCCCAGAATGAAGAGATTTCTGGAGGGAGAAAAGGAGTCGGTTCTGCCATCCGTCAGGGAGGAGCAAATAGGGGGGCGTACACATTAAGAAATGACACCGAGGAGGATTTGTTAAGAGAGAGGTTGACCCTTATATAATCAGAGTAGGGATCAAGCGAAGAGAGAGGAGGTAGAAAGTTCAGAAAAAGATAGGCCCTGCCTGACGAAAATGATGACACGGCCGCTAGCGTGCGTGGCGTCAGAAGAGAAAATGCCAGACCGGGAGTGGGTGCAATCAGAACGCAGAGCAGAGAATCCAGGAATTCGGAAAGAGTTAGATGAGTTAAGATTGGATTCCTGGATGCAGATAAGGTCGACAGAATGGGACGAAAGAAAGTGGAGTAGTTCAGTGTTCCTGGCTCGAAGACCTACAGCATTCCAAGAAGAATCCTGAGAGAGTCAGTGGTGAGATAGTTGGCAGGAGGCGCAGAAAGACAGCCAGAAGGAAGGAACAGTGGTGAGGGGGCAGAGGGAGAATATATAAAATGGGCAGATGGGGGATAAGAAGTTAGGAGACGAGGGTAGGGCGAGAGTGCAGCATTAGCAGAGGGGGGTCAGATTGTACAGTGGAGGTATACATGTCGGAGGAGTCCGAGGAGGGAGTCACAGTGCGAGGACTCATTTAAAGCAGGTGCAGCATTGCACTGACTTGCCCCGCCAGGTCACATTTACAGCGCACACAGAGCAGGGAAAGATGGGGCCAGGGTTGGGATGAACGTTATCGCTCATCAAGAGAAGAAAAAGAATGAGGATACGAAAAAGGGCAAGAGTAGGGCAGGAGAAAAGAGAAAACAAGCGACCGATTTTAAAGGAGCTGTGTGCTGCCCTACTGCGGTCGTTCAGGGGGAAGTATAGCGAAAAAATGAAGGGGAGTGCCCGGGGTAACTGGGACCCTCGGGAAGGCCAACAGTCATTTTGACCCAACCCAAACAGGGTCGGGGACCGCACCACCACGTTTAGGCGGTTGTTGATTGGTGCAGAACTTTGGAGGCGTTGTTGATAGAGACTAAAAACAGTCATACACCACACTAAAACTGGAGTTTTGTTTATTCGAAAATTGCTCGCATTCATGGTTAAAACGCACATTTAAAGGCCAAGTAATTAAAAAATGTTGCTGGGAGAAAAACAAAACAAACATAATAGCTAAGCTGACGTTGCTCTATCCCATGTGGTTAAAAAGAATATTTTATCAATATTTGGTGGTTGAGTGTTTTCCCTTTGCCCAAAAATGATTATTTTATAATTGATTTCGGATGCGGTCAAGCGAGCTGAAGCGTTGTCTTCACAGCGATTATCACGCCCTGCGAAAAACGCCTTGTTGCGCCCATGGAAAAACCACTTAGACGATAATTCATTGCCTCAGCTTAAAATCAATTGGTGGTTATGGGCAACTTAGTCGATGTATTTTTATCAGAATTTTTGACTCTACAACCCAAACTAATGCTTTCTGCTATAGCAAACGTTACTTTTTAAAAATTTTTCACTCCAAAGCTGGAACCAACACTTCAACAATGGTTCACAAGCCTTTGTTCGAAAAGTTGAATATGTTCTTTACATTTGTGCTGAGAGTCATTGTTGCTGCTATGCGGACCCAGAGTAAATTATGTGCAGAATATTAAATTCTACCACTGTTAGCCGGTTGAGTCTGAAAGTTAAAAGAATGCTTCGCAATACCTTGACGATCTTACTAAAGAGCTTGCTAACTATCAAGATTTACCTAAGGTAATTGCTCAAACATTAAAGAATCACATTTTAAATTCGCAAATAACTTAAATTGCATAGACGATTAAATAATTTACAATGGAATTACAGCGTACGGCCACTAAATGTGCACACCAACAAGTGAAACCAAAATCGGATCTTCCACAAACAATGAACAAATAGCTACTGCACACTAGTATCATGTGCAAAAATTATCAAAATGAAATTACATAGATAAATTGCGCAAGTGTTAGCAAAAACATAACTGAAGAGTTGAAACAAATACAGCTCAGGAACACAGTAACGCATGGGCTACTTTCTCAAACAGGCTTCTGTTCTCATAAATATAAACCTGCACTTCCCACATCAAGTTTATTAGCTTCGTATTATCTTTTTCGTCCAAGTAAACATCATCTTCGATGATTGGATTCAAGCGGTAATAAGCAGCATCGATCATGTCGCACCTGCCAAAAATTATATTTTTATCTTTGCTACGCTGTTATGGACACTTCAAAAGGAGAGAAAAGACTACGTAGAAAAAAAAGATGGTGGAGAGGCACCGCCAGGTAGAAGGAAAAGAGGAAGGCCAAGGAGAAGGTGGATAGATTTGGCGAGAGAAGACACGGAAAGGGTTGGAGCTAGGGAGGGAGACGAAGTCGATCGGGTCAAGTGGAAAATACTTTCGCGCTGTGGCGACCCCGAATAGGGAGAAGCCGAAAAAAGAAGTTATGCCTGAGCTACATTGAAGCCTAGCACGTCTGAACTCTTCGCTTTATTTCGACTCAGTCGCACTAGTCTTCCACTCGCGACTGAGCCAAAATAAAAGAGTGAAGCCGCGCTGGGCTTCAGTATAGAGCTGGCAATTGAGGTAATTGTCTAAGCTCCACGCTCTGATGGTTTGGGTGGCACGTGACATGGTAAAGCGGAGCCGCCGGTTACTTTCAAACCTGCGTTGGGATTTAACTTTCCACTAGGACTTGGTTAACCCAAATAGGAGTGACCGCAGACAAGAAAAACGCTTGGGGACACTTCGTAATGCATCGAACTCTTCACTCATACAAGACTAGACGAATTGAATTTCTCCTCACCATTACAAATAACTACGCTCATCGAGATTAGACTTGGTCTTATGATAGAGGACCCTGGCTCGGTGCCACAATAATCACGCTCTGGAAAAAGTAACTCTATCGTAGCTTACTCAGCTCGAGTCTACTTACGGCAAAACTGCACAGTGCATCTAAGTCACTGTGACGCGGCATTGCAACTTTTATCATATTGCGTTCGTGTCTTGTAAGACTTCAAAAAAAGGGTCGTTGCGATTGCGGACGTTTACGACAACTTGAATCCGTTAGTACTAGTTGGCACAAGTTCAGTGCTTGCTAGAGGACGCTAAGCATAAGAACGCCCTGCGAAATCCCTTTCCCAAAGAACAAAGTATTCATTGCGAATTCGAAGACAAGCTTTACAACGACTGAAACCGACCCAACTATGTCACCCAATTCAGATTAATTCAAGTATCAATGTTCTGCAACTTGAAAATGCGGATAAAAACGATAACGGAGTGAAATTTGAAAGGCGATTTTGAGAATGACAGCACACTGTGGCGTAAACTGCTTGACAAATGGAACAGCCAAAAATTAAAAAATATACCGAGCCTAATAGAAACCGTGGATACTGGCATAAACGAATTAAGTACCAGTGTATGGGGAAGTTCTGAAAAGGATGATCATTATCTGTTGGGAAGAGTGATAGATTTTGAAGTGGTTAGAAGGGGGTAACAGCAACTGAAAAAAATAAAAATGTTTTCTACAGAGCGAAGTGGAGCGGCACAAAGTAAATCCGGCCATCTCCGAAAACGAAGAAAAAACCGAATTCCAAAAAATCCTCATGGGGCCCCTCCCTCTTCTGTACAAAGCATTTTTTCGGCCCGTTCTCACTTATGCTTCACCCGAATGGTTTCCTTTTCTAACCGTTACCAATATTTGCAAAGTGAAACGCCTTCACAGAGCGGCTAGTCGTGCCATCACCGGCTGCCTCTCGTCTTCCCTTATCCCTATTCTCTCTGAGGCTTCTCTACCTTCCCTACAATTCACTCGAACTCATTTCGCTCTGTCATCCAATGAGCGGGCCCTTCGTCTCCCAACCTCCTTTTCCATTTCACTTTTGGCCAGACCTGGGAGTGAAACCAAGACTCTGAAGATCTTCCTGGAGAGCTTTTGCGTCCACTCACCCGTTTACGCTCCTTTCTACTTCTCCTAGTGGGGTTCTCTCTGCTTGCCCTCTCCTCCTTGGAGTCTGCCTTCCTTCACTGTGGAGTCCACCCTTTCCTCTTTATGCTGCCACTCTGATCCCCCCTCTCTCACGTCAAGGTGCGGCTCTCGCTCACCTTGACTCTCTCTCCTATCTCACGATCTGGTGATCTGGACAGATGGCTCTATTCCTTTTCCCTTTGGCAAAGGTGGCCCTTGCGTACTTGCCAACTGCTCCCTTTGTGGTACTGAGGCCACTCTTTCCTTTTCGGAAGGCCCAGTATGGTCCAGTTTTTCCGCTGAAGCCTGCGCCATTCTGCACGCTCTTTGCTGGTCTCGGCAGCACCAACATGTCAACCATTTCTCTGCTCCTATCTGACTCTCGCTCTATTCTCTCCTCCGTCTTTCCGTTTACCTCAATCTCTCTGGCAGAATTGACAGGAACTGTCTTCTCTTTCCTCCTGTACTATCAGGCTACAATGGGTCCCCGGACACTCGTTTCTCCTGAGGAACGCGGCTGATGAGTTGGCCAGACGGGGAGCGCTACTCGTGCCCACTGTAGTCCCTTGTAGTCTCTTTCTTCTTATCTCTCGTATCCACTCTTGTCTTTTCTCAAACTGGTGGCGTACTGTCTCATCTAAATTCTTCGACACACAGGTTCCCTCGATTTCCACCGAGGAACTTGTGCTCCCTCGTCACGCTCGTTGTGTGCGGTCTCGTTTTCCCTGCAACGGACACAGCCTTTTGTTAAGCTCTTGTCTCTCTGGGATTGGCAGAATCGAGCATCCTTCATGCAGCGCCTGTGGACACTCGTCCCAGGACATCTCTCATCTCATTCTATACTGTCTAGCAATGGACTCTTTGCGCCGCTCAGTCTTTGGCGACTCTCTGTCTCTCTACGACCTTAGGTCTAGACCCTGGTAGTTGCCCAGTTTCTGGGGCTCCATGGTCTTCCGCCATGCCCCCATCCCACGAAAGGGGTCGAGTAACAACAACAATTCTAAAAAATAGATCGCTTTCATTTTCAAAAATACAAAATGGTAGCCACACCACCAACAAAGCGGACATCATAGATTGAGTTAAGTTGTCAATTAAGACAATAGGAACAGCTTTACTATGCTGACCGATAAAGCTCGTGCTTCCGAAAGATAAAAGCAACTGCCATATGTTCGAATATATCCATGAATAAAAACATCACATTGCACTTGCAGCTGAAGTGTATAAACCTCAATAATCTGAAAAAGTCCTTTTTGAAACACGCCTTTCAGAAATTGATTGAAATATCAATTTTTTTTTTGGTGAATTGACTTTTCGGAAAGCAATTGCTGTGCATTGATGTTACAAGAGTTAAAAACATGTGATTAGTTGCGCATAACCGGCTTACAAGAGCGAACTTGCTTTCCCACTACGCCAGAACAGACTACTAGGCACTACCCACCAATGGCAGACCACCTTGGTGGTAAAACTGCCACTCCATTTATTGTGTTCCAAAACAAATCACCGACAACCCCTAGCTTGATTTCAATTATATGTGAGCAAGGTGCGAACCTAAACTACTGCTTTATGCCACGCCTCCATTTTAAAAACCAGAAAGGGTACACACACAACAAAATGATTTTCATGCTTGGCCTTCATCAGAATGATTTCTCGCACACTGAAAGGATTATATAAAACATGTGTAAGATGCATGCTGTGCTATGAGGCTGAACGTTGGACAATGAAGATAATAGATTTTAGAAGAATGCTGACGACGTAAATGAGGATGTTTCGAACGATGTGTGGCAAGACACTTCGGTACAAAATCGCTAACAGTTTGTCAAGGAAACTGACAAATGTTAAAATAGTGATAAACATCTCAAAGGGTACCGTTTCAAATAATTGGGTATCTTTAGCATATAAATGTGGAGAGTTCGAAAAAAAGGATGCAAGAAAAGACAACTATGGGAAATGTGAGAAGAGGAAGAATATAAAAAATTGGAAGGATAAAGTAAAGGATAACATGAAGAGATGAAATTTGACAATTAAAGATGCTCATGAAAAAAGAATAACATCACGTTACTGATGACAACTAGTCGACCCTGATCTGCCGTGATACTGCAAAGCCTAACAACTACATTTCAGATTTTTTTTTATTTGCCATATTTATCCTTCATTCACGAGAAAGCGAATTGTGTCGCTATATTTTGGACAGGACGTCCGCAATCACTTGGGAGTTGCCATTTCCGAGGTGTCTGGGCCACTTGTCTCCCAAGCAAAGGCGGGGACGTCCCGTTAATGCCTTGCCCCAGGACACAACTACTGAACTTGCCTGCTTGTTCTCCACAACCTCCCCTAAATGCCCAGCGCCAAGCAGAGAAGCTGTGGATAACATTTTTTAAAGTCTTTTGGTACGACTCGACAAGGGGATTGAACCCCACGTCTACCGACTGCGAAGCGGACGCTCTAACCACTACGCCATCGCGCCGGTTATAAACCTTAATATTTTTTCGTTAATGGGAAGTTACAAATCACCACACGCGAAGACACAATCATTGTTTGTACAGTTAACAGGTTTGAGGCAAAGCTGAAAAAAATAGGTTTAGTTGTTCCCTTGTTGAACAATAATAAATGACGACAAAGTCAACATTCTCAAAAATATGATCTTTGTAATTGTTAGGTTTTGCATATCATGCCAGTGATGTTTCGGGATGATGGCCAGGCTTTAAAAGATAAACTAACTAAAATGAACAAATTGAATGCTCTGATGAGTAACACTAACATGCAAGAGAAATGGCAGAGTGCATAAATTGCATGCATACCATGCTCTAGCTCGTTCTACAACGTGATTGCCGGTCTCAGTGGTCACTTCAACCAACATCTGACTAAGTTCCAGACCAGCCCGAGCTGTATTGAGAAGAGCCATAGGGTTGGTCGGTCGGCAGACGTCAACTGAACTGAAAAAACGTAAACAAAATAATAAAATAAAAATGCTCATAAAAGCTACGCAGCTGCATAGAGACATTCTGTAGACAGGAGCGCGATAAAAACAAAGCAAAAGATGACAACACGAGTTTATAGGTCAAGAAATTTAAAAAATCCGCCAAAACAACTTCTATCATTTTATCGCCACTGTACTATAGTTTCATATCACTGACAATAGAGTCATGCCATCCAGTGGTGTAAGAATGAACTTTCTATCAGTCATGTCTATCTCTATATCGTGGTCGAGTAGCTAGGAGTACCGTTTACAATGGCAATGATCGTGAGTTCAAACCTGACGATGCCGGTTTCCTTGTATTCTAGAGACAGTGCCTTTATCGCAATTTTTCCTAATTTGAAGTGAAAATGCGCTATGCAAGCAGAGTTGGAGACTCTGAAACAGGTCTGAACTCAACACTGTTCTGCTACAACCGACAAAAAGTTCTTTGCAGGAGAAAAAATGTCACTTAGTCGCAGGAAAACTAATTAGCTTTGCAACAACTTGTCTCTACACCGCTCCGAAATGATCTGCAATACCGGCGCAGCTTCCCCCAACAATGCAACAGAAAGCGCTCTTTCTTACAGGCACAACAATGCAGAAACTAGGCAAATGAATTGAAATACACTATCTCGTGATTATAAGGCACTATCTTATCGCTTTAAGTTTCGCAGTAAACTGCACATAATTAAACGGTGATTTTTACCAATCTATAATTATAATCCGATTCTGGTGTTTGCCAATGGCAACCTAAATAACAGCAAATCTACTGTTGAAATTAAACTGCCATGACAAAACGTCGGCATGCTCAAAAGTACTTCAGTGATGAAAAAGACTTAAAGGCCAAGCACAAACCAGTGGTTTTTAAACTAAGATCTGTAGCAATCGTAAGTTGCAAAGTTTTAGACTAACTTATAGGATTCCCATCGTTAAGTTTCTCCTCAAAATATAGAATCATTACCCTGTAAAAAGCAGATGGGCCCTGATGGGGATTTTTCATTAATTTAAACAAAGAAAAAGGGTCCACCATTTCGAAAAGCTTGACAACCAATGATACAAACGTTAGTGAGGTAATTCTTACCCAGCTGCACTGATCTTTCCACAGCCTGTACCAACCGATAATACCACAGAAACCTCTTTTTTGTGTTTTAGTCTCTCTTTTTGGTTAGCTTTACAATAATTATGGATTTCAGTAAGTGCATCTAAAGTTGGATTGTTCGCGATTAAACCACCATCAAGAAAGCTGTCCATTGGACGGAAGTAAGTTGGCGCAGCTCCACTGCAACGTGCAGCTTTCCATAACGGTTGCTCAAGGGAAGGCACTGTTGTTTTTAATTTGTTGAGAGAATCAGAAGCTATCCGCTTTGCGTCTAATTCAACAAGAGATGAATTACTACCACTGCTTTCAGAATAGTTTCGAAACCAATGTAACTGCATTGGTTTCCGATCAGCTAGAGCCGTTGAAACAATGACTTTTGGGCCACTTGATATACTTTCCATAGTGCTATGTTCCCCAAATTCTCTCTTCAAAAACTCTTCCAAAGGCTCAGCACTGTAAGGTCGTGAGCCATTAAACACTTTATCCTTAAATCGAAAATAGAGTCTTTGCACTTGTACGGCATCTTTACCCTGAGATAATGCAAGTGCTAATATCCCGCCAGTACTAGTACCTGCAATCCAATCGAACAGATCTTTGGTTTGTTTTCCACAGAGCTTTTCTATAGCCATTAATATCTGTGTGGTAACCAGACCTCGAACACCACCTCCATCAAGACACAGTACTTTGTAACCTTCACTATGCACCACTTCTCTTCTTTTGAAAAACAATGGCTTCGGAGATGCAATAGTAATTCCACCAACAGCAGATAGCATACTCACAATGGTTTCTTTATTTTTTTTATTACTGCGAAGAGCCAATAAGCCAGGTGATTCACCAAAGTCATTTTTAATAGTATGGTCCGCCCCAAAAAGTAACAACATCTTGACAAGCATGACATAATCATGCTCAATTGCTAAATGCAAAGCTGAATTGCCGTGTCTTCCTTTACCATTGACTTTGGCATTGCCTAATATAATGGCTACTGCAGCTTCTAGTCGACCATGCAACACCATAACATGTAGTGGCAAATGAGAAGCATTGCTTAAAACTTCAGTTGGTGTATGGAATTCATAAAGTAAGTTGATTTGGTCTTTTTCCTTGCACCAATGCAAAGGTATACCACCATGCTTTTTACACCTTTCATTCACAAGTTTAGGGTCATGTTCAAGTAATAATTTCAATACTTTAGTACTTTTGTGTTTCACTGCAAAGTGGATTGGCAAGGCAACTGTTCCACAATGATAAGGATTGGCACCGCAAGCCAACAATTGCTTGCACATTTTGGGCCGATCATACTTGGAAGTAATATGCAAAGCTGTATCCCCATCACTATTCTCCATGTTTAATACTTTTTTGTTTGCCGATTCACAGAGAAATTGAAATACTTTGTCAGCACTGATGGTGCATGCCAGGTGCAGTACAGTGTTACCCTTATCATCCTGCTTGCTCAAATCAGCACCACCAAGCACTAAAGCTTTCAAAATTACTTCATCGTTTAACTGACAAGCAATGTGAAGAGGTGTGTAATGGAGTTCACACGACTGGCTATTAATCCATTTAGACACTCCCTGTCCATTACCATACACATCTTTCAAACCTGCTTCAACAGCAATGTGCGCTGGTGACCACAGACTTCGAGTCCTAATTAGAGTGCACAAATTCTGCAATGTAGTTGAAACATAGCATGCATTACTGCTACGACAAAGAACAAGTAACTTATCACAGAATCTTTTATATAATTCAAGAGCTTCTCTTTTTTTACTGGTAGATATATGAAAAAGACGTATTCTAGAATTTTTTACATTTGGATTTGAGAGAAATGCATCATAATAACCTGCATTTTCATGTAGGCTGAGTAAATCAGTGTCATCCAGCACTTCCGAATCACTGAACTTGTAAGAAGATAGATCTTTAACGGCAAAAGGATCAACTACAACTTCATTGATTTTGTTGAGAACGTAACTAGCAAAATTCATTGGTAAGCATAGAGGTATGTCACTTACAATTACACACTTAATAAGAATTTTTGCAACCTGTACATAAAAATTCATAATACGAAGAGCTCTTGTAAACCTGAGTATTACGTTCAATAATTTAGAGGAACCTAAAAACATATACCTGTTGCTGTTGGCAACAAATACTAACTTAAACAATCAAGTACTCAAAACTACATAAAAAGAAGCCACCAGATCAATGTAGCACAAACAGCTTTTTAACCTGAATGCAATGTTCAATAAATTTTTGGAACCTAAAACATTTACCACCTGAAAAGAAATATGAGCTTGAAAAAATGTTCAAAACTCCATAAAAACAAACTAACAGATCAAGGTGCCCAAGGTCCTTGAATATGTGCACGCGAAAACTACGGATTACTGCCAATAACTAAAGGGTCAGATTCCAGAACAAATTTTGAAACAGTAGTCAGCTTTGTATATCACTGTAAAATGTACCACTACAAGACTTTTACTGTAGTAAGTTGTTTATATTTATGTAGTTTGGTAGCCTTATTTCATAAAGTATTCAATGTAGAAGCTTAAGCCAGTGAATCAAAATAAAGTGTGTAATAACTGCAGAGCATAAACTATAATTATTACATAATGGAAATAAACATTCTACTCCACTACAGATTGTTCCATACATAAATGCAATCAGTAAAAGTGCTAAAGCACAACATAACGATTAGAAATAGATACTCACTACAAAGAAAATAACAGGTTTTTAATTTTTGGCTGCCAATATCTATTTACTGTTTTGGTGAGTACCTATTTGTAATTGTTACATTGTATTTTAGACCTTTTGATGATCGAATTAATGTATGAAACATCCCAAAGGAACAGAATGTGTATAACCATTGAGTGATAAGTTCTATAATTTCATGAAATCATCAACTCTTGTTAGCAAACAAGTACATTATATGATGCAATTTCTACTCAATCTCACGCTGTTTCTTGACACTTCAGAGAAGTTTAAATCAAACCAAATTAAACAGGTTTATTCATCAAGTAATAAAAAAATAAAACAAGATTGAGAACATATTCAAATTACTTGATGAGAAAAGAGTGAGAAACTGTTCACTCATCAACTCACCGCCATCTCAATGACAGTAGATATAAAAAAAAGTCAAAACAAAAGCAGAACATATCATATACGTCAACAAAGCAAAGGCACACATACCAAACGCAATTTAACAACATATCAAAGTCAGCAAAACAAAACACAAAAAGAAAACAAAATACAAAAGTATATTTACAAACAAGCCATGCCAATTTTCAAATATTGTAAGTGTAATACAAGAAGTTATATAATTTAATGTCTTATTTCATGGAATCAAATTAATTCTCCCAAGTCAGCAAACAATTTATCTAAATTAGATTCAACAGAATGAATAACGCAATTTGATTTGGCTGACAACCAAGCATTACAATAGCTTCAATTTTCTGAGGTAGTCATTGTGTTTGCATTGCTAATCTTAAGTATTCTCTCAAAAATTTGTACTTTATATATGTCATCTAACCTATGTACGTCAAGTTTTAAAAAAAAAGAGGGAATAAGTAGCGATTCAAAATGTCAATTACCTAAAATTCAAACAACCTCTTTTTGTAAATTAAGAAGTGATTTTAGGGTAGGTTTTGGAGCACTGCTATGAAGAAATACAATATTGCAGATAAGGCTACACAAGAGTATAACATGAGTAAAGTTTTTTTATTAATATGCTATTCAAGTTTGAAAATCACCAATAATTCTTTAGATCAAATGTGTTCAACCTGCATCATGCAATGCGAAGTTTTGTGGCCCAAAAAATGGATCCCAAATGTAGCAGCTTGTGACATAAATTTTGTGGCCATGGATGGCAAACTCATGAACTACTTGGGAAAAACCAATCTTCAAAAACAAAAAACCTCAAAAATGAAACTCAGAAAAATAGGCATAAAAGCTGCTACGAAAGTATTGATCCAAAAAAAAGGTCTTTACCATCTTTTAAGACGAACAACTATCACCAACCACTGCTTGGAAATTTAATTCTGTCTAGAGACAATATGAATTACAAACTCCAAGTGGCCTGCAGAATTTTCAAAATGTTTGAAATTGGTCCACCTTCAAAAAAGGTTGCACCCCTTGCTTTAGATATTTTACAGATCAAATAGGTAATGTGCAATTTCCTTGATAGTTTATTGTCTATCATCCCACCTAGATATTTAATTTCACTGACTATATTGACAGTATTTAGGCCAATTTTTATATCAAAATTGTGATTATTGTGTTTTTTAGATTAAAATCATAGAGTTTATTAATTCTCATTCATCTTACGATTTTTTCCAGTTTATAATTGTTTTGCAGATTGAATGCATTTTTATTTGTGGCAGTCACAAATGCATCATTGGCAAACAGGTTTGCACACAGTTTAGTGGCATTGAGAAGGTGACTAACTTATAAAAGAAAAAGCAGTAAACCCAATGTAGATCCCTATAGTAATCCACAGCTGACACCAGATTTAATTTTATCAATTACAGTATATTGTTTACAGTTAGCTAAGTAGCTTTTGAGCATTTGCAACAGTATTCCTCAAAGGGCAGATATTTGTTTCATTAGCTAATAAAATTTTATGGTCTATCATATCGATTGCTTCTGCCAGTCTAAAAATATTGAACAAGCAATACTTTTGTTTTCTAAATAACTAATTACCTCACTATACACTAGGATGACTGCAAGCTCAGGTGAAGAGTTTTCTCTAAATCCAAATTGGCGTCAAGAAGGGATTTCATTTTTATATAAATAGTTAACAATTTGCATACATAAGTATTTTTCAAAAATTTTTGAAACAGGGGAAAGTAGAGATAAAGGTCTACAGTTCACACATAGATGTTGATCTATGTTTAGTACAAAAACCATTTCAGCAGTTTTCAGCACATCTAGAAAGATACCTAATATAATGCACTGACTAAATAATTTAGTTAGGTAGGTGGCAATTACAGTTGTTAGTTTGATATATTTGAAAGGGCAATCAGATTTTGAACTTTTGGAAGGGCCTATTTCAGTGGTACAATGGAGTACTTCTTTAACTGTTTTTGGCTAAAAAAGAAAGAGTTCTTGCAGGACTTAATGATATTTTTGCATTGAAACAATTTACAAAAGGTTTATGTACTTTATTGGTTAAATTTACACCTTGAGAAGCAAGGAAACAATTAAATGCATTATATGTTCAGATTCTTCATGTAATGTATTTTCTTTATATTTTATGGCATTGATGTCGGATAAATTAGGATATTTATAATTTGTTGTATTGTTTACAACACACAAGATTATTAGTATGTTGAGAACTCTGGATCTGTTTTCCATAATATTTTATCTTGCCTCGTTTTTTAGTGTGTTACCATATACTTCGGCACATAAGGCAACTTACAGATAAGATGACCTAGACGTGCCACAACAGTGGCTAATGCCACAATTACAGGAAGCTAAAACAGAATTCATTTTTCAAGATGAGGCTCCTGCTCATTTTCTTAAAAATGTTTGTGATTACTTAAATGCTGAACTTTTTGGTTGTTGGATTGGATGTGCTTCTGGAGATAATAATTCCTTTTGTGACCTTCACACTCACCTGACCTAACCCCATGAGATTTTTTTCTTATGGGGTTACATTAAAGATCATGTCTGTGTACCCCTTTCCACATGATTTACCACAAGTGAAAGAAAGGATTGAATATGTAACTTGAAAATTTAGGTAATTTTCGCAACTGATAAATGCAAATTAGCCAAACTAAGTAGTTGTTACATAATCATAGCCTGGTCTACTAGCCAACTGTACAGTTTCTTCAGCAAGCTCTTTTCTTTACAGAACTTATTTTGCTCTGAGTTTTGAACTATCTTATGCCAAAACAAACTGATAAAACATGTTGCAATTGTTTGAAAAGAGTTCGAAAAAACCAAAAATCATTAATCTGCTCACAATGTTTACAGATAATTCATGTTAAATGCACTGGTAAGAACAGTCAAACAAATAATAATGGGATAGGCACCTGGAAGTGTAACCTGTGCAATGATTTTTCTTTTCCCTTTTCTTCTTGTTCTGATGATGTATTTGATGAATTGTACAAATCTAACCAAACAAATTCTAACGCTACCTTGCTATCTGCTTATGAACTAAACAAAATATTTGATGGCAGTTTTGGTGGTTTCAATGAAATCACATGCACTGAAAGTGATGACTTAACAGACGTTGATGAAATTTGTCTGTTTGATACAAATGATCGATACGTAACCAGTAGTAAAGCTCATACCAATTTACTGAATGACATTAATAATTCCTCAGATAACAACTTCACTGCTATTAGTCTGAATATAAGATCATTAAACAACTACAAAAATTTGGAAAAACTTGAAGGATTGTTATCATCACTAGCATTTAAGCCGAGCCTAATTGCTGTAACAGAAACTTGGCTAAAGCCAAACCAATCAGGACCACACACAAACTTACAGGATTATATATTCATATCTAACCCTCGATCAAAATTTCGAGGTGGAGGTGTAGGTGTAGGTTTCTATATCAAAAATGATGTGGTTTACTCTCATCGTACTGACCTAGAAATAATGAATGAAAAAGTATTTGAAGCAATCTTTGTTGATATTATGTTCAAAAATAAAACAATAACTTGTGGAAATATTTACCACTCTCCTAGTAAAGATGCTAATGCCCAATCCTTGTTTCAATCAATTCTAGAAAATACACTGCACAAAATAAGCAAAAGAGAATGCTTATTGTTTGGAGACTTCAACATAAACCTCCTTGACTGCGATGAACCTAATGTTGGCAACTTCATTGAAGTGATGTTGGAAAATGGATATAGGTCATTAATCAATAGGCCAACTAGAATCACACAAACCAATGGCACACTTCTAGACCACATTTGGACTAACTGTTGCAATGCACAAAAACTAAAGAGTTGTATAATTACTTACTCAATATCTGATCATCTAGTAACAATGATATGCATGTCCATCAAGAAATCACAGACTAAAAATATTGAGTATTACCGCTCCTTCAGTGACACAAAAATAGCCTTGTTTACCCAATGTGTATCTGAACTTGACATTACTCCTATCTTGGAAAAGTCTGATCCCGATGACGCATACAACCAGCTGAAAAAGCAGTATATGACTGACTTTGAAAAATAATTTCCAATAAAGAAGGTCAGTTTTAAAAACAAACCAAACAAGAGTTGGTTTGATAGAGAAGCTCAGGAATTGCTGGACAATAAAGAAAACCTTTTTAAACACTACATGAAAACCAAAACAAACCACTGAAAAACATTGTTTACCCAAGCTAGAAATTACTATTACAGAATCATAAAAGAGAAAAAACAGACTTATTATAAGTCAAAATTTAACATATTCAAGGGTGATATAAAAAATACATGGCGTCTTACTAACAACTTGCTTGGAAAACAAAGAAAATCTGATTGCAAAAAACTCAAAATTGATAGTAAAGAAATATATGAACCACAGGCTCTTGCAAATCATTTCAACAACCACTTTTCTACCATAGCCTCCAAACTGATGGATGAACTTCCACCAAGTGAAGCCAAATACAGTGAATATTTAAAACCATCCTCACGCTCGACAATGTTTGTATGGCCTACTTGTCCCATGGAAATTTCAAATATATTGCATAGCATGAAATCCAAATTAAGTGCTGGCATAGATCAAATACCATCAAAGCTATTGAAGTCGTCACCAGATAACATATTAGTTGCACTAAGCCACATCTTTAACTTATCGCTTAGCAAAGGAGAATTCATTAATGATTTCAAACTAGCTAAAGTATGTCCAATCTATAAAAAAGGTGACAGCAGCAACATTAATAACTACAGGCCTATAAGTTTGTTATCAAATGTTTCAAAGATTTTGGAAAAAATTATGTATAGGCGTCTGTGCACATTTTTGGACCAAAGTAATTTTTTCTCTGTCCATCAATTTGGCTTTAGAAAACATCATAACACCTCACATGCAATAACGTTCATGGTACACAAAATAACCGAATCCCTTTCCCATAAAGTACCCACACTCGGTATTTTTCTTGACCTGTCTAAGGCTTTTGACACAATAGATCATGATATACTGCTTCTTAAATTGCAACATTATGGAGTCAGAGGCATAGCTAATGACTGGTTTAAGAGTTACCTGACTGGTAGAACGCAGCAAGTAAAATTTAATGGCACTCTATCAAACATAATCAACCCAGTGACAAGAGGGGTGCCTCAAGGTTCAAATTTAGGCCCATTGTTATTTCTAGTTTATGTTAATGATTTCCAAAACTGTTTAAAATTTAGTATACTCTAACCTTATATTGTGAGCATAATCACCTTCTTAATTCTATCGACTGTAAAAGAATAGTAATACTACCCACATTTTAATATGTTGCAACATAATAGGCCAGTTTCTAACACAACGGTTGGCAGTTGTTAAACTCACAATTTATGGAACAGTGCTATTTTTATATGTAACACCACTTGGCAGAGCAATTAGTGCTTGAAACATGACAACCACATTATTATAATCAAGTATAGTATGTGCATTGCAGATATCATCTCTTAATGTAAAATAGGATTATCATCTGTTTAAATGATTATGTTGCTGTGTCGTATGTTTACGCTTGGCCCCTCTCAACACTGCTTTCTCATCAAAAATACAGGTACGCGAAGTGAAGGTAAAATTTTACTCTTTTAATTCTGCAAGTAACAAACTACTAACATTCATGCAAACATAAGAACTGGGGCTGTAGGACGAACTATTTATTGATGAACTGTTACTCTCAGGTAACACATTAAAACCTTTGTGTTGAGATGAGCTAAGCTACGTGTCTTGTAAGTTAATAATGTACATGTGTTTCGTAGATATTACATGTGTTGTGCTGTTTTTTTTTGTTTTTTTTTTCCTTCGACCAGTTGCTTAATGAAAGGGTTTCCGGACCCGGTGAGGTTTCATTTTCAGGGTGGTTTTTCTTTCCTCACCATGCTCAGATGAGCTAAAAAACAGCCTTATAGGCCGGTTGCACCACCCATTGACCACCTACGTAGCCGTGTCTCGCACTGGTCATCTTTCTGATCCTTACTATTTCGAATGTTCTAACTTCTTATTTACAAAATAATATGATCTACAACTATAAAATCTCCTGCGTTTTTGTTTTGTTCTGTTTGTTTTTTTCAATTCAATTAAACTGTCCTTTAATTGCCTAAATCTAGGGTTTAGCGGCCATGCAACTATTGCTCTAGTTTTATGGATCCACTGTTTTCATTTGCATGTTTTAACGTCTGACGTTGTGTCGCTTCTTCCTTTTCTTGACTCCATTTCTCTCATTATTATTGTTGTTCAGTGTCGTGTGTAATGGTGGTGGTCATGAATAAAATAAGAATGAATGAATGAATGAATGAATGCAGTCTCTGCAATCAATTCTGATAAGTTGGAGAGAGTGTGGCAAGAATTTAATTTTACAATTGATGTCTGGCACATCACCAAAAGTGCACACATCAAGCACCTGTAAAATTTGGTAACTATATTAATCCACTGATATGCCTCGTTTTGATGTATCTGCTATAACAGTAAAATAACAAACCATAAAACTACGGAGATACATATAAATCACCCTGTATGAGAAAATATTTGTTTTACTTTGTTATTACTATAGAAATGGTCAAGACAATAAACTGAATGATATGTGAGTTGCACTTTCATTAAATTGTTTGCAACCTAAGCTGAGAAATTTTTATTTTTTAAAAAATAGAATAGATTTTTTCAATTTTTATAAAAAAAAATATTTTATAAAAAAAAACTAAGAAATTTTTATAAAAATTTTTTTTTTTCAATTACTGAACAAGTCAATATAAATGTCTTCACAAAGACATTACTGACTTTTACTTATATCTAACCCTTGAAGGATCATAAGATTTTAATTCAAAATATTGGAAACAATTCCATATTTGCTTGTTAGCAACGAGATTATAATAGATTCTACAAAAGTGTTTTTTACATCCCAATGACATAACAATTAACCCTAGGGTAACATATGTGCTACATTGATCTTTAAAGGGTTAAAACAAAGATACCTCAATTAAATATGTTTAAAAGTGGAATATTGGAGATCAGATGGCAATAAACACCTCTTACCACTGGCACATTCAGGGAGGATTTAAGAGGATAGTTCCCTTGTTGTACAAAAAACAAGCCAATAAAACACAAGGCCTATCCCCAATAACTCCTATGCTCATGGTTTCTCAGGCTTTTGCACAAAGCCAAAAAAGAGGAAGCTTTTTTAAAACAAAACCTGTCATCACATCTCATTTGCTACACATCTTGTTGAAGTTAAAACATGTCAAGAGCTACAAATAGTAAATGTAAAGAAAGTACGCATGCCTTTTATAAAATGCAGAGTGAAGGACAGTGAACCAAAACATGAAATTTCAAGCAAATGCAAAAACATAAATTACAACAGAAAACAATTAAACAATATTTGATTGATAAGAGGCTGTTACTTGTTGGACATTTTAAATAAATTTACATCCTGTTTTAGTTGGAAAAACAAGTATTTGGAAAAACCGAATAAATAACAATCATTTTTCAATCTTTGTTCATAATTGCTAAAAAGTTTGCAAGTGTTTTATTCTATTGTTTTTTACAATTTGTATGCAGATTTGCTTAGCATGGCAATGAAGTTTATTTTATATCGTTTGTTTACCACTTTGTTTGGATAGGACATTGCTGAACTAAAAACTAATATTGAACAACTCGTTGCTGTTAAGTGAATATTTGAAGGACCTGTTTGGTTATGTCGTAAATTATTCTTTGCTGACACAACCATGAATTTTTGTAACAACTTCTCCAACAAGTTGCAGATAAAAAATGTGGATGTAATGAAAAAATTAATCATAAAATGATTTTTAATCACCATGATTTTTCTTGGAAAATTCTGAAATTATTTTATCAGTACAAATTTTATTTTGCAGTGAACGTTCATGAAAGCCAAGTTGTTCAAACATTCTTCTACCATGGTATTGCATAGGTACGCTTTAAGGTAGCATACCTGGGAGAATGATTGTTCTGCCGTGGCTATTGTTGCTAAAAGGGTCAACATGATTCAAAAATTTAACAAATAATGAATAAAACTATAAAACTACACTTAATGAGTTAAATTACAAAATTATATTTGCTACTTACAACTGCCAGCATGATTTATATTATTTTAAACAAACATTACTACTCAAGCTAAGCATTTAATTTTTTACAAATTTAATGCCCTCATTATGTGGCAATGTTAACCTCAAACTACAATGGCTTACAAAACTATGAAACTATAAAGGGTAAGGTTACATCAGAGCTGTCAAATAAGTCGGATTTTTTGAGGGCATGCTTGATTGAGTTAACAGTTTAAGCTTGAATTGAAAGAGAATTTCTGGAGTAGACTTAGAATGATTTTAATAAATATGGAAGTATAATGCAGTCAGTTCTGATACCATGCCCCAGAATTTTTGATAAAAAACCATTCCACAGACTACGCAAAGACCCAAGTGTAAATTTTGTTTTTTAATTTTAACTGGAATTACTTGGCCCAATGACATCTCTGGGCTACAAAAAATAAGCAACAAAATGGAGTAAGCTAAGTTTTGGGAGTAGTTTTTGTTGAATCAATTGAAGCTTATATTTGATTTTTTGGATTTTTGATACAAAGCCATTCCACAGACTACGCAAAGACCCAAGTGTAAATTTTGTTTTTTAATTTTAACTGGAATTACTTGGCCCAATGACATCTCTGGGCTACAAAAAATAAGCAACAAAATGGAGTAAGCTAAGTTTTGGGAGTAGTTTTTGTTGAATTAATTGAAGCTTATATTTTAATTTTAGATCAAAGCCTAACTTCAGCAGAATGCAAATGTTTAGGCAATACTCTGAGGTCCCATATTTCAAATGACAAAATGTGTTGAATTTACACGTACAAATTTTATATTCAATGTTCTGAGTTTTAAACCCACAGTCTTTCGATACAAGTCTTGACACTCAATTCATCATGTTGTGCTGTTGGTAATTGCATTTTGACCCTTTTGCCCCGCGTATTCAGGATTTGCATTCAAGCGCGCACGCTTCTTGCTTTCAAATCAGTGTTGCGTCTTTGCATTATTGCTGATGTGCTGTTACAGCTGTGCTATTTCTAGCGCTGTTCGCATTCTCAGTTGGTTAAGCTTTGCTCACTTGCTGCTTGCCTTATTCAAATAGACTGAGTCAAAAAATGTTTGTGAACGAGATTAATTGAGAAATTTACAACTGGGAGAACCATTGAAAGCATTTGTGTGAAATACCTGTCAGAAAATAATTGTTGGATATTGTCACTGTTGTTTTGAATTACCAGTATGCTGAATGTCTTGCATATATATTTGGAACGGTTCCGCCATAGTCCGGTAAGCCCAATTGTAATATTTGCTTTTGTTGCCTAATTTCCCGCTGCATTTTTCTTTATATTGACTGTTTAATATCTAAATTATTGATCCAAAATTCAAGCATAACTTGTAGTAGTCTGATCCTGTTTTGAACCCGTAGTCTGATCCCTGATCCCGTTTTTGTGTATGTGAACTTGTGTGTAATCGAACCTGCATTATAATCTTATTTGTGTGTGTTTCATTTGCTAATTCATCTCCGTATTTCAGATAACCGTACTTCTTCATGCTCCACCACGCTAATACCACTTTAGTATACTAAATATCTACAACTTCAGGTGGAAAAGTGAATTTTGGAGTGTGCATAAATTCAGCTATACATCCTGTCTCAGCAGCCTCAGTTTTCCAAAGACCGATTTTAAAGGCTGTTGTTACAAAATGTACAATGGAACACTTCCAGTCTTCTTCATTAATTTTATCTTCCAGGAACTGAACTCTGTTTTGACAGCAAGTAATAATATGAGTTCACAAGCAAACAACTTGTCAAGATTGTACCTTCCATCATAATAAAAAAATTTGAATTTCTAAATTAAACAGTTTGCAAATCATGACTAATTTTTTGAAATTGAACTGATGTTGTTTTAAAAGTGAAGGAACCAATGTAAAGCACTTCACAGCTTTCTCAGCACATGTGTCAAATCTTGTTTCATATTGATGTAAAATACCACTGTCATTCTGGCAGAATAATTCTCTTGTTTTAAAAAACACGAAAAAAAGATCGTTACTACGTGAAAATCACGTGACCGACTAACGCACCTAAAAAGACATTAAAAGAAACTTAAAACAAGAGGATAAAAGAAAGAAACGCTATTAACAAAACAAAATCTTACACTTTGTCGGCTAACATGACTAAACAATTCAGCATCAATCCAAACTAATGGAAAAAAACATCTATTCCCACGTTTGTTCCTCTCAAATCATATATTTTTGGAAAGCTCATTAAATTTCCTATTATTCTCATGATGTGTGGTAAGGAACATCGGTTGCTTTCGTACAACAGAATGACAGTGAAATTAAGCAAATAATAGATGGCCTTTGCCGAAACTTGAAATGTCAAACCACTTGAGATGACTTAAAGTAGTCAGAAATTAAAGGTCCTTCCACACGTTTGTTCCTCTCAAATCATATATTTTTGCATCATCAGACAATATGTTATTGTGTTACTCTTTATATGGTTACACATTGCTGTCAAGTTCTTTTAAAATATTTAGATATTAGGCCTACTCTTATTTACAGCTGATATGAAACAGAAAAAACTAGTTCTTCACTTATGAGTAGGTTTTGTAATATCTGATAATTTGTGCATCTTTTGTCTTTTTAGAGCATTTAGTCAACCATTTATAATCTAATTGTGATGGTAATTTGCGCTGTTGGAACTTGTAATTCCAGGTCTGGAAGGGACAAGAAGATAGCTTTTTTTTCTTTTCCAAAAAAGCTGGACTTGAGATGCATTTGGATATTAAAATGCCAAAGAAAGTATTTTAGTCCGACAACACACTCCAGAGTATGTGAAAAGCACTTTATTGAATCAGATTTTGTTTTGAACTGCTCATTTGCTAAATCACTTGGATATGAAAAAACCTTAAGACTGCAATTAAAGCCTGAAGCAATACCAACTGTTATTCCAGAGTTCAAAAAAACTGTGAAGCTCAAAACAAAATCACCGAGAAAGTCCAAAGCTTTGGAGAAACGTTGACAAATAGAGGTTTGCATAATGTTTTGTAATCATTGTGATTGTATTTGTTAGGTGTTTGAGTAGCTTATGGTAGTTGTTGGTTTTTGGTTACCTGTTACTCTAAATATTTTATTTAACCTTGTAAAATCTGTTAGCATAATTCTCTCTGGGCAATTTTTTTTATCAGAACACCTGCCATTTATGTGGTCACTGTCATGCTTTTGCTATGGCACTTGTTGTTGAAGAACAGCTGCTGTTGTAAAGTTTTCTGGTACTTCTGGTATCAAAGGCGTTAGAAATTGCACAATAGCAAAAGTCTTCTGTTTAGCTGGTATACTATTTAACTGCATTGATAAGGGAAAACCATGCTTTATTAAGATCAGTGGCAGTCATTTTGAATTTCTTTTTTTCAGAAAGGGCATTGTGTGACATTTTTACTATGTACAAATACTGCATACCACTAAATGTGTTCAATAATTTGGAGCAGCATACATATTGCATAACTTCAAGCAAGTTGATCTTAAAGATTTTGCTCTGTCGATTGTGCAAAAACACTTTCATTCAAGTAATTCTGAAAAGGATTACCATATGTCTGATGAAGTTACTAGTATGGAAGACAGCTGCATCAGTGTTGATGAAGATGTAGTTGTCAACAGTAAACAAAATGATTTCTCCACCCAAACCAAAAACGTTGTTGTAAGTATGTATTTTATCCTTATTACTACATAGCCTTCTATTTTTACTCACAAGATGTATAAGTACTGTATTTCATGAAGCTGTGCGCCTATTTTGATTTACAGTTCATTGCGCAAAGTGCTTTGCCACTGCTCTAATATGTTGATGCATTTTACAATTTGTGGCTAAACATTTTGTGTTATTCAATGGAAATCACTATACCAGATCTTGCATCAAGTGATCTTTTAATTTTGTTTGAAATGTGTAAGAATTTGTTCATCTTGTTGACAATTATTTTTATTATGCTTTGTTGACAGAAAACACGACATGTGAGGGTACAGGTGGAACAGGCTCAAACGCAGTATTGCATTCAAGGCACTCAAACAGAAGTAACACTTATCAACCAGAAAAGCTTTTTAGACGATACCGTGATGGATGATAATCCTGAAGATTTTAACTGGGTACCAAATGTTGATCAGTGCCATGAAAACATTTTCATGCCCTCTGGTGATGGAAATCCTACGCCAGATAAAAAAAGAAAGTTTATGGTTTTTGAAACCCAACTTCACTTGCTGACAGATTTTTGTCACGATTGTGGAAAACAACAACTGTGCATGAAGAAAGATATAAATGGGACATGTATTACGTGTTCCTATTTATGTGAATGTGGGTCATCGTTTTATTGGATTAGCCAGCCTCATTCTGGTACCATGCCTTACGGCAACCAGCTTACTGTTGCAGCAATAACGTTTTCTGGCGGAAATGCAACTCGGATCTTGAACATGATGAAGCATTTGAAATTGGCATGCTTCATTGAAAGAACCTATTTTAGGTTGCACCAGTTTTATCTCATTCCATCTATTCAAGAGTTGTACAATTTAAAACAAAACATGCTTTTAAGTCAGTTAAAAAATTCCATTCGAGTAGCTGGTGATGGCAGATGTTGTTCACCTGGTCACACAGCAAAGTATGGGTCCCACAGTTTTTTGGAAATGGACATGGGCAAAATTATACATACAGAACTAGTACAGGCAAGTCGTTGTATGTACTCAAAATCTTCTATACTTTGTACATAAGCACTTAAATTTTGCTAATGTGTTGCATACTAAAGTGAACTACTTGGTTTGTGGAACAAAAATGTATACTACTGTAAGTAGTGTAAATACTAGTTTTATATGCTATTAGCATAAATTGATGTATTTAACACATGTTTTCACACTTATTGGTATGATATGCGTCGCCTTTGTGGGGAATATTTTTTTGCTTTCAAAATCAGTTAAAATTCATATTTACGGATCTGAGTACATTTGCGGAAGTAGTCTATTGCTTTTAATAATTATTCTCCACTTCAGAGCAATGAAGTTGTCAATTCACATCACTTAGAGCTGGAAGGTTTGAAGTGCTCTTTGGAAACTTTAAAGCAAGCTGACATAAAAATTTCACATTTGATTACTGATTGTCATTCACAGGTAATTTTTATGCGTTTTTTTTGCAAAATAGGCCAACTTGGATTAGTTTCACTCTAGGGCAGTAACATTCCCACATGAGCATCCATTCATATTAACGTTCTATTGCCTGCTGCTTTGCGAAGAAACCATAGCATGCATTTCTTGGCAATTTAAGAAAGAAGGGGTAAATAGGACAAAGCAGTTTTTACTTTTCAGATAAAAGTTTATCCGTGATAATCATCCCAGAGTAATTCATTGGTCTGATGTTTGGCATGTGGCTAAAGGTATGAGTAATATCTATCACTTTCCAGATAGTATGTTATTTACCAAAATAGACACTAAGAATAGCTTGGTATTTAGGTCGAAGTTTTCTGAAGTCAAACTCTTTGTAATGCTTTTCATTCTTAGAGCATATTGGACACTTTTCTAACTTTTTCTATTTGTTTTTATATTTTGGCTCTTGTTGGTGACAAAATAATTTTTAAAGAAAATACAAATGCTCCCAAATGTAGTATAAATAATTCTTATGTGATATTTGTGAAATGTAAGGGTATCAGCTGTGCTTTAATCTACAAAGTACTTTGATGTTGATTTAATAGCATAAGATTTCTGCCTAAAATCCTAAATGCTTTCTTTTTTAGTTATTATCTATAAAAAAACTAGTATGTGCTGGAAGAAGAAAAGGATGCGAGAAAATTGCCCTGTGGGCAAAATCAATTTCGAACCACTTGTATTGGTGCACAGCCAGCAGTGACAATGATGCAGAATTAATCGTCTCCAAATGGCTGTCTATCACCAATCATGTTGCTGACATACAACAGGGCCACAAGGGAAAGTTTCCAGTTTGTGAGCATGGTGACATTACAGAGGAAAGAGTGTGGATGACACTAGGTGCAATCAAATGGATTTGGCTTAATAGTGTAAAATAATCTTTTTAGTTTTGGAGTGATATACATTAGTTTTATCATAACTAGCATTAGCTAGTTGGCCTGTATTGTGTAGTAATTATTTATGTACTGCATATTGACTGAAGTTGCATTATATCATTTGCATGATTATTTAACATGCTTATCATCACCTTTAGACTTATATTTCCATTTTTTTAGGTTGCAAGCCCCACAGTGAGGTCAGCAAAGTTGTGAAACAAAATCTGCTCTTAAGAGATTTACCAAAGTTATCACTGGCTGAACAAACGTCATCTCTTGAAGCATTTCATAAAGTGGTGTGTCACTTTGCTCCAAAACTGGTGCATTACCAGAATGCGTAAATGGAAGCAAAGTGAGGCGAAAGTATACGCTGTGTTACGTTGTGTCAATATATTTTGTTGGTTTTTATTTTATGTATACAGTAGTGTCGAACCTAAGTTCTGTGATCGTTATTCATTATTTGTTAAATGTATCGACATGCTGTCAAATTAATTTACTCGCTTTGAACAGCCTACGACTGCCCTCGTTTGAGCTGTCAAACAATCAAAAACTAGGAGATGATACTGGTGTTGGTTTCTGGTTAAATTTTCGTTCTAAATTTTGATGTGGGTGAAAGAAGCTTGTGAACGCCTGTGTAAGAAAACTTGTAAACCGAATCGTGTGCTGTCGAATCGTGTGCTGACGAATCGTGTGCTGTCGAAACGAATCTCGAATGAAACGAATCTTGTGCTGTCGAATAGAATTGTGTGCAATCTCTACAATAAAGTCAACGGTCGAGTTTACAAAAGCTTATGTTAAGCCAGAGGTGAGCAGGCGCACCAAAAGGAATTAACACGCTGCACTAGATGTAATATAATGCTATCTCTGGATATGACTTACTAAGCTTCAATCATGTTAATTTAGTTTTTTTCCAGGCTTTTCCTTGCTGTCCTTCATTTTAATGAAAACAGCAATCACCGTCAAGCTACAAATTCGCGAGGTGAACCCATGTTCACGGTTTCTTATCCCAAAGGAAAAACCTCTTCTGAAGGTGTTGCTAAACAAATAAAAAGCCATCAGACTTTCAGTAAGTAAACCCATCCTTTACCATCATTGCGCAAAAGTTTGTAGTTGATTTCCCGCTTCCTATTAAACAGTGGGTGTGGCAGATAAGTATACACGAAGTGAAGCTTTAAACATTTAGTTTAAACAGGGACAACTTTGACCTAGAACGCAGTTATTTTTTTCACCACAATATGGTTATTTCCAACTGCCTTAAAGAAGTGTTGTTCCACATCGCCCTGTTTTTCAAGCACTGGAGGTTATTAAACAAAATTCTTCTTTTCTGCCATGGGGCAGAGGGCCACCAGTAATAACAGGCCAACTTGACAGAGAATCCAGCACTTAGTTAGGGAGGATAAACTTGTCATAACTTTTCCTTACCCCTTGTCACCACAATTATTGCAGGTTTGCTGAATTTTTGGCGTAGTAGCTGATGCCGTTCAGCCATCTCAGAAAGATGGTAATTAAACACTGCCATTTATGTGAAACCAAACTTGCTATATGTACTTCACCTTTTAAGTGATTGTGCTCATGTACCCAATTACCGATCACTTCTGTTTTAACAAACCTTATCAGCGCATTTTTCTACCATATAACAGCAGACTAGCATATAACAGCTATCTTATAGATTACATTGAAGAATTAATGCGCAACGTTATCTTAAGAAGAGAGGCGAATCCGACTTATCAATTGACTGCTGGTTCAAGGTTTTCTTTTAGACCTCCTCCACTAGCTGAAAATTGCAAAGAAGTCAGTAAAACTGAAGTCATCCGCCATCACAAATCCCGCTTCAATCTAAATAGCATTGATGGCAGTGCACTGGTGTAATAGTATAATTGGAGACTTTGCTTTGCTATTCTGCTCAGTGCTCAATTTTATTTGTTTTTATCCTCAAAGGAATTGTGTAAAATATGTTAGCCAAATTAAAACTTGTCATATAGTTTATTTGCGAGTGTTCAATTATGTTTATTTATTTCATTAACATGTATATCTAAAGCCACAGTAGTGTTTAGAGGTAAACTTTTTCCGGATTTTTGTAACGACACATGCAGGTAGAATCTTTCTATTTCTTTTGCCAATTCTCTTCCATATCCAGTGTGTAAATCTCCAATAGGCAATGTATCGATAAGTTCTAAAATATTAGCATTTATTACCAATCCAGCTGACCACAGCAATTAACCTTTCTATAAGCTTACTCATGAATCTCTTCATCTTCTTTAGGTGGCCCATGGGTTTCTTTGTATTCATAAAATGATGTTTCAAAAACGTCTATATCCAAGCAATTGGCTTGAAAGCCTGAAGATAGTGTTATGCACCTAACACCTTTTTCGTTTCTTTTTCTGTCAATCTCTGTGACAGACAGGCAGCACAGACATTCTTTTTCGGTTGGCATACTCTTACAGTTTCCACAGCCACACCTTTTACAAAAAAATATGATTTTCACGTCTAATTAACACAAAGGTTGTATGTATCTTACACAAGCCAAAGTTTTTTCGTAACAAAAGCAGTATTGCATTCGGCCAGTGTCACCATGAAAATAAACTATGAAATAGGTTGGTGGATATGCCAATGCTACTCACAACTTACCAAATGTTGATGTCAGATATTCTTAGTTCATTTTCTGCATTATCTTCATCATTTGTATCGCTGCTGAACGAGCAATCAGCTGTGTTGTCTAAGCAGCTAGAAGCTGGTGGCTCAAACTGATACGGCAATACAAGCGTAGGTATATTCAATTCTTCATCTTCACTTATGCTGCTGTGACTGCTGTCATTTGCATGTTCCATTTCCATAATGAAAGCAGTGGTAGTCCTCAAAATTAGTCCACTTTTGACATAGAACTAGTTGCGGTTTTTCTTAACTTGCATAATGATTGTGCAACAGTGCACACATACAGTGCCGGACGAAAAGGTTGGTTCACTTTGCAATTTTTTAGTTTTTTAGTTATATTTTTATAAAAGTTGCATCAAACTTGAATTTTCTTAAAAGAATATATAAAACAACATATGTTTTTTGATAGGCATATGCTAAATGTAAAAAAAAATGTATATTTACTTAATAATTATTAACTTATTTACGATGTGCTCAAAGTGATGGTGTCAAAAAGGTTGACTCATAAACAAAGACAATGAATTATAATCATTTTTATAACAAATCATTACATCACATTCATTTTTTCACTGTGCCTGGCAAAACTACTTGCCCAGAAATTAGAAAACTGATAATCGACAAGCATTTGGAAGGCTTTTCAAGTCATTCCATATCTGGAAGCTTCAATTGTCCTCAATCAACCGTTTCCAGAATTATTCGTCTTTTCAAGCAAACTGGGGATACAGAAGCTAAGAAAAGTCCTGGGCGTCCAGGAAAAACGAATCCAACCATGGAACGATTGATATACAGGAAGTCCAAGGCTGACAGATTCAGATCCGTCAAACAGATTTCGCACATGCTTCCACCTCACGACTTTTCTATTCGCACAATTCAAAGAAGATTGTGCGAAAATCAATTGGTGGGACATATTGCGCAAAAAAAGCCTCTTGTGAATCAGAAAAATAGAAAAGTCAGATATGAATGGGCTAAAGAACATTTGGGTTGGAGCAACAGCAAATGGAGTTGTGTGTTGTTCTCCGATGAATCCAAGATTCAAAGGATCTCCAGCCGTGGAATTGTGTATGTGAGCCGTGGGAGGAACGAAAAATACAAAATTCGTTGTACTAGGCCCACAGTCTAAGGAGGTGGAGGCGGTTTGATGGTGTCGGCTTGCATGACTGCCAAAGGACCTGGACCAATCATTCGTGTTGATGGCCATGTCAATGCCAAAAAATACATTGACATCCTCACAAATGTTGTTGAGCCGTACATGGATGAAAATATGCCTATTGCATTCATCTTTCAACACGATAACGCGCCATGCCACCAGGCAAAGACCGTTTGCGACAAAATTGAAGAGATGGGATTGCAGGTCTTGCCATGGCCTGCTCAGAGTCCTGACCTCAATCCCATCGAGAATGCCTGGAAGGTGCTCAAATCTCACGTCTCTTGTCAAAAGTACGCGCATGAGGATGATCTGTGGCAGGCAGTTTAAAAAAAATGGAATGAAATGACTGAAAATGAATGTGAGAATTTGGTCTTTTCCATGCGGCGCAGGTGCCAAGAAGTGATTAGAGAAAAAAGGATATCCAACTCATTATTAATCAATAAATGATACTAAGTTATTATGACTGTGTTTTTGTAAATAAAAACAATAAAAAATATCGAAATTTTCGATTTTAACTTCAAAACTTTTCATAAATTTAAAAAATTTAATGTAAAAAAATAAAAAATTGCAAAGCGAGCCAACCTTTTTGTCCGGTACTGTAGGTGCACTTCAACATAATGGCTTTCGCTACAGATGTACATCTATGACATCATCACCCTCAAAACCACCAATTCACAACAATCGTGTTTTCACCCTCATTTACAACTTCCCACTTGCTTGTATTGCATTAAAAGTTTAAAATATCTTATCACAGATACGTTTTTTCTTCAAATTTGTAAAAAAAAAAGGTCAAAATTTTCGTGTCAGTTAACCTTTAATAGTCCTTATATAGCACTCTGATATTTCAGCTCAATGCAAGCATTCCCACAGTTCCTCTCTGGGTACCTTGTCGTATGCCTTATCCAAGTCAATAAAGGCACAGTGCACTGCCTTCTGCCCTTCAGTCCACTTTTCCAACAGCATCCTCAAACAGAAGATTGCATTAGTGGTACTCCTTCCTGGCCTGAACCCAAACTGTTGCTCAGCGATCGTCACCTCCTTCCTCATCCTTGCTTCTGTTACCCTCTCTCACAGTTTCATAGAGTGGCTCATCAACTTAATACCCCGGTAGTTTCCACATTCTTTGATATCTCCTTTACCTTTGTACGAATGTACAAGCACGCTCCTCCTCAATTCATCTGGCATCTTCTCCCCTCGTAGAAGTCTATTGAAGAAATTCGCTAGAAACTTCACACCTTTATTCCCTACAGCAATTCATGCTTCCACTGGAATGTCATCAGGTCCTTCAGCCTTTCTCTTCTTCATCTTCCTAAACCCAGTCCTGACTTCTTCTTCAAAGATATCTTCCACGTCCCTTTCTCTCTCTTCTGTTCTCATTTCTCTTCTTTCTCTAGGGTTTTCCTGGTTGAGTAAGTTGTCAAAATATTCTTTTGATCTCTGTTTTACTTTCTATTCTTCCATCGCATCTCCCCAGTTTTACTCTTGATTACTCTTACTTGTTGCACATCCTTGCTTTGTCTGTTTCTCTGCTTTGCTATCTTAAACAACACATTTTCTCCCTCCTTTGTTTCCAATTTTTTGTACAGCTCCTCGTATGCCTTGTTTTTGCCTTTGCCACTTCTCTCTCAGCTTGTTTTCTTGCAGTTTTATAGGCCAACTTGCTTGCATCATCTCTGATGTTATCCCATACCTTTTTCACTTTTCTCCTATCCTTTAGTTTCTCCTGGACTTCCTGGTTCCATGACCAAGTCTCCCGTCTATTTGCCATGCTAATTTTTCCCAATGTTTCATCCAATTCCATTTTGGCAATACTCCATATCATCTCAGCTACTCTTTGCCAGTCTTCCTGTCCACCAAGTATTCTGCTTTTAATCACTTCCATTTTGAATTTGTTCTTTACTTTCAAGTCTTTCAGCTTCCACCATTTTATTTTCTGCACTGGTTTCGGTGCTTTCCTCCAATTTGCCCAGATGATTATTGCACTGACTACTATTCTGTGCTGTTTCACTACACTTTCACTGGCAATCCCCTTTGTATCCACCACCTCCTTGATCCTTCGTCTTCTCACCATAATATAATCTACCTGCAAATTGCGTCCGTTACTGTCGTAAGTGACTCTGTGTACTGGTTTCTTTACAAACTAGGTGTTAGTGATCGCTAGTTCCATTCTCTTAGCAAAATCCACCACTGCTTGTCCTTCATTATTTCTCTTCCCCAATCCATGTCTGCCTTCTTCATCACCACTGTTCCCTTCTCCTACATGTGCATTTAGGTCTGCTCCCACCACAATTCTTTCATTTCTTGGTATCTTTTCCACTGTCTTACCTAGGTCCAGCCAAAATGCTTCCTTTTCTTGACATTTGCACCCCACCTACGGTGCATACGCACTGATAACATTCAGCATAACACTACTAAGTTCCATCTTCAACCATATTATCCTGTCTGTTACTCTCCACAATTCCATTACCCTATCCACATGCCCTTTTTTCAATATGATTCCCACAGCATTCTTTTTGTTTCCACTTCCAAAGTATTACATTTTATATTCTCCACCTATGCATCTTGCTTTCTATCCCTTCCAGCGAGTTTCCTGCACAGATAGCATGTCCACCTTTCTTCGCTCCATAAGGTCCACCATTTCTCTTCCTTTACTGGTCATGGCTCCCACGTTTAATGTCACGACCCTCTCAGCTTGATCTTCTTAGCTTTCTTCCTCTCTTCATTTTGCTCCTTCTTTTTTCTCCATTGCTTTCCACCTCTTCTTTGCATCCAAGTACCATGTCCACCAGTGGCCCTTGGTGCCCAGTCATTGGTAACGATTGTTGATATCCCGGGCCTTGACCAATCTGGTATAAAGTCAGATACGATGCTCATTGAAAACATTTGGCCAGGTTTTATGCCAGATGCCCTTCCTGTCACAACCCTCCCCATTTATCCGGCCTTGGGACCGGCACCAAGGCTGCTTAGATTTGAACAACCATAGAGGCTGGGTTACAACCATAGCATGAAATAGGATCGTAAAAACTTGAAAGACTTGACTGACTGCAACCTATCATAACACAGAGACCTTGGATTATAATTCGGGGTCAATATGGGCTAGACCAAGGGTCGGCAACCTTTTGCACTTAAAGAGCCATTTTAACCCATATTCCACAAAATATAAACCACTGGGAGCCACAAAACTAGTTTCACAATAAAAGGAAAACAACTTTATTTTTTTGGTTTTATTAAAAAAATTGTCATGCATTGCATTTATAAAAGCAGTCAATGCAATCAGACTTAGTTAACGTGATTTTTGTTCTTGCATCTCAGTGCAAAGCATCTGCATATCAGGGCTGTAGGATGTCACCTTCATCTTCCCACAGAATTGTAAGCTGTCATCTGTGAGACGTGTGCGATATCTGTGTTTAATGCAGATAATGTTTGAGAAGAGTTGCTCAGGTATGTATGTGGATCTAAAGAGCGACAGGATTCCAAGTGGATACTTTTCATGTTTTCATACACATTGGAGAGAGCATTCCATGTTTTGAAAATCAATTATTCCAGTTTTGGGAAGTTTTCAATTTTACTCCAATTGTGACCCTGAGCAAAATCGGCCTTCTGACAGGCTACATCTTCAAGATCAGCTGTCAGGCTTCTAAACTAGGATATCCATAGGTCTTTGTCAGCTATGTTGGCCAATTATATTTCAAAATCAGGTTGACTAACACCATCCAATGCAATATATTTAGGTCGGATAGATTGATGGTGGAAGAAGAAACAGGAAAGAATAAAGCCTTCTTTTCTTTTCTGAACTCACAGAAGTGTGTCCCAAATGAACTTCTTTCAAACATACGACAAATCGCTTAAACTCTTCCCCTCTGGACAGCCACGGTACTTTATTGTACAACAAGAGATCAGAGTACATGCTATCCACCTCGTCCAATAACATAGGGAACTGACTGTAATTAAAAGCTTTTTCCATTATGTTGTTGATAATTTGAAATGGCAACATTCATTACTTGTGTGCATTCTGGGGAAAATGTTTGAGCACCCAGTGCCTATTGATGTAACATGCAATGAAAAGACAGCAGCTTTTTGTCCAAAGATTTTTGCAGTAAAGTTACAAAACCCTTTTGCACACCTGTCACGCTAGGTTCCCCATCAGTGGTGACTGACACCAGTTAGATTGTATTTATGTCTTTTGCTCTTAAACATTCCAAGATAGCTTCACAGATGTCTTCCCCATGCGTTTGGCCTTTCAGTGTCAATTCAATAAGTGTCAAATTCAATAATCAACTCAATTATCTTTTCTTGTGGCCCAGCAGAGTTTATATATCATCAAAATAGCGCTATTTGTTCAATATCACTTTTGTCTTTAGACTCATCACAGGCAACAGAGTATGCTATTGCGGAATTTATTTCTCTAACTAGCCAGCTTTGCCGAGGTCGCCCCACAGAGGCCCTTCATCAGTAATGTTCAGGTTTAGTATTTCGGTTCAACTGGCCAAGCTGGCTTCACCCATCCGGCTCTTGTGTGAACAGTAGTAAAAAGTTAATGAATTTTATGCACTTTTACAATTCTTGTACACAAAATTGTGATCATCATATTCTCTTAATCATGACTGGCAATGCTCACAAAGAATCTTGCCACAAATTATTATCATCAATACTTGTGAGGGGCAGGGATTGTGCATAATCAAAACTGATTGTAGCACCAAAATGGTGATTGCTTTCACAATTAAAGAAAAAAACTAGCCCTTTGCGGTCCAATTAATTTTACCAAATTTTGCCCTTCAGGTCCAATTTTTTTTTCAACTGACTTTAGTACATTTTTACTTGCATTGGCGGTTTAGATCATGCTCTGTAATCACTCCTGCGATCGGGTTTGGATTTGCTGTAGCGTCTGCATGCTATATATCATCCCAGAGATGAGGTTGGACTAAATTACATAAATTTTGTTCTTCATCCCAGGGATGAGGTTGGACCGCAAAGAGTTAATGGTAAGCCTATTTTGCCAATTAGTGCTGCCACTTTCCTATTTATATTTGTGGTATTAAGTTCCTCATTTGGCAGCGCTATTGGTCATATTTCTGGCATAGCGACAAAAGCGGCTATTGTTTTCTCTATATTCAGCTTTACAAATTGTTATGGTTAACTTTTGGCGTGGATTTTTTCTTAAACTTGGAATTTTATTACAATGCTGTAGAGTACATAAATACTATAACAGGCAGCGTGTCAGCATAAGAAAAAATTCTTGCTTTTAGTATATACGATGCATCACCCGCAGAGACCCTGTCAGTCACGTCAGGATTGAGAGTGTCAGTTCAGCCTGCCAAGCCGGCTTTACCTATTAGGTTCTTGTATAAAGAGTTGCCAAACGTTTATGAATTTTCTGCACATAAGATGTTTACAACTTTTTGTGCTCCTTTTCCTAACAGAATATCTCATTTCAAGATCTTGGCTATGCCTTACATCTATTTGCTCTGTTCATTGCTGACACAAACCCAAGGGAACCTTGCATTTCCCATACTTTGGAAGTAGGGAATACATTTCTGATATTAAGCTATTCTAAAGAAAAAGGGCAAAAATGTCTTTCATGTAGTGCCATTTCACACAGTGCAGTTCTCTTTTGATTTCCCCTTATACTTTCTCAAGTCCTCACTGGCTACGGATTATGTAGCATATTCTTTTCTCCCTGCTTGACGTGTCCTGGGGAGTTTAAAGTGTCCTTGCTTTTCCTCAAATGTTTGGTTTGACCCCGGTAGCTCTATAAAGCTATTGTAAAGCAAAAGTTCAATATAATGTTCCATGTGGTGCGATTAAACACAGTGACGTTAATTTTAATTTCGCCCAATTATTTAACTTTCTTAAGTCCCTGCTGGCTATGCATGATTCATATTTGTTTTTCCTTGCTTAGATATGCTCATAGAAGTTAAACAAGTTCTTGCTTTTCCCAAATTTTTAGGTTTGATTCTGGTAGCTCTATAAAACTATCATCAAGCAAAATAGTAAACATGTTTCTCCTAACTATGGTGCGATTTTACCCTGGCAGGTGGTACTATCAACTGTGCCAATTTAAAACATATCAATGAATGCAGCTGCGGCAACTTAACCGTACAAACATTTGTTAGAGTCACAACAAAATGTTTTACTAAAAATAAGCCATAGCTCCTGTACATGTAGTGGTGATCATGTTGGTTTATCAATCAAGACTGGAAGTATTCAAAAAAAAGAACAATGTGCCATTCGTAATTTTTAAAAAAGTAAGGGGAGGAGATGAAGCATAGTCAGAATTGATGGCGAGCTGATTTGTGGTAGGCATGTTTGATGATTTGGTGGGCCCACTTTCGTATTGATATTGGTGACATTAAGATTTTTGCCTATGCTGTTTGCTTTAATTCAGCCTTAGCATGAAAAGGGGTCTTGCCTTTCCTTTAAGTCATACAACCTATTGCAATAGGCACCTATTAAGCTCTTTTCAAACTAAAACATTTCCTCTTAATCCAGTGTTACAGATTGATGCTAATACTGTTTAATTTTGATTTTTTCTTAAATTTGGGATTTTATTACATTCAACTTTTGCCCCTAATCCAGACCTCCTTACTTTTAAATGAAGCTTAGTGTTTTGTACCGATAGGCCTATCCTTGCAATTACAAATATCAGTAATGGGCTTTACCATTTATGTTTGCTATCAAAATGATAGTGGATATTTTTACTGCCTGCTGCTGTTTCCAGTAAATAGTGGCAAGCATTGTGATGTCATTTAAGATTATGACCTCACAAAAAGTTTTGATCCATTATTATCAGAATTGCTACTTACCACTTTTTTGTAGGCAAATTAATATGAACTAACGTCTTTGACTGCATGCATGTTCCTTGGCCCTGGCATAAACCCTACCATGGAAAGAGTAAACTAACCCAAAATGAACCACTCACAGTTCAATTACAGCATTAGCGAGAGCCTCCATCAATAATGTCGAGGTTAAGAACATCAAATCAGCTGGCTGCTGTGACAGCCTTGCCCAATTGCAAAGGAAATTGCTTCAACATTACAAATTTAATCGTAATGCATAGCTCGACCCCTACATTTTGTTGCAAACAATATAAAAGGACCATCTTTATTCCATTGTCTTTTTCTTGGGTGATCACCAAGTGTTTTGCTTGGAGTAGGCTACATATTAGAATTTGTAGAATTCTTTTTTTCGATAAGTCTTTTGGATAATTTGATTGATAATGCCATACATCCATTATATCATGAAAGAATACCCAAAATGTGCCAAAGGAGTTAGTTTTTCTAGAAATTTCAATTTTGTGAACTGTAGGCACTAAAATTTTGTGTGTTTCTAACTGGTGCATTACATTTCATACACATTTGGAGACTTCAGTTTTTGATAGATCTTTTTGAAAACGTCGACAAACAATGCAAAAAACCATGCTTGTGAAGAAAAGTACTCAAAATGTACCAAAAAACTAACTTTGTCTAACAATTGCAGGTTTGTTAGCTCTAGTAGGATAATTGTACAACTAAAAATGAAACATCATGTATGGCAACCAAGCTTTGATCAGCCATTATAAGCTAATCCTTAGCCTTAAGTAGCCTAGTATGTTTTTAATGGCTTGAAAAAAGTAATGTCAAGAGGCTGCATTTTATGGCTAAAGTGAGGAGGCAATGACAGCATTACAATGCCACATTCTGATGCTCTCCTCAATGCAGCAATATTGTGTGTATGGCTTTTATGGCCATTCAAAATGAGAAGAATTTTGTTTTCTTTGCTGGGTTTGGTAGTGTTGATGAAGTGCTCCAGCCATTCACAAAAAATCCCGCAGTTTATCTATCTTTTTTTCTAAAAAAAAACACTTTAGCAAGCATCAGAATATGATTAGAAAGCTACTGATCAATAACTTTTTTACTGACCTGACAAGAAAACATGCTTGCTGGAGGTGCACCATCTTGAAGCTCTGCCTTCATTCAAACATGTGGAAATATAAACGCAGGAGGTACATAACTTCCTAAAGAATTCATACAGCATATGGCTGTCATAGTCTGACCTCTTTCCACTTGTAACAGAACCAACTTGATGCTTGCTTTTTTTAGCTAACACCTTGGAAAGCTTTTGGACAACAGTTAATCTAGTCTCATCTATAGTGTAATGTTTTGAGCACTGATATTGTTTTCAACAATAATATCAGTTAACAAATTAAAAAATGTTTCAATTTGAGTATGATTAAAGCCAGAAGCTCTAGCTAATGACGTTTTCTGGTAAGTGCAACAAAATTTCTGAATGCTGTTTTAAAAACCCAGATAACCATTCTTTTCCAGCTATTTTCCTTTTCTTTGTTAAATCTTGTCACCAATCCATTAACTTTTGCAATTTGGAAAGCTAATTTTCTTAAATTTGGAGGAGTAAATTCATAAAATCTTGCTTCCAATTGAATGATATGATTTACCAACTGTTCTTCTATCTCTTCCGACAAGTCAGTTTGTCGCCCAACATGTAAGCTCTTACTTTGATTTTTATTACCATACTTATTTGAATTTCTCAAATGTCATAACAAAGTTGCTTTATTAATGCCAAAGTTTTTGCAAGCACTGTTCTTGCTCATGGTGCCATTGGCCACAGCTGTAAAAGCAGCTGTCATGTCTTCTTCTTCCTATTTGTAGCACAATCTTTTTGATTTTCTAGCAGCACATGTTGTCATGACTTTGAATAATATATCGAGGGACTATTTTTTTATATAACACAATCAAACTTTATCAAAATTTAAGTAGTAAAAGACTAAAACTGCAAAATGATTGTTAACCCAAACTTTCCAGCAAAGATGTAAGGTTACAAACAGCTGATTGATAGCAAAATTTACAGGCTTTTTAAGATAAAACCACAGGTCTTACCCTAATTTGAGCAGATACACTAACAGGCATAAACAATGCCCACCAGTTTCACCCAGCATCTTACCACCCAACAGTATGCAATTCATAGTGCACCAGTTCAGCTTGATTTTAACATGTCCCAAATTGTTTACTGTAAAACAGATGTTTTAATATGAACCTAGGTTCATATTACACAATTGTATGAGGTCCTATTACACATTTCAAGGTGACCATACGTTGAGACCTCCCTTGGACTGTTGGGGTAGGATGTAAAAATATACAGCCAATTTTTCAAAAGACCTACCTTAAGGACTAGCATCTGCAATATGTATAGCAAATATAACAAAGGAACTTTACTTCTAATCAAAACATCCAATTACTGCATGGTACAAATAACATCAGCTCATGCTAAAACATCAAAATCTTTTCATTCTTACATAGCTTCAAAACTAAAAAAGTTCTGTCACAAAGTTTTTTTTGGATGTTTAACACTACCATCTTATTTCAAGTTGTTATGATTGAAACGTAAAATTATCTCCTTAATGCTGAGTTGAGAAAGGGTTCATATTACACGGCTTTCTTCTAATTGGAGTCACATATTGTTGGAAAGCAAATTTCCTAAGCTTTCAAAAAATAGTAATTGTTAGTACTTTATTAAAACGTTTTTGTATTAAAGTCACCTGTTTTTACTGAGCTCACCACTTTTGGGAGGAGTAAAAAGTTTACCACAAGTCTTAAAGTTCAGTTTTTCAGTATAACAACAAATATTAATTGTACATATTATACATGATCGGACTCACCTTGAAGCAACCTTTAATTTGTTGAAAAAAGTTTGAAAATCAGTTAAGAAATGAGGTCACAAATCAGTTTTTTATTTAACTAATTTTGCAAAAAGGTGGCATATTTGAAAACATCTTGATATTATGGTCTGAGGTAGCAAACATCTGTGTTAATCGTACGAGACATAATATGTTTTAAACATAAACCCATTTTAGGCATGCAAGCAAAATAAAAAGAAAATGCATAGATGGCTCGAAGTGCTTAAATAAAGAATTGCTGGTAGCATAATCAAATAAACATTAATTGTTGTACAGTTGTTTTTTTCAAAAGCAGCTTAATGATATCTCCTAAAAGAAAGTTAAATAGCATTTCTGCAATTAGTACTTTTTGAGAAAGAATAAAAACAGATTGTTCAATGAATCGTTGATTTTGACATCATTTTAGACCCCAAGCAAATGAAAGTTTTTGAAATGTGGTAAGTAGGAAGCTGGTTTTTGTTTAAGCAAAAAGCGATTGTCCTCTGTCAAGTAATGCAAATTCTAAAAAAATTATTTTGGTTATGATGTCATCATGACGTCACGAATACTTTTATGACACTCACCACGGGGTGGTGGTCAATCATGCCAAGTTTGATGCTTGTAACTATATAGCAGTTTTAGAGGAGTTGAAACAGGAAACCAGATAGAAAGACAGAGAGACAGACAGAATTGTGCCTTATATATTAGAAGCATTGCGATGTCATTTAAAATTATGACTGAACAACACTTTGTAAAAGGATTCAAGACAGAAGAAAGCATGCTCAAAAAACACTTCAATAAATTAATTATCACTTGTTGCACGTTGATACTGGGTAAGTTATTGGTTTTAGGAAAATCTAACGCTTCTTAGAACGCAATCGATCAAAAAGAAACATTATGGGCGGGTGTGCATGCCACTACATGTTTCTCAAGTTGATCGTGTGCTGGCAACATCTTATTTACCCAGTTTTTACCATAGGCGTGCTTAAAGTTAACAAACTTTTATCCATTAATTGCAGCAAGTGGTTGAAAGCATATTAAAGTTTCGGCAGAGCGTCAAGTTAATAGATCGGTATTTCCAGTATTATGCCATTAAATATTAGAACCGCTACTTATGGCTTTTTCCTTACTGTAGGCCAGGGGTTCCCAACCAGGGGTGCTTGCACCCCTTGGGGGTTCGAGGCAGCATCTTAGGGGGTGCAAGATGGTCATTCAGATTTTTGTGTTGCATTTTTGTCCTGTCATGCTCAGTTCATCATGTGCTAATAGTTCTGCACAATCAGTGTCTAATTACAGCATGCCTAAGGCGCGGCCTTCAATTCAGCCCAAAACGATGCTGATCACCAAAAAAAAAGGTCAACACACGCAATTTCAGCCTAGACTTCAAAATCGGCCCACATCTTGACCAGGGTTGCCATATTGGCTTTTTTAAGGCCAAATTCCTCGAATTTGTGTCGCGGCACACTGCCCAGTCAAATGTTGCTCAAGAGATGTTGAGTGGTATCACATGCATTTGCAATATCAGTGATGATCTTTTTTTTTTTTGGAGATCACCCCTGCAATAATGGTGAGGAAACTGCAGAATTTGCCTGCTTCAGCCTGAAATGGTACCGATCTCCAAAAATGGCAGCGTATATTAACGACACACAGTTTGGGAAACACTGGTGTAGGTTAAAATTATACTTATGACGTTATTAAAAATGTTTGGCTTTTTTTTCTACCTCATTTGGCTTTTTTTGATCACTGGGATCTGGCAACCCTGATCTTGACCTGGGGCATGTTAAAATATTTCAGGGGTGCAATAACATATTAAGACATTTTAGGGTTGTGGGCAGTGGTGGATATTCAAAATTGGGGGCCTGAGGCAAAATTCTAATAAGGGGCCCCAAAAAATTAATGTAGCTATAAATAATTGCAATTGAACAACGCCACCTTCTACAATGCTACAAATACGTTAGAAACGCTGAAACGCTCTTTTGCAGTAACTAGTTACTGCATTTCACAGTTTATCACCCTTAAAAAAAATTGGAGTAATTACAGCACAGTTGTGGGGAATATTCAAATGATTTGCAGCCATACAAGTGCCTTAAAAACTTGGTGTGACTTAATTGCCATGAAACACGCTGTAAAACAGAATTGCGCAGAATATTCAGATGTTATGCAGCTACATAGGCCATTTTTTTTTGTCAAAACATCTGAAACCACATAGGTCTATTGTGC